>CM035423.1:10232148-10649648 GCA_020310875.1 Ceratopteris richardii
GGTCGATGGTGGAGAAAGTGCGGCGGAAGCCTGCCTTGCCGGGTGCTCTGATCCCCGCTGCCTCAGTGTGTGTACTGAGCTCTGCCTCTAGTACTGCCCCATAGATCTTGGCCAGGATATGGCCTATCATAATAGTCCTGTAGTTCCCTGGGTCCATCATATCGCCGGACTTATGGATAGGCGTAATGGTATGCATAGTCCATGAGTCGGGTAATCCCTCAACCAAAGCACGGTTGAAGAGATGGGCGATCAAGTGGGAAACTACATTTGCTGCGTATATAAAGTGCTCTCCCTGTAGCCCCGTGTGGTCTACAGAACGGCCATGCTGTAGCCTATGGATGGCCTGTCGTACCATGCCTGCTGTGAAGAGGGTGGATATCACCGGACGCGGTGTGGAAGGAGTCGGTAATGGTGGCTGTCCTGGGACGTCATATAACCTCTGGGCGTAGGTGTGCCAAGTCGAAGGATCTGCTATGGGTGTAGGTGGACGTGGCTCACGTAGTGCCCTCCACGCGGTGGCACAATCCCTTAATGTATTTGGGAGAGAGAGAGAGAGAGAGAGAGAGAGAGAGAGAGAGAGAGAGAGAGAGAGAGAGAGAGAGAGAGAGAGAGAATGGTAACGTTCCTTAATGTTCTATATCCTTGCATTTGGTACGACCATGTTTTGTACGCGTACCGTACGTGCCATACCAAACGTTCTGTACCACCTTGGTATGTATGGAGCATGCATGTTTATATGTACTTACATACTATGTATGTAATGTGTGCGTAATGTCATAAATTATACTAACATTATAATTTTATGTATGTACTTTAGTCTTTGTAGTATGTATGTACATAATATGTATGTGTGTGTGTGACATGTGTGTATGTATGTATGTATTATGTATGCACTATGTATGTAATGTTTGTGTAATGTCATAAATTATAATGAGCATACATTGGAGCATGGAACATACATTATGTGCTCAACAAAAAGAAAAACACGAAAAGAACACTTATAAAAGTACCATATTAGTTGGCAGTGTTGAAATTCCAACTTCTAAGGCTTTTGCAGGCGGAAATAACAAGCTATAGGTAGTAGGCTGTAGCACTGCAGGGGAAGAGTGTAGAGCCTAGTCTCAAGCCTAGGTTGATGTCAATGCTCATGAAAGCTAAAGGAAACACACTGGGGGAAATGTAGATGCACCGTGAAAAGCAGCCAGAAACGAACCTGAATGTATTTGTCTCAAAGCAATAGGTCCTGAAAAAAACCAGCTTAGAAATGGTGTTTTCGGGCTGGATGATTTCCTAGGAGCGACCGTTCCGTTTCTGGGCACTATGATTCCAAGGCTCATGAAATGCAGACTGACATTAGCCTCTGCTCATATATGGAAATTGCTTGCTCTTGAATTCTGGACCATTTGTGCTTTTCAGATCTTATGGTTCATTTGGCAACCATGCAAATGCTTTGGTATTTGAAAAGGGGACTTGTTCGGCCCTATTATTCCTCACACTTTGCTTGTGGAGCCCTCTCTTTTATGGGCCTTGATTTTACCTCATGAAACAAGGCTCACAATGAGTATCATCATTCATACGCTTTTTTAGCTCTCTAATCTATGTCTAGCCAGTTGTGTCTGAGGAGATGTCCTCCTATACTTGATGCAATCAGAGCAAGTTCTCCAAAAAGGAATGTATGTATGTCTACATACATACATACATATATGCATGCATGCATGCATGCATACATGCATACATCCATACATGCATGCATGCATGCATACATACATACACATACATACATGTACATACATACATACATGTACATACATACATACATGTACATACATACATACATACATACATACATACATACATACATGTCATACATACATACATACATACATACATGTACATACATACATGTACATACATACATGTACATACATACATACATACATACATACATGTACATATATACATACATACATACATACGTACATACATACATACGTACATACATACATACATGTACATACATACGTACGTACATACATACGTACGTACATACATACATATTACATACATACATACATACATACATACATACATACATACATACATACATACATACATGCATACATATATATGGACATACATACATAGATACATACATACATACATACGGACATACATACATACATAGATACATACGTACATACGTACATACGTACATTCGTACATACGTACATTCGTACATACGTACATTCGTACATACGTACATTCGTACATACGTACATTCGTACATACGTACATACGTACATTCGTACATACGTACATACATAGGTATGTACATACATACATACATACGTACATACATAGGTACATACATACATACATACATAGGTATGTACATACATACATACATACATACATACATTCATACATACATACACACATACATACATACATACATTCATACATACATACATACATACATACATACATACATACAAACATACATACATACAAACATACATACATACATACATACATACATACATACATACATACATACATACATACGTAGGTACGTATGTATGTATGTACGTACATACATACATACAAATTAATTTGTTAGGGGGTTAAATGGTGAATCAAACTGTGTATATGAAATTGTATGTATTCTGTAAAGGCTCCTTATATGTAGGATTTGAATTTACGATCTGACCTCCCAACATATGTTTGAATCTATACATGGATGCATTCATATCTTCTAAAGTTTAAAGTGCCTCACTAAAAGTACAACATTTCAAAATGTCCTTGAGTTGAATAGTAGTTGGATTCAACAAGACCTTGACCAAATTCTTTATCAGAGTAATAGGTTTATTCAAGAGCTGGAGGAATATAGTTAGGAAGATGCAAGACAAATCCTTGAGTATGGAAGTCTAAGTGGTGCTTGATAAATTTGTAGTGGTACCAATGTCCTTGTATGATGGACATTTTAATGCACATCTTGGACAGGTCCACACCAATACAATATGCCTGGCTATGTGTGAATCAAAGTTTGGCTAGCTATAATTGTTAATCATTAACTGCCAGAGGCACAGCATATATATATATGTATATACTTTTTCTGAGCAACCTGTTATTTCTTGGGAGTTGCATTTGCAGGACAGTCATGGCTTTATGTGCTTCAACCTTTCGATTAATTGCTTCTGATGGAGGAAGTGGTTGTGTTGCTGGAAGTATCCTTTCTTTTTCTTTGCTTATTGTTTGAAATGGTCAGTTGCAAAGTTTCACATTGCTGCATTCATTGTTCAGAACTTAATACAAACAGGTGTGGTGGATTCAAAGGGATGTGTTATTGACACTTTTGAGTTCAACAAAGATAGTATGGATGATTTTAGTGTTACTGAAAAGCTTTGGAACCTCCAGAATGGATCTCAACTTGGTGATGGCAGGGTTTGAGTCTTCATGCAGAAATGATAAAGCACTTGTGACGTCAAGTTACATGTATATTAGAGCTGAAGTTGTCCCTTGTTGTACCATTATCGAGTATAGCATTTCCCTGGTGTTGCTCTATAATAAGGATTCTTTATCAAGCCCTAAATTTGGAAGAAGGATGTATACACTGCAGGCAGCATGCATAGGTTGTTTAAGGTGGGATTCGGCACCAATCATTCAAAGGTTTGGCAGGCGCGCTGCAGCTTGTGTGAGCACATGCCTGGGGTCTTTGCATGTACAAACATCTAATCCATGGGTTTCCATGGCAGCGACTATTGCTGATCAGGTCTACCTCAAGCTGCCTAGTTGTACCCACAGTAGTAGATGATTAGTTGTATTCGACTTATAGAAAGAAAAGAGGTAGATTGATGTAGTGCGTACATTGTTTGAGTTGTTTTAGCCTTGCACATTCTAACTAGGCAGGGAATTCCTTTCTTTTTAGAGCTGAATGTGATGTTTCAAATTTGAGATCTTTTAAGTGCCATGTAGTATTGGCAATCAAGGACTACATGGACATTCTCCTCACTTAAACATGCAAAATCTATAATTCATCTAAGGTATATAGAGAATCGATGCCTCTATTACAAAGAATGAAGCCTGGTATCTAGCTGAACCAGTGCTCAGGAGATTCATATTTATGATGTTACAAAAGGTAATCAATAAGCTAGAATAGTTGCAAATGATTTTTAAACAAGCAGAAAGCTTACATTGCTGTGATGTTTTCTCCAAAGCAAGATTGTCAGTCCAGACCCATGCTCTGGTTGCCATAGGATGGATAGGCCAGGGAGAGAGCTGTACATGGAATAGATATTTCTAAGCTCAATGAAGACAGTAAACTGCCTACAGTATGCACCAAAATATTGACACTGTTTGATTTATTGTTGTAATGGCTGGTTTTCATGGAGTTGTTACGGTGATCCTTATTCATTTTGTTTGACTGAAGATTATACGAAATTGTCTGTCCAAGATGAAACACATTCATTTGATGACAATGCCCGATTTTAAAGATTCCATGCGTTTGCAATGTGTATAAGCTTCTACTTCTAACTTGTTGTGAAGGTGAATACTGTGTTTCAGAACCTGTAGAAATTTGGACGTGATTCTAGTCAATTCGTCTAATGCAATGGAGCAGTGATACTGCAGTCCACCTCCACCCAGAAATAGATTAAAGAAATGCAAGTGTGTATCTGCATATAGCCAAAGAAAGTAAAGTTAATTAGTCTGTTTTGGTACAAGTTTTGCTCGCTAAGAGTTACCAATTGGTGTTATATCATGACAAGGAACTTGGAATTAATCTCTCCATTCGTTGCAATAACCAATTGTAGTGATAAGCTTCAACCAGCTTATAGATTCAAAAGCAAAGTAAAGGAGCCTTTGGAGCTGTTAAAGCTACAGCAATGTCATTGGAATTGAGCAAGTGAAGAAATGATCAAGGGAAGGTACTTCCAAGTGAACAATTGACCTAAACAAGAGTTTGCAATCAAGGGGCTCACAAAGGTCAGATCATCTACAAAACTCACCTCAAGAACCTCTAGGACAAAGGCTAGAGTACTAGAAACCATAACTTAGAAGAAGCTATAGTTGAGTCCTGCACCAAATGCAAAGGTTAGAAATTAAAATCAACCATGGAGATTTAGAATATCTAGTTATTTCATCAATGAAGGCTTATGGGGATGGATAAATAGGAGTGATGCTATGAAAATTTTGATACAATGGAAAGCATCTATTTTTTCTTGAAACAATAGATGCACATCATCTATACAATCATCTACAAAAGTCAAGATTAAGGTTACCTCATGTTGACGCCCCCATTGTAGTTAACTTTTGTCACATTTGGCATGATCGTTGTTAATGATAAATTGTAGTCTTCATTAAATCTTCATAAAATTGTTCCTTCTCTTCAAGGAATTACATTATGTTGATGATTTTCCCATTTTTTTGGGGTAGACACTTGCAAGTGAACTATCTTTTAATGCTTTAAGACGAGATAAAGTCAAAGAACTCATGGGAGAAGTATTCTTCCCCTCCAAATCTAAAGTTTATCACATCTTCCCATGTCCTTCTATATGCATGCTTTGAAAATTTTGGTACAATGGAATACATCTATCTTTTCTTGATACAATAGATCTACTCCAGCTTTTACAAGTGAAGAAATTAGCATTGGTTAAGTAGACAGAAAGTAATAATCTCGAAGAGCTTGAAGAATGGGGCCATAAAGATTTCTATATCTTTTGTTACTAATGTTTATGGATCACATTGGTGAATAATGGCAAAAATAAATTGATTCAGTAGATCTAGAGCCATTTCTAAAGAGGAGAAATTTTTGCAATCAATATCCATGCACATTTCATAGTTGTGCCTAAAGCTGGGTTCAATGTCTATTGTTGGATGCATTTGTTACTTGCATGACCCTCCATGTGTTCAATCCCTCAGTTAACAGATTCCTTTTAACCTTGTCAAATACATCTTTTCTACATTGACTTGAAAAGATTATATTATAAAGCATTTTATATAAGAATCATGTTGAGAGGATCTAAATGTGAGAAGACATTTCATCTTCTTATTGAGATTCCATTGAAGATGCAATTCGGGAATATATATTTATTGTAAGACAATTCATATAAGAATTATCTCGAGAGACTAAAATCTTGCGAAGATATCTCATCTCCCTCATGGCTATCCTCTATTGACAATGAACTTAGCTGAAGTAAGAGCTGAATAATATCATGAAGTACAAAGTACCATTGCATATGAGTGATTTTATATGTGGTAACATTGGCAAAAAGCCTCTAACCAGCACTAGAATAAAAAGTGCCGATGTATAGGGAAAAGGTTCACATCAAAGCTACCCGAGGAACACATAAGTGTAACAAACCTCCATGGAGCGAATGATGTGAACACATATAGGGAGTGACATATCAGCCCCCATAAGGTAATAAACTTAAAGCTTTGCGAAAAGCTTCAAACTTTTATGGTGGAAGAGCTTTGGTGGATATGTCTGCCATATTATCTTGTGTAGGCATATATACCAAATCAATATCTCTTGCATGTCCCCCCTCAACGGATACAAGCTGGATATCTAGATAGTAGCTCAAAAGATCAAGATAAGTGACATAAAAAATATGTTACATATCAGTCATAAAAATGTCAAGTTTTGCATCACATGACCCAGTCAAGAGTATGTCGTCGACATAAAGAACAAGCACTGTAAGATCAGCTCTATTTTTGGGTACATAGAGTGCGCTTTCAATTGCACTACATGTGAAGCTAAGAACAATCAAGTGCTTAGGCATTTTGTCATACCATGCATGTGGAGCTTGCTTGAGACCATACAAGGCTTTATGCAAGCGAAAAACCATATGCTCTTCTTTCATAGCAAATCCAAGAGGTTGCTTCACATAGACCTCTTCTTCCAAATCACCATTCAAAAAGGGTCTTTTTATGTCCAACTGATGCACTTTCCAACGTTGATGAGCAGCCAGTGCAACCACAATATGAATGATAGTCATGCATGAGTAGGTGCAAGAGTTTCCTCATAGTCAAATGCCATATTGTTGTGCATATCCTTTGGTGACCTATCTAGCTTTGTAGCGATCAATGCTACCATCAGACTTTCTCTTAATATTGTAAACCCACTTTGCACCAATGACATTTTTTCCTTTTGGTAATTCACACAACTCCCAAGTGCCATTCTTATGTATGGAATCCATTTTTGATTGCATAGCACTCATCCATTGTGGATCCTCACATACATCTTCAAAAGTAAGTGGCTCTTCATTACATTCTGTTGCAATAAGAGAATAATCCACAAAATATCTTGATGCATGGTGAGAGCTTGATCTTGTTCTACCAAGTAAAGGTGCACTCAAGTTGTTGTCTTGCAAAGTTTGTTTCAGGCACTTTGGCATAGTTTGTGCACTCTTGATAAACATGCGTTCATTATTTTATACATCATCATGTATATCATGCATGGGCTGAATTTCATGCTCATTTTCAACCATATTTTGATGCAAATATTCAACCATATGTGGTTGGAGATTTCCAGTAGTTTCGATAATTTTTGGTTGAAAATTTTCAGCCATGTTTGGCTCGAAATTCTCTGCATTTTCAGTTCTATTTGCTAGAATTTTTCAATCCTTTGAGTCTCACATGGTTGGTCGACATGGCCATAGTCAAGCACACCATTTTGGAACAAAGGCATGAGTGTACCGAACGCATCTTGTGAGATAATTGTTCGCTGTTTTTTGCATTCAAGTAGAGGGAAAACTAAATTTTTAGCAAATACCATATCTTGACTCACAAAAATCACCATTCAAAAAGGGTCTTTTTATGTCCAACTGATGCAGTTTCCAACGTTGATGAGCAGCCAGTGCAACCACAATATGAATGATAGTCATGCATGAGTAGGTGCAAGAGTTTCCTCATAGTCAAATGCCATATTGTTGTGCATATCCTTTGGTGACCTATCTAGCTTTGTAGCGATCAATGCTACCATCAGACTTTCTCTTAATATTGTAAACCCACTTTGCACCAATGACATTTTTTCCTTTTGGTAATTCACACAACTCCCAAGTGCCATTCTTATGTATGGAATCCATTTTTGATTGCATAGCACTCATCCATTGTGGATCCTCACCTACATCTTCAAAAGTAAGTGGCTCTTCATTACATTCTGTTGCAATAAGAGAATAATCCACAAAATATCTTGATGCATGGTGAGAGCTTGATCTTGTTCTACCAAGTAAAGGTGCACTCAAGTTGTTGTCTTGCAAAGTTTGTTTCAGGCACTTTGGGATAGTTTGTGCACTCTTGATAAACATGCGTTCATTATTTTATACATCATCATGTATATCATGCATGGGCTGAATTTCATGCTCATTTTCAACCATATTTTGATGCAAATATTCAACCATATGTGGTTGGAGATTTCCAGTAGTTTCGATAATTTTTGGTTGAAAATTTTCAGCCATGTTTGGCTCGAAATTCTCTGCATTTTCAGTTCTATTTGCTAGAATTTTTCAATCCTTTGAGTCTCACATGGTTGGTCGACATGGCCATAGTCAAGCGCACCATTTTGGAACAAAGGCATGAGTGTACCGAACGCATCTTGTGAGATAATTGTTCGCTGTTTTTTGCATTCAAGTAGAGGGAAAACTAAATTTTTAGCAAATACCATATCTTGACTCACAAAAATCACCATTCAAAAAGGGTCTTTTTATGTCCAACTGATGCACTTTCCAACATTGATGAGCAACCAGTGCAACCACAATATGAATGATAGTCATGCATGAGTAGGTGCAAGAGTTTCCTCATAGTCAAATGCCATATTGTTGTGCATATCCTTTGGTGACCTATCTAGCTTTGTAGCGATCAATGCTACCAACAGACTTTCTCTTAATATTGTAAACCCACTTTGCACCAATGACATTTTTTCCTTTTGGTAATTCACACAACTCCAAAGTGCCATTCTTATGTATGGAATCCATTTTTGATTGCATAGCACTCATCCATTGTGGATCCTCACATACATCTTCAAAAGTAAGTGGCTCTTCATTACATTCTGTTGCAATAAGAGAATAATCCACAAAATATCTTGATGCATGGTGAGAGCTTGATCTTGTTCTACCAAGTAAAGGTGCACTCAAGTTGTTGTCTTGCAAAGTTTGTTTCAGGCACTTTGGCATAGTTTGTGCACTCTTGATAAACATGCGTTCATTATTTTATACATCATCATGTATATCATGCATGGGCTGAATTTCATGCTCATTTTCAACCATATTTTGATGCAAATATTCAACCATATGTGGTTGGAGATTTCCAGTAGTTTCGATAATTTTTGGTTGAAAATTTTCAGCCATGTTTGGCTCGAAATTCTCTGCATTTTCAGTTCTATTTGCTAGAATTTTTCAATCCTTTGAGTCTCACATGGTTGGTCGACATGGCCATAGTCAAGCACACCATTTTGGAACAAAGGCATGAGTGTACCGAACGCATCTTGTGAGATAATTGTTCGCTGTTTTTTGCATTCAAGTAGAGGGAAAACTAAATTTTTAGCAAATACCATATCTTGACTCACAAAAATCACCATTCAAAAAGGGTCTTTTTATGTCCAACTGATGCACTTTCCAACGTTGATGAGCAGCCAGTGCAACCACAATATGAATGATAGTCATGCATGAGTAGGTGCAAGAGTTTCCTCATAGTCAAATGCCATATTGTTGTGCATATCCTTTGGTGACCTATCTAGCTTTGTAGCGATCAATGCTACCATCAGACTTTCTCTTAATATTGTAAACCCACTTTGCACCAATGACATTTTTTCCTTTTGGTAATTCACACAACTCCCAAGTGCCATTCTTATGTATGGAATCCATTTTTGATTGCATAGCACTCATCCATTGTGGATCCTCACATACATCTTCAAAAGTAAGTGGCTCTTCATTACATTCTGTTGCAATAAGAGAATAATCCACAAAATATCTTGATGCATGGTGAGAGCTTGATCTTGTTCTACCAAGTAAAGGTGCACTCAAGTTGTTGTCTTGCAAAGTTTGTTTCAGGCACTTTGGGATAGTTTGTGCACTCTTGATAAACATGCGTTCATTATTTTATACATCATCATGTATATCATGCATGGGCTGAATTTCATGCTCATTTTCAACCATATTTTGATGCAAATATTCAACCATATGTGGTTGGAGATTTCCAGTAGTTTCGATAATTTTTGGTTGAAAATTTTCAGCCATGTTTGGCTCGAAATTCTCTGCATTTTCAGTTCTATTTGCTAGAATTTTTCAATCCTTTGAGTCTCACATGGTTGGTCGACATGGCCATAGTCAAGCGCACCATTTTGGAACAAAGGCATGAGTGTACCGAACGCATCTTGTGAGATAATTGTTCGCTGTTTTTTGCATTCAAGTAAAGGGAAAACTAAATTTTTAGCAAATACCATATCTTGACTCACAAAAATCACCATTCAAAAAGGGTCTTTTTATGTCCAACTGATGCACTTTCCAACGTTGATGAGCAGCCAGTGCAACCACAATATGAATGATAGTCATGCATGAGTAGGTGCAAGAGTTTCCTCATAGTCAAATGCCATATTGTTGTGCATATCCTTTGGTGACCTATCTAGCTTTGTAGCGATCAATGCTACCATCAAACTTTCTCTTAATATTGTAAACCCACTTTGCACCAATGACATTTTTTCCTTTTGGTAATTCACACAACTCCCAAGTGCCATTCTTATGTATGGAATCCATTTTTGATTCCATAGCACTCATCCATTGTGGATCCTCACATACATCTTCAAAAGTAAGTGGCTCTTCATTACATTCTGTTGCAATAAGAGAATAATCCACAAAATATCTTGATGCATGGTGAGAGCTTGATCTTGTTCTACCAAGTAAAGGTGCACTCAAGTTGTTGTCTTGCAAAGTTTGTTTCAGGCACTTTGGCATAGTTTGTGCACTCTTGATAAACATGCGTTCATTATTTTATACATCATCATGTATATCATGCATGGGCTGAATTTCATGCTCATTTTCAACCATATTTTGATGCAAATATTCAACCATATGTGGTTGGAGATTTCCAGTAGTTTCGATAATTTTTGGTTGAAAATTTTCAGCCATGTTTGGCTCGAAATTCTCTGCATTTTCAGTTCTATTTGCTAGAATTTTTCAATCCTTTGAGTCTCACATGGTTGGTCGACATGGCCATAGTCAAGCACACCATTTTGGAACAAAGGCATGAGTGTACCGAACGCATCTTGTGAGATAATTGTTCGCTGTTTTTTGCATTCAAGTAAAGGGAAAACTAAATTTTTAGCAAATACCATATCTTGACTCACAAAAATCACCATTCAAAAAGGGTCTTTTTATGTCCAACTGATGCACTTTCCAACGTTGATGAGCAGCCAGTGCAACCACAATATGAATGATAGTCATGCATGAGTAGGTGCAAGAGTTTCCTCATAGTCAAATGCCATATTGTTGTGCATATCCTTTGGTGATCTATCTAGCTTTGTAGCGATCAATGCTACCATCAGACTTTCTCTTAATATTGTAAACCCACTTTGCACCAATGACATTTTTTCCTTTTGGTAATTCACACAACTCCCAAGTGCCATTCTTATGTATGGAATCCATTTTTGATTGCATAGCACTCATCCATTGTGGATCCTCACATACATCTTCAAAAGTAAGTGGCTCTTCATTACATTCTGTTGCAATAAGAGAATAATCCACAAAATATCTTGATGCATGGTGAGAGTTTGATCTTGTTCTACCAAGTAAAGGTGCACTCAAGTTGTTGTCTTGCAAAGTTTGTTTCAGGCACTTTGGCATAGTTTGTGCACTCTTGATAAACATGCGTTCATTATTTTATACATCATCATGTATATCATGCATGGGCTGAATTTCATGCTCATTTTCAACCATATTTTGATGCAAATATTCAACCATATGTGGTTGGAGATTTCCAGTAGTTTCGATAATTTTTGGTTGAAAATTTTCAGCCATGTTTGGCTCGAAATTCTCTGCATTTTCAGTTCTATTTGCTAGAATTTTTCAATCCTTTGAGTCTCACATGGTTGGTCGACATGGCCATAGTCAAGCGCACCATTTTGGAACAAAGGCATGAGTGTACCGAACGCATCTTGTGAGATAATTGTTCGCTGTTTTTTGCATTCAAGTAGAGGGAAAACTAAATTTTTAGCAAATACCATATCTTGACTCACAAAAATCACCATTCAAAAAGGGTCTTTTTATGTCCAACTGATGCACTTTCCAACGTTGATGAGCAGCCAGTGCAACCACAATATGAATGATAGTCATGCATGAGTAGGTGCAAGAGTTTCCTCATAGTCAAATGCCATATTGTTGTGCATATCCTTTGGTGACCTATCTAGCTTTGTAGCGATCAATGCTACCATCAGACTTTCTCTTAATATTGTAAACCCACTTTGCACCAATGACATTTTTTCCTTTTGGTAATTCACACAACTCCCAAGTGCCATTCTTATGTATGGAATCCATTTTTGATTGCATAGCACTCATCCATTGTGGATCCTCACATACATCTTCAAAAGTAAGTGGCTCTTCATTACATTCTGTTGCAATAAGAGAATAATCCACAAAATATCTTGATGCATGGTGAGAGCTTGATCTTGTTCTACCAAGTAAAGGTGCACTCAAGTTGTTGTCTTGCAAAGTTTGTTTCAGGCACTTTGGCATAGTTTGTGCACTCTTGATAAACATGCGTTCATTATTTTATACATCATCATGTATATCATGCATGGGCTGAATTTCATGCTCATTTTTTGATGCAAATATTCAACCATATGTGGTTGGAGATTTCCAGTAGTTTCGATATTTTTTGGTTGAAAATTTTCAGCCATGTTTGGCTCGAAATTCTCTTCATTTTCAGTTCTATTTGCTAGAATTTTTCAATCCTTTGAGTCTCACATGGTTGGTCGACATGGCCATAGTCAAGCGCACCATTTTGGAACAAAGGCATGAGTGTACCGAACGCATCTTGTGAGATAATTGTTCGCTGTTTTTTGCATTCAAGTAGAGGGAAAACTAAATTTTTAGCAAATACCATATCTTGACTCACAAAAATCACCATTCAAAAAGGGTCTTTTTATGTCCAACTGATGCACTTTCCAACGTTGATGAGCAGCCAGTGCAACCACAATATGAATGATAGTCATGCATGAGTAGGTGCAAGAGTTTCCTCATAGTCAAATGCCATATTGTTGTGCATATCCTTTGGTGACCTATCTAGCTTTGTAGCGATCAATGCTACCATCAGACTTTCTCTTAATATTGTAAACCCACTTTGCACCAATGACATTTTTTCCTTTTGGTAATTCACACAACTCCCAAGTGCCATTCTTATGTATGGAATCCATTTTTGATTGCATAGCACTCATCCATTGTGGATCCTCACCTACATCTTCAAAAGTAAGTGGCTCTTCATTACATTCTGTTGCAATAAGAGAATAATCCACAAAATATCTTGATGCATGGTGAGAGCTTGATCTTGTTCTACCAAGTAAAGGTGCACTCAAGTTGTTGTCTTGCAAAGTTTGTTTCAGGCACTTTGGGATAGTTTGTGCACTCTTGATAAACATGCGTTCATTATTTTATACATCATCATGTATATCATGCATGGGCTGAATTTCATGCTCATTTTCAACCATATTTTGATGCAAATATTCAACCATATGTGGTTGGAGATTTCCAGTAGTTTCGATAATTTTTGGTTGAAAATTTTCAGCCATGTTTGGCTCGAAATTCTCTGCATTTTCAGTTCTATTTGCTAGAATTTTTCAATCCTTTGAGTCTCACATGGTTGGTCGACATGGCCATAGTCAAGCGCACCATTTTGGAACAAAGGCATGAGTGTACCGAACGCATCTTGTGAGATAATTGTTCGCTGTTTTTTGCATTCAAGTAGAGGGAAAACTAAATTTTTAGCAAATACCATATCTTGACTCACAAAAATCACCATTCAAAAAGGGTCTTTTTATGTCCAACTGATGCACTTTCCAACGTTGATGAGCAGCCAGTGCAACCACAATATGAATGATAGTCATGCATGAGTAGGTGCAAGAGTTTCCTCATAGTCAAATGCCATATTGTTGTGCATATCCTTTGGTGACCTATCTAGCTTTGTAGCGATCAATGCTACCATCAGACTTTCTCTTAATATTGTAAACCCACTTTGCACCAATGACATTTTTTCCTTTTGGTAATTCACACAACTCCCAAGTGCCATTCTTATGTATGGAATCCATTTTTGATTGCATAGCACTCATCCATTGTGGATCCTCACATACATCTTCAAAAGTAAGTGGCTCTTCATTACATTCTGTTGCAATAAGAGAATAATCCACAAAATATCTTGATGCATGGTGAGAGCTTGATCTTGTTCTACCAAGTAAAGGTGCACTCAAGTTGTTGTCTTGCAAAGTTTGTTTCAGGCACTTTGGGATAGTTTGTGCACTCTTGATAAACATGCGTTCATTATTTTATACATCATCATGTATATCATGCATGGGCTGAATTTCATGCTCATTTTCAACCATATTTTGATGCAAATATTCAACCATATGTGGTTGGAGATTTCCAGTAGTTTCGATAATTTTTGGTTGAAAATTTTCAGCCATGTTTGGCTCGAAATTCTCTGCATTTTCAGTTCTATTTGCTAGAATTTTTCAATCCTTTGAGTCTCACATGGTTGGTCGACATGGCCATAGTCAAGCGCACCATTTTGGAACAAAGGCATGAGTGTACCGAACGCATCTTGTGAGATAATTGTTCGCTGTTTTTTGCATTCAAGTAGAGGGAAAACTAAATTTTTAGCAAATACCATATCTTGACTCACAAAAATCACCATTCAAAAAGGGTCTTTTTATGTCCAACTGATGCACTTTCCAACGTTGATGAGCAGCCAGTGCAACCACAATATGAATGATAGTCATGCATGAGTAGGTGCAAGAGTTTCCTCATAGTCAAATGCCATATTGTTGTGCATATCCTTTGGTGACCTATCTAGCTTTGTAGCGATCAATGCTACCATCAGACTTTCTCTTAATATTGTAAACCCACTTTGCACCAATGACATTTTTTCCTTTTGGTAATTCACACAACTCCCAAGTGCCATTCTTATGTATGGAATCCATTTTTGATTGCATAGCACTCATCCATTGTGGATCCTCACATACATCTTCAAAAGTAAGTGGCTCTTCATTACATTCTGTTGCAATAAGAGAATAATCCACAAAATATCTTGATGCATGGTGAGAGCTTGATCTTGTTCTACCAAGTAAAGGTGCACTCAAGTTGTTGTCTTGCAAAGTTTGTTTCAGGCACTTTGGCATAGTTTGTGCACTCTTGATAAACATGCGTTCATTATTTTATACATCATCATGTATATCATGCATGGGCTGAATTTCATGCTCATTTTCAACCATATTTTGATGCAAATATTCAACCATATGTGGTTGGAGATTTCCAGTAGTTTCGATAATTTTTGGTTGAAAATTTTCAGCCATGTTTGGCTCGAAATTCTCTGCATTTTCAGTTCTATTTGCTAGAATTTTTCAATCCTTTGAGTCTCACATGGTTGGTCGACATGGCCATAGTCAAGCGCACCATTTTGGAACAAAGGCATGAGTGTACCGAATGCATCTTGTGAGATAATTGTTCGCTGTTTTTTGCATTCAAGTAGAGGGAAAACTAAATTTTTAGCAAATACCATATCTTGACTCACAAAAATCACCATTCAAAAAGGGTCTTTTTATGTCCAACTGATGCACTTTCCAACGTTGATGAGCAGCCAGTGCAACCACAATATGAATGATAGTCATGCATGAGTAGGTGCAAGAGTTTCCTCATAGTCAAATGCCATATTGTTGTGCATATCCTTTGGTGACCTATCTAGCTTTGTAGCGATCAATGCTACCATCAGACTTTCTCTTAATATTGTAAACCCACTTTGCACCAATGACATTTTTTCCTTTTGGTAATTCACACAACTCCCAAGTGCCATTCTTATGTATGGAATCCATTTTTGATTGCATAGCACTCATCCATTGTGGATCCTCACATACATCTTCAAAAGTAAGTGGCTCTTCATTACATTCTGTTGCAATAAGAGAATAATCCACAAAATATCTTGATGCATGGTGAGAGCTTGATCTTGTTCTACCAAGTAAAGGTGCACTCAAGTTGTTGTCTTGCAAAGTTTGTTTCAGGCACTTTGGCATAGTTTGTGCACTCTTGATAAACATGCGTTCATTATTTTATACATCATCATGTATATCATGCATGGGCTGAATTTCATGCTCATTTTCAACCATATTTTGATGCAAATATTCAACCATATGTGGTTGGAGATTTCCAGTAGTTTCGATAATTTTTGGTTGAAAATTTTCAGCCATGTTTGGCTCGAAATTCTCTGCATTTTTAGTTCTATTTGCTAGAATTTTTCAATCCTTTGAGTCTCACATGGTTGGTCGACATGGCCATAGTCAAGCGCACCATTTTGGAACAAAGGCATGAGTGTACCGAACGCATCTTGTGAGATAATTGTTCGCTGTTTTTTGCATTCAAGTAGAGGGAAAACTAAATTTTTAGCAAATACCATATCTTGACTCACAAAAATCACCATTCAAAAAGGGTCTTTTTATGTCCAACTGATGCACTTTCCAACGTTGATGAGCAGCCAGTGCAACCACAATATGAATGATAGTCATGCATGAGTAGGTGCAAGAGTTTCCTCATAGTCAAATGCCATATTGTTGTGCATATCCTTTGGTGACCTATCTAGCTTTGTAGCGATCAATGCTACCATCAGACTTTCTCTTAATATTGTAAACCCACTTTGCACCAATGACATTTTTTCCTTTTGGTAATTCACACAACTCCCAAGTGCCATTCTTATGTATGGAATCCATTTTTGATTGCATAGCACTCATCCATTGTGGATCCTCACATACATCTTCAAAAGTAAGTGGCTCTTCATTACATTCTGTTGCAATAAGAGAATAATCCACAAAATATCTTGATGCATGGTGAGAGCTTGATCTTGTTCTACCAAGTAAAGGTGCACTCAAGTTGTTGTCTTGCAAAGTTTGTTTCAGGCACTTTGGCATAGTTTGTGCACTCTTGATAAACATGCGTTCATTATTTTATACATCATCATGTATATCATGCATGGGCTGAATTTCATGCTCATTTTCAACCATATTTTGATGCAAATATTCAACCATATGTGGTTGGAGATTTCCAGTAGTTTCGATAATTTTTGGTTGAAAATTTTCAGCCATGTTTGGCTCGAAATTCTCTGCATTTTCAGTTCTATTTTGCTAGAATTTTTCAATCCTTTGAGTCTCACATGGTTGGTCGACATGGCCATAGTCAAGCGCACCATTTTGGAACAAAGGCATGAGTGTACCGAACGCATCTTGTGAGATAATTGTTCGCTGTTTTTTGCATTCAAGTAGAGGGAAAACTAAATTTTTAGCAAATACCATATCTTGACTCACAAAAATCACCATTCAAAAAGGGTCTTTTTATGTCCAACTGATGCACTTTCCAACGTTGATGAGCAGCCAGTGCAACCACAATATGAATGATAGTCATGCATGAGTAGGTGCAAGAGTTTCCTCATAGTCAAATGCCATATTGTTGTGCATATCCTTTGGTGACCTATCTAGCTTTGTAGCGATCAATGCTACCATCAGACTTTCTCTTAATATTGTAAACCCACTTTGCACCAATGACATTTTTTCCTTTTGGTAATTCACACAACTCCCAAGTGCCATTCTTATGTATGGAATCCATTTTTGATTGCATAGCACTCATCCATTGTGGATCCTCACATACATCTTCAAAAGTAAGTGGCTCTTCATTACATTCTGTTGCAATAAGAGAATAATCCACAAAATATCTTGATGCATGGTGAGAGCTTGATCTTGTTCTACCAAGTAAAGGTGCACTCAAGTTGTTGTCTTGCAAAGTTTGTTTCAGGCACTTTGGCATAGTTTGTGCACTCTTGATAAACATGCGTTCATTATTTTATACATCATCATGTATATCATGCATGGGCTGAATTTCATGCTCATTTTCAACCATATTTTGATGCAAATATTCAACCATATGTGGTTGGAGATTTCCAGTAGTTTCGATAGTTTTTGGTTGAAAAATTTCAGCCATGTTTGGCTCGAAATTCTCTGCATTTTCAGTTCTATTTGCTAGAATTTTTCAATCCTTTGAGTCTCACATGGTTGGTCGACATGGCCATAGTCAAGCGCACCATTTTGGAACAAAGGCATGAGTGTACCGAACGCATCTTGTGAGATAATTGTTCGCTGTTTTTTGCATTCAAGTAGAGGGAAAACTAAATTTTTAGCAAATACCATATCTTGACTCACAAAAATTGTGTAATCTTGTGAGATAATTGTTCGCTGTTTTTTGCATTCAAGTAGAGGCAAAACTAAATTTTTAGCAAATACCATATCTTGACTCACAAAAATTGTGTTCCTCAATGGATGGTATAAACGATATCCCTTACTTTCAGCACGACAACCAACAAATATAGATTTCTTTGCCTTGTCGTCAAGTTTGTGACGTGATGGCACAAGAGCATATGCCAAACAACCAAACACGTGCATATGACGAACCATAGGCTTATGTCCATTCTAGGCCTCATAAGAGGAATGAATCTCAATGCTTTTGAAGGGTAGCGATTCAACACATAGTTTGCACACAGGACGGCTTCCATGCAAAACTTATTACGAAGGTGCTTTCTTTTAACCATACATCGTGCCATTTCAATAAGAGTTCTATTTTTACGTTTGAACACACCATTTTGTTGAGGTGTATATGGCATTATACATTGGTGTGAAATACCTCTTTCACGAAAAAAAACATTAAACTCATGTGACATGTATTCACCACCACGATGTGTACGTAGAGTCAAGAGCTTTTGTGAAGAAAAAATTTCAACCATAGCTAAAAATGCTTTGAAGCAAGAAAATACCTCATTTTTTGCTTTCATAGGATACACCCATGTATGGCGAGTAGCATCATTAACGAAGGTAACAAAATATACATGCATCCCAAAAGATGGAGTCTTAATAGGACTACAAACATCACTATGAACAAGTTGCAATTTTCTTGTAGTGTATGTATGACTATCTTTTGGAAAAGAAGCACAATGCATTTTTCCGAGAATGCAACCTTCACATGCATGCTTTTCAATGGACTCAAGCGTTAGCAAACCAATAACCATGTCCTTTTGCAAGTAAAGCAAACTATTGAAGTTCAAGTGACCAAAATGAGCATGCCAAAGCTCCATTTCAGCCATAGAAGAAGTATGAGCAACCAAGGCATTCGAGGCAGTCCTCTTGTATGGGTCCATGCGATACAAACCATTACATAATGTATTAGACATGATGATAATATCATCATTGTTGAAATCATGAACCATACACTTATCATCAACAAAGTATACATGAAGTCCAACTTTGGTAATCAACGGAATTGAAATTAAGTTCTTCTTGATACCGGGTACATACAATGCATTTTTCAAGAGAATCACACCTCCATTTGTAGCCGTAAGCTCAATTTCTCCTACTCCAATGATATGATAAGAGGCATTATTTGCACGCACATGTCCTCCTTTGGGTGCATCTTTCAAAGATGCGAAAAACCTTTTGCATGAAGTTATGTGCTTTGAAGCACCACTATCAAAGAACCAATCGAAAAGTCTCACTCACAACCATACGTTTAGAATGCAAAGATGCATCATAATGACATGTAACAACACATGCCCAAAAATCTTGAGCGATGTTGGTTTCATCATTCTTTGCATTTGTTGAATTTTTAGCAATAGACATGCCAGATACCTTCTTCTTTTCATTGCATTTAACAAGCTTCCTTTAGTGTTGCTCTACAATGGTAAGTACCACATTAAGAAGCTCCACCTACTTAATTTTAATCCATAGAAGAGATAGGAGTGATATGAATATCGTGAACACAAGAAGTAGTGAGAGTGAAGGTGAGAAGCATGAAGATGCACACACACATACACAAAGAAAGAGACAAGCGAGACACAATGGAAGGTAGAAAAATCGACTCTATTGCTCAATAACACTATTACAAGCTCAAGTTTACTTTAAGCTCACACTAACCAACCTAAAAAATGACCTCTCTAGCTCTTTTTATAAATTCTAGACTAGTTTTGATCGGTTTCACATCTAGTGTCCAACATAGTCAAAAATTAGGTTCTAGGCACCATTTGGAGGTCTAAACAAAATCTAAAAATAACCAAAATTGGTATGCTCATTCTACCTAAGCTCCTCAAGCTCGAGGACTCCTCGGATTGCACAAAATGGAACTACTAAATACAAAGGTGGGTGTTTTATGATACATATATTACCAAAGTGATGAAAATCACTATTTGGTGTTTTGAAAAAGTAATATCAAGTATATTTCTCTGAGAAATGAATGTCTAGCTCCCCATGACTCTTTGTAGTCCACCTCTACATGCTTCCAATGTACCTATGCCTTTGGCTGCTACCAACACCCTCTCCCTCTTACGTATGTCGTCCTTGACATATCCTTGTAGCGGGGTTTGCATAATGTAGTTTTGCAAGAGGTCTTGTGTGAGGGTGTGCTCCGCGATTCGAATTCCTTGTGTGAGATCAACTTTGAGTTTTTCCCACTCTATTGCCCGAGGTTCATCGGGAGGGGGTAGAAATTATTTGTTCTTCAACAAGAATCTATGGCAGGGAATCTGGTCGTGGAAGATCGGATTAAGCTGCAATTTATGCTTGAAGATCAAGTACACGTGCCTGTAAAGAAGTGAGTTCATCTAGGATGTCTGGGTTTGACTTAAAGGATTGGTTCGGACTGTGCAGGTTCCTTCAATAGTAAGGCTTTGTGATCTGCTTGTAGCTTTTGATATTCTTCATTGATTTTGTCGTAGTCCTCGAGTAATAGCACATGATCTTCCAATAATACTTGCATCATTTCATAGGGGAGTGCTTTGAATTTGCCAGGACTTAATGTCTCATCTGGTCGATCCATCACAGCTTCAAAGTTCTCACGATTTTTCTCTTGTAGCCTTTGGTTCTCTTCTTTGACGGTTGCGAGGTGGCATCTTAAGAGTCCCATATTTCATGTGAGCGTAGAGTTTTGGATTTTCTGAGCATGTAAAAGATTTTCTACATTTGTGAGGGCTTCTTTAGTCTTTTGTTTTGATTCTAACTCTAATGAGTGGTAAGCCTCATGTAATTCTTGATTGCATGCATTTAGGGAAGCATTCTCAATGGTCAAAGAATTTGTGTGCACCTGTAACTGTGTAGCAGTATGTTGCAATGCTTGGTAATTGCTTCGGAGAGATGCAAATTTGTCTCTCACTTGCATCATGCATGCAAAAAATTGATGAAATGCGGTGTCGATAGTGGATGATAATAAAAATGGAGTGTGTGAAGATGATGCGAGTGTGGGTATAGATGGAGAGGGAAAGGGAAAGGGGAATAGGAGGGTGGATGCAATGGTGACCATAGAAAATTGTGATGTGCCGATATGTGGTGGTGACATGATGGATGTGAGTGGTGGTGCTGTAGGTAGTGAAATGTCCATGTCATTGGATGTGGCATCTAGTGCACTAACCATGAATAGTGGTGTGATGGTGGGTGCATGAGTCGGTGTGAACACAAGATTTACAAAGGAGGAGGAATATATGACATGTTGAGTGTCATGGATGGTTTGAAGTAGACGAGAAGGAAAAGGTGATATAGTAGGGATGGGAGGGGATATCGGTGAGAAGGTCATCCGTGGAGGGAAAGGAAAAATAGGTCTTGGAGGGAGAGGAAAGGAAGGAAAGGATGGATTGAGGAACGAATTAATTGGGGTCGGGGGAATTAGATTTGATGTACCAGGGGTAAAGGTTTCGGGTATTGCTTGGGTGACTGAAGGTGCTACGGCTTTTACTGCTGCACTTACTATGAATGAGGATACGATAGGTGAGCTGGGGTGGAAAAGGGAAGTTGAATGTACAGGAGAAGAAAGAGGTTTAGATGATGTAGTGGGGACTTCGAATATGGTTGCCTAGATGGAGGTTATTGGTTGGGGCGGGGAGTCGATGATGACTATAGCTTTTGCTATGGGTGATTCGGGTGGGGGTTCAGATATTAATTGTGCTTCTTCCGGATGCCTAGAGGATTGGCCTTCTGTGGGTACATGGATGTATTGGCTTGGTTTGGACATTAGACGGATTCATCAAGGGTCACATTGTGGTTAAGGTTTTTTCTTCAAATAGTGAAGTGCTTCACGGTACTAGTTCTTTCAAACCTTGAATGAAGGAGTCTTCAAAACCTCTGCTAGCGAGTTCTTGCTCTAGCATTTCTTGACTTTGTTCTTCGGATAACTGTCAGCGTTCCCATATGGCTTGCATATTGCAATTTTGAATGGCCACTGTATACGCGACGACTTCGAATGTATCATCTTCGTGGGTGCTCATATCTCCTTGAGCTTCCATTTGTTGTTGTTGCTATTCCTATTGGTCATCTTCTTGTGAGTCAAGATTGGTTTGACTAGCTTCATCATTGCCGTCTTCCTCATCAGTCACTGTCCTATCTTCAACATTTGAGCTGGACACTACATGTTCTTGTGGTTGGTCAGGGGGTGTAGTAGGATAGCTTGGTCTTTTGTATTCTTGAGAGAAAAATTGCGCTTTTGAAAATTGAAATTCAGTAGAAAACGCATCATGCATTTCAAAATCAAATGTAGTGTTAGTGGGCTTTGCTTCGAGGTTCGGTACGGGAAAAGTAAAAGCATCCACACCAATGGAGATGGGAATCTCTTTGGCTTCAGTAATAACTGCTTGAGTGGAGGCCTCTAGAGGAGTCACTGCACTGAAAGTGCCTTTTGTTATTACAAGGCATGAGATTTGGATGCATATCGGTTGTACAGGTGTAGGAGGTTTTGTTGGAGATTGTCGAGGGGATGGTTGCGGTGAAGGCGACTCCGGGATCTGTAGACATGGAATAGAACCCCTCATGCGCTTGCTTGCCTTGCTTTTGCTTGATTTTCGTGCCTTCTTAGTGGTTCCCTTAAATCTTGTCAATTCCTCACTAGTCATGGCATCTTCTATTGGCACGTCATATGCCAAACACATGTAAATGATTTTGGTGAGTGCACAACATCCATGGATGACGTGCTTTCATTTCCATCTCTGTTGCGCTAAGTATAATTGATCTATAATCTAGTTGGCAAGATCTATAGTATGAGTGCTTGCATTTGCTAGATATAAGTCGAACCATATGCATTTTCACGGAATAGTGAAGCAGTCCTACACAGGGAAAGCAAAATGTTGCATGCAAATGCATAGTGGCTTTGATAGTTCTGGTATGATGGCCGAGATATCAGCCCACTTCAAAACGTCACCTCTTTTCATAGGCTTAGGAATAAGCCTTTCTTGTTCTGTTGGTGTGCGAGTACCATGGATCTTTAGGGCGACTCGAATGAGGTCCTTTGATAGATAAAACTTCTTATAGGGCGGATCATTCACAAGAGAGGGCAAGGTGAAAGTGCCTGACAATTCCTTCCTCTTAGGAGCTTTAAGAGTGGTTACCAACTAGTAGCATTGATATAAATTAGGTTTTTGGCAAAGGGTCACTAAAGTACTTGGTGAAACCAGCCCTAGTCCAAATGTTTTGTAACTCCTCTGAATTTTGAAGCTCTTCAAATTCACGTGAGAAAAATTGATATCTGCCCCACTTGTTACCATCAAAACAAAGCATGATGTCATAGATAAAGTTTGCGTCTGCTAGGGGTCCTGCTAGACCTGGGAACCAAGTGTGCGTTGCTATGAAGTTTTTCAGTGTGTCCCAGAGGAGGATCATCACCACTGCTTCACTGGGGTCAGCCTCGGACGTTCTGTTAGCTTGCATGATGATCCAAATGAGTGCTTTGATGATCTGCTACAAAAGGATAACACATTAGTATCGAAATTAATTAGGATCCCAATAAAGTGAGACCGCAATCCCTTTCCATAGTCAATGTGTAACCCATGTAGCCGTTTTGTGAGGTGGTTTATGGAATGATTTCTCATAGACTAATGCAGGTCACTAGACACCTACATGCTTTAGATATTGCATACATTGCTTGATGAGATTTGATTACAAGTGACGGTGGGTTAGTGTGGGTGAATTTGTACAAGGTTTAGTCATGAGAGAATTATTACAAGGGTAAAGGTGAGTAGGGATAGGTACTATGTCATACAAAGAGTCATGTGGAGGTTTTTGGACACGTCTTGGTATCCATTTCCTAAGAGTTTGGATGGGTGGTGTTCTTCTGTTGAGGCACAAAAGGTGAATCACGCAGTAGTGGTGTCGATGGGTGGAGTGATGTCGAGCGGATGTATATTACATGGCTTGGGTTTTGAGATAAAATAAAATTCTTGGGCACCCAAATGACATGGGTGTGGGTCGGTTTGTAAAGTACTTGGCAATCCAAATTTGTTTGGTTCTAGTCGATGAAGAAGAAAGTCGAGGGGATGTTGAATGTTGATTCTGATTCTGCCTTGCCTTCTTCTTGTCATAGCCTGTGTTGTTGAAAACTATTGGTGCTTTCTGTCCTTTTAGCACCCAAACTTGCTTTGTGCCATTTTTCTTAATCTGCTGATACTGTTTCCACTTTTGGTTCGTCTGCTATAGTCATCGGTTTGAGTTCCTTAGTCATGCTTGACTTCTTGGAGGTTGTGGTTGGGGTTGAGAGGTCTAGTTGACACTCTGCTTTGGAAAAGAAGGGAGGTCCAACACTTGCATGACCTGCCCATCAGGAAGTGAAGCATTTTGTACAATAGATCTAGGTTGGTCCCCGGGAAGTGTGGAGGATGGGACATAGAAGACTAGGGTCCCCATTTGTCTACTGATGTAATCCACCTGATCACTGATGTAATCCCCTTCTTGTGCATCCATGTTACCTTCATTCGCGAGTTGTGCCAACACACATCCTATGGCATAGTTGGATGCATCCACATGTTCATGGAATGGCTCACTCCAATCTGGTGTTGTTAATATTGGTGCTACACACAAGTGTTGTTTGAGCTCATTGAACGATTTCTCACATTCACATATCCATTGAAACTTGGTCAAAAGAGAGTACAGAGGCTTTTGCTATAATCGTGTACATGTGTATAAATCATCGATAATAACCGCAATGACCCATGAAAGCCTGTACCTCCTATACATTTTTTGGCCTAGGTAGGTCTGCAATCACTCTCACTTTTTCTTCATCTGTAGAGATTCCGTTCTTTTGCACAACCTAGAAGTTTTCCTTGCTTGACCATGAAAACACACTTTTTAAGGTTCAAGCAAACCTGATATTCTCGACATTTGTCATAAAATTGTCTTAATTCAGGGATGTGGGTTTGGCTCATGTTAGAATGCACACATATGTCTTCCACATAAACTTCCAAATTCTTCCTTATGAATTCTTTGAAAACTTGACACATTAGTCGTTGAAATGTGGCGGGTGCATTTGTGAGCCCAAATGGCATCACACAAAATGCAAATATGCCCCACTCTATGGCAAAGGCCGTCTTGTGTTGATCTTCAAGAGCAATGGCTACTTGATCATAGCCTGAGAATCCATCAAGGAAGCTATAAACTTCCTTGCCAACGACTCGTTCCAATAGGTGTTCCGTGATAGGAAGAGGATAACTGTCTCTAATCGTGGCAACATTAACTTTTTTGAGGTTAATACACACGTGCAATTTCTCATTTTTCTTTGGCACTACCACAATGGGGGATACCCATTTGGTATGTTCAATTTCATAAATAAATCCTGCTTCTATCAATCGGTCTATCTCCTCTTTAATCTTGAAAGCATAGTTATCGTTATATGTGTATGGTTTCTGCTTAGTAGATTTGGCCTCTATAGTCATAGGAATCCTATGCGAGCAAACACATCTCTATATTCTCGCAATAGGGCAGTTAATTCTTCTTCTTCTTCATTCGTTAAGTCATGCCCTATGTATGTGCATCTTTCTTCTCCTTCTTCTATTGTAACCACTATTTTTTGGTTCTCTCTCGGTTATCATATACTTCTCCAATGCTTCCTTCTCTCTTAGGCATCCGTACCATGATTCTTCTATCTTCTATTTCATACTTTTTGAAGTTCTCCGATACTTCCATGAGTGGTTCTTCTTCTTCTTCTTCTTCTTCTTCTGTCTTAAGTGATTTCTTTCTCTTCATATGCTTATTTCTGTATCTTCTATGAGTGACTCAGGTTGTTTGGTTTGATTTTCCTTGTCCATCTCAGGGGTTTTGGCTTCCACAAAGTAGAGATATTCCTCTTTTGCCGAGCAGAAGGGTTCCGTGATAATGGACTCTAGGTCCCCATCACTTGTTTTGTCTGATTCTTGAGCCGATTCCTCACATTCTTCTAGGATGCTCTCTCCTCTAAGGGTTGTATCCTAAAGATTGAAATATCTTATCCATCCTCATCATAATGAGGAGTACATTGTTCTTCATTCACTGCTATGTACATCGTAGCTAAGATCCCTGCCCAACCATGGGTCTCGAATTCCTCGTCTGGAAACACTATAGGTGCATAAGTGAGATCTTGAAGAGTTCATGGATGCCGTTATGAACCAAGAGTTTTGGCTTCTAATCATTCTTCTTCTTGTTTGGCTACCTTGCACATCCATAAATGTGTGTCCTCGTGCAACCATGATGGGTCTGATTCTAATGAATGCACAAACTCTGTTTCTTTTGGTGTCTTATGGATCGTATTCGACTGAATTGGAGGTACATCTCGAGATTAACTTTGGTTGTCACTCCTAAGTGTTGCAAATAAAAATAATTAGTTCCCCAATCTTGTACAATTTGCAACTAATGCATGAATGGTCGTCCTAAAATCTTGGGAAAAATCACAAATGGCAAAAGTGTGCTTGAATTCTATGCCACAAGTGGCGAGAGATATCCCTTCTAGTAAGCTTAATGGTTTCTCAATGTGTCCGTCAGCCATCTGTAGTTTCATTCTTGTGGGTCTTAGTGCTGGCTTACCCAAACATTTCCATAAAGTAGTGGTAGCGATGGCTACTCTCGCTCCTGAATCTAGGATGGCTTGAGTGGTGTAGCCTTGATGGGTTATTGGAAGATAGGTATTACCTTCCTCTCCTTCACTAATATCTCCAATTCTTTCCACGTGTATTTCTGGTGCCTTCTTATGTGAACCTTCTTGAGAGTGAGTGGAAGCGGCCTCTGGGAATTGGTTTGCTACGTGCTTCCACAACTCTGGCTTAATTTTCAACAATTCTTCCAAAGTGAGATGACACTGCACTTTAGTGTTTTTGATCACTTTCGTATTTCTAGGGATTACCGATTCTTCATTTCTCACTATTATGGTGAGAGCTCTCATACTGATCGACTTAGCTTCCCATGGTCCTGTGAATCGGGGTAATTCTTGTAAGGAATTATATTCGAACTCTGTTTGCGCACTAAGTTGCTCTTCCTCTACATCGTCATAGATAGAAGGTATGTCTTGGGGAAACTGTTCTTGCAAGTAATTTATCTCTTGAATAGGGAGATGGGTTTCTTGCTCTCGCCTCCACTTCTCTTCTTGGATTTCTCTTAGAAACCCTTGGGAGTACTTATGTATGGAAGAAAGATTGTCTTCTTCACACACCATGTGCGACACTTGAGACAAAGATGACACATTATCTTCCTGTGTCTCTGGGACAATAGGGTCCTTCTACAGATTCTTCTTCTTGTTGCTAGCAATAAAGTATTCTAGCCTCTCTAATAATCCTTGAAAGTGTAACTCTAGTTTTGCTATATTACTCCAATTAATATAAGTAGAGGCTTCGAACATGGTTTGGGCTAATTCTACCATCTTCATGCAAAGTTTCCTTCTCTCAATTTCTAAGTCTGCTCTTGGATAGTTCTTACTCAATTCAGCTACCTGGGGTCCTTCTTTTAATCTTGCTTGGTATGCCCAAAACATCATGTATAGGTTTTTAGGTATGGGTTTAGCTAGAACTAATCTTCGTTTCTGATTCAGAGTTTCTTGATTCGATTCTTGTGAAGTTACTTCTAGGATTTTAGCTCTAGTTTCCTTTAGTCTTCCTTCCAATTCGTTTATCTTTTTACTTCATTTCCTTTTGGTTCTCTCTCTCATGAGTCCTTCCAAGATTTCATCTTTCTACCACTAGATTCTCCAACTTCACTAGTCTCGACCACTTTTTCAGGGTTACACTATTGATTTTGCAATAGTGCTTTGGCTTTTGTTATAGGTTGGATAGGTACATACATTGGATTAGATCCATCTGAGGTGTGCACAATGCCTATCACATTAATGGGTATCACTTTTGAGACATTAGCAGGGTTCTTAGGGCAATCTCTTATGATATGCTCTTTATCACATTCTACACAAAAGCCTTGAATGTTGTAATATTGTGACTGCCGTGCTATTGGAGGGTGTGGGCAATCCTTTATGAAATTATCTCCGTGGGACCTAAATCATGGTCCTTTAGGGCCCTGTGGTCTTGGTTGTCTCAACTATGGCTATGGGTTAGGGTTCATATACATTACATTGGCATAGTTGGGCTCACAATTGGGTTCCAATGGTGGACTATTGTATTGATATGCTTCCATGTGTTCTGGAGACTCAGTGTAGTATGCAAGTGGACTATCTACATGGGTGGAGTCAAAACTATTTGAATTAGGATCACTTTCTGTGATGAGGGGTGAGGAATGCACTAAAACCCTACTGAGCTTCTCTTCTACAGCTTGCTATCAAATCACATTAATCTAATATATTCTCTTCCACAAGAAAGGAGTTGAGCCCTATAGAGGATATAATCTTCATAAATACGCATTCAATGTCTATTGTTGGATGCATCTGTTACTTGAATGTGTTGAGAGTTCCATGCTCCACCCTTTTGTCGAAATCTAAAAGCATTCACATGTAAGCCCATTTATCCCACA
This sequence comes from Ceratopteris richardii, assembly GCA_020310875.1. NCBI lineage: Eukaryota > Viridiplantae > Streptophyta > Polypodiopsida > Polypodiales > Pteridaceae > Ceratopteris > Ceratopteris richardii. The sequence goes on from CM035423.1 coordinate 10,261,154, forward strand.
TGCAAGGGAATTCTCCCAAAATGCATATAAGCAAAGCCTCCCTTCACTCCTCATAAGCACATCCACTCTAGCCCATTGCAAAGAGTGTGCTTCCTCTCCTCATGGAGTTTCCATGCTCGTAAATTATTCTTTGTAAGTTCATTTCTATTTATTTAGTTCATCATGTTTTCTTATCTTTTGTTTCTTCCTCCATAGTTTGTTAGATGTGTGAATGTGAGTAGAATGGGAGTAATGCTTTTTCATTTCAACATGGTAGCAGAGCATAGGTTGATTACTTTTACTTTTGAGTTTGTCTTTCATTCATTTCATCATTTACATCTACCCTATTCTTAATCCCTCCCTCCCTCCCCTCCCATATCAAATATTTACTAGAAGAGTGCTTTTCAGCACTATTTGCATTTTCATTAAGTACACTTATCATCATAGTTTTATTTTATTTGTTTAGTTTCTTGTGCTCAACATGACTCTATCTTCCCATCTTTGTCATTAGTAGAATGTTAGATCATTACCATTTCATTTCATTTTGAATAAGATGCTCTAAGCAAAAGCTAGCATGTGGACTAGTGAGAGAAAGAATGCACTTGACAAAGAAAGCGGTGCTTCCTGCTGTTTCGATTTCGGAGTCCTGAAGCAACCTCTTCATACCTACTACTTGTAGAAGACACGATTTATACTGTAGGAGAACTAGTGTGCTGAAGCCGAAACTCAGTTGCAAATAGACATCAAGAAATGGGGAGATGGTGATGCTAATGGAACTACAAAAATAAAGGACATAAGCTCACATAATAAATAGCAACATTCTATCATCACTTTGCCATAGGAAGTGCCATCTAATGGGCCAATCTAGAATGGAAAGTAGTAGTAAACAAGAATGATTGAGATAAATGAAAGAGAGTAATGCTTTTTCATTTCAACATGGTATCAGAGCTACGGACAAGCAAACATTCATCACCTTCTCTATGTGCAATCCCAAACTTTGTGCATAGAAGTAGAAGTGTGTTCCTTTGGGGTCTGTAATCTCTTTCATTTCCATCAATCGCTCTTGTTTACAACTGCTTTCCATTCCAGATTGGCCCTGTAGATGGCACTTCCTATGGCAAAGCAATGATAGAACATTGCTATTTATTCTGCGACCTTCTATTCTCTCATGTAAGTCAGTTCCATTTCTATTCTAATTCATTCATCATGTTTTGTTAAAAAAAACCAAGGGATGCCATATATCCCAAACTTGGATCCCATATGATCCATAGATCCTAAAAACCAATGGACTTAGTGATCCCATATGTCACGAGTTCCCATATTACAAACAAAAGAGTCATCACATGGAGGGGGTGTTGAGAGTTCCATGCTCCACCCTTCCGTCCAAAGCTAGAATCATTAACATGCATTACCTAAAGATGTGGATCCATGCATAGGTTGAAGTACTCGATACAGAGATGATTAATGCCGAAGGAGATGCTAAACAAAACATTGGCCAAGGAATACTGGATCCCTAACTTACTTGCATGAGAAGATCTCACTCTACTTGAGGATATTTATTTCTCAATTTGAATCCATTGAGAAAGAAATTATTGATCATGGAAAGATACCATCCACCTATTGTGAAGGTGATTTATAAATATTGTGATGGAGACATTAAACAATGACCTAAGTATTTTGACTTTTGAATTATGGGATGATAGGATGACTTGCACTAGGGCACGAGGATCCATGCCTACTTAACTAATGTATTATCAACTAATATTCTCGATCCATACTTAGATGCTAACATGGTCTACATTACCTTGGAACAACAATATGTCTACTGATGATTTATTGGCTTTACAAATTAATAATTGAAATAAGGGAAAGTTAAGCTTGATGATGTCCTTGAAAAGTTGAAGGAGGCAAAGGCTAAAAAAAATGTACTTTGATAAATCACATATATTAAGGACAAAACCAATACAAGAGGATGATTAAGTTTTAATTTATGATAGTACCTTTGATTCTTAGTATGATGCATGAAATAAATTGGCACTTAGATGGTTTGATGCTTATGTTGTTTTGAAAATGCATGATAATGGAACGTATGCTATAAGCAAGTTAGATGGAGCTTCACTAAGAAATTTGGTTACAAGTAAGAGAGTTAAGTTGTTCAATTGAAGAACTGAAGAACAATATTTTATGGATGAAGATATATTTAAAGATGAAGTTATTTGATCAAGTGATTTTTGTTCTTTTTTATTTTATCTCATTGCATTTTATGTCTTAGATTTGTTTAAAATTAACAAACTGGCAATTGATAATTTCAAATTAGAAAATTTGAAATTGTAACTTAAGTATGAATGAATTTACTTGAAATATTTTTTTAGAATCCTTATAAATGAAGAATAAGGAATGGATATGAAAATTTGAATTGGAAGTTTAAAGTAGAAGAATTGACTTGTTTTATATAAGTAAGCATAAGTTTTTGCTTAATAAACATATATAGTTGAGATTCTAGTTCTTGGTTTTTGCATGCCTCTCGATCCTTTGCTCTCAATAGGGTTAAATCTTCCTCCTATAAACAAAAAATTTGCAAATATTACCAAAAAAATTATGAATGAAAGTTTATACTTTCTTCCATCCCAAAAAAAGAAGATAAAGATGATGATGCAATAAACTAATGTTTGTTACTTAAGGAAAATAATACTGAAGATAATTATGAAGAAGTTGGATGTGCTCTTGAAATCATTTCCAAGATAAGATTAAAATTGGACAACATGAGGTAGATATGAGCATGAGAAGTCATCCCACCACCTAAAGAGAAGCATGAGATGCATGTTGTTGCTATGTATGCATACACTTCAAGAGTAGAAATTTATAAGAGCTTCCAAATCAAGAAAACACCTACAAAAGAACTTTAAAACAAGCTTTATATTTCCACAAAATATTCTTAAGATAGCTCTAAGATGAAAGTAGAAGATCCACCTTCATTATGGACCTAGTAAACCAAAAAATAAAACATGTAAAATTGGTGGGATGTCACAAACAAGGAGCCTAAGATAATCATCAAGAGGTTTCTTCTCTAGGTAAGAAGAAGATACATTGTTCAATTTCTAATTTTATAAGAAATGGGCACAAGGGAGACATGAATGCTAAATGAAAATGAACCTTATCCCAAGGTTGGTACTCCAATTACTTGCATAAAGAACTTTAGAACATGAGAAGAAGTGATCTCTCTCTCTCTGTCTCTCTCTCTCTCTATCCAAATTGAGTCTCCAAACATAGGTTGGTCTTGAAGGAAGTCGAATGCTTATGACTTGAAATTGAAGTGAATTTTTCAGAATTTTCTCCAAGCTTTGTAGTGGTCTTTGAGTGTCAATGGTATGGCTTCCCCTCAAAGGCCATCCTTAGGCTCTGAATAGGAGCCTAAAAAATCATCTGCATTGTTGATAATTTAGGTAGTGATGTGTGTGAACACACAAGGACTATCGGGTTTTCCCTCTTTAGGAGGTTTTTCCCCCTGGCTTGTATATACGCCTATAGCCTTAACGGGTCACTTATATTTGTACATTCCAGTGGTAATACATTCAGTATTGTGTGTTGTGGCCCAAGCTTCTTCTTCTTCTTCCTTGTATTGTTTGCATGCTTTTGTAGATCTCAAACTCCAACAATTGGTATCAAAGCAAGTCGTCGTTTCATCTAGGGAGTCGTTGACACCCCTCTGGTCATAGTCTCAGAATTGCACGAAATTTGGTGAGCATACTTAGGGTGATTAGGAGTTCAAAGCATCTTTGCTTTATGGTTCCAAAATCACAATCTTAGCTCATTTCGGCCTCCGAACACACTATCATAGTGCTTGTGCAGGTAATTTCATCTTTTTGTGCAAAAAATATATACATTTTTTGGTTCACCAATATAAACACCTCAAACTATGCTACAAGTTTAACATAACTCCACAAGGTAATTCTGTTCAACTTTTTGAGATACAGTTTTTGCATCAGGATATTTTAGTCAATGGCCATGGTTGAAAGCAGTGATGCCCATATGTTGGCTATTGAGGATAAGTTGGACGGCACCGATTACCCATTGTGGGCTTATATGATGCATCATGTATTGGTTGCAAAAAGGACCGTGGAATATTGTGTAGGGTGTTGAAAAACGTCCTATTTCACATGCAAACACAGCTGCTAAAGGTGATGCAGATGGCATTGAAGATGGAGATATTCTTCAAGTTCCTGTTCGTGCTGCACCAACTATAGAGCAAATTTGTTGGGATGGTAGAGATGCTCATGCACATGCATTGATAGCCATGTCCGTCAAACGTGCCATTATTCCTCACATTCGCTCTTGCAGAACAACTAAGGATGCTTGGGATACATTTAACACTTTATCCCAGGCAAGGAATGAGGCTCATGTTGCTTACCTCCGAAAACTATTGGAGAGTGAGCACATGAATGAAGGAGATTCCATGGACAATTTTCTAACAAAGATCAAATATTTGAAGGAGCAATTGATTTCTGTTGATGAATTCTTGCCTGACAGTTCACTTGTGTAGACTATTTTGAATGGTCTTCCTGATTCACATCAAAGTTTTGCTTCTACTCTTCGTTTGATGATGAATGACAATCCAAATGCCTTAACATTTGATGAGTTAGTCTTTGTTCTATGCAGGAAGATCAATAGGTAGAACATGTCCATTATACGTAGTGGAGATCAAGCATTCGTGGCTAGTGAGGGGGCAAAGGTAAATGGGGCTCTTCTACTAGTAAGCAAAATTTACTAATTCTACACAATCAAAGAAGGATGATAGAGACGAGAAGAAAACAAAAAAGAAAAAATTATTTTGAAAATACTGTAAAGGAAATGACCATGTCATAAAGAGTTGTCCAAAACTAGCTGCTAAAGAGGCAAGGAAAGAGGTTGGAATGATTATTGCAAAGGCCTCTACAACAAAAATAGAGTTTGCTAATCTTGTGTAGAATGAAGAATGGGCATCTACTACTGTTTGTAGTTATGGCCCATCTTCTCATGAACAATGTATGTCTGAAGTAGACTCAGATGTTTGGTACTTTGATAGTAGGGCAACCAAACATATTACCTCACAATTCAATTTCTTCACTTCACTTGAGTGTTCCCCTATAGGGAATATTGTCACATGCGCCAACAACTCCTCTTATCCTTTCATGGGAGTTGGTAAGACCATTTTGACTACTGCTGATGGTAGTTCTTTTACATTGTCATATGCTTTATTTGTGCTAGGGATCAAGAAGAATATGTTATCCATTTCAGCTTTGGCCAAGATTGGCTTGGTTGTGAAATTTGTTGATGGTAGATGTACAATTCATGATCCGTCAAATGGCGACATCATTATTGCTTTTGGCATTTTATTTCATGGGATGCATAAGCTCATAGAATATGAAAAATCTGTGAATGATTCAGCATGTGTAGTACATGATTCTCAAGCTATGTCAGATGCAAAGCTTTGGCATGCGCGCTTTGGTCATCTGAATTTCGCTAGTTTGCTACGCTTGTAGAAATACGAAATGGTGTCCTTTTTGCCCAAACTTGAGGCACCTGGTAAACATGTATGAGAAAGCTGCATTTCAGCCAAATGGAAACATTCCTCCTTCCCAAAAGATGGTTCAGTCCGAGCTACTGAGAAGTATGCCAGAATGGTTGATGCAGACTTTGCGTGATAGCAAATAAGATGCACCTCTGTCATATTGTACTCCTTCTAGCATTCATAGTGCTTCCTTTGCATCAGATTGTTATGCTATGGCTACCTCTAGTCTCTGTGATGAGAATGAGCTTGTTTCGTTTGATGAAGCACAAAATTCACAAAATTGCATGGCTACTATGCAATCTGAATATGATGCTATAATGAAGAATGGTACCTGGTCTTTATGTGACTTGCCTCTGGGCAAGAAGGCCATTGCCCTTAAGTAGGCTTGTTGCAAAGGGTTATGCTCAAGAAAGAGGCATTGATTTTGATGAGACCTTTACTACCACTTGCCGAATGACTATTGTTCATAGCATCTATGCACTTGTAGCTCATCATGGATGGAATGTACATTAGTTGGACATTAAAACAACATTTTTGAATGGTTATTTCCATGAAGAAGTGTATGTTTTTTAGCCCCATGGCATTGTGTAGAAAGAGAATGAAAACCAAGTGTGTAGGTTGAAAAAGACATTATATGGTTTGAAGCAAGCACCACATGCTTGGTATGAAAAGATACATGCCTACCTCATTGCACATGGTTTTGAGAAGAATCCAACTAAGAGCACCTTACATGTTAAGCATGCTAATGATGTGCTTCTAATCATTGTTGTGTATGTTTTTTTTTTAATGTAAAGGAAGTTCGGCATTAGCCTACTCTCCCGGACTTGAATTAAATTAAGAAACAAAGGTACAAAAGACGGGGACTAGTGCCCTCGGGACCCCCCAAATCCCACAAAGCAGGGGAAGCTTGAATGAATCCTAGGTTGCATTACAGAGAAGGTTAATCACCCTCTCATCGCCCTCATGCGGGGCCCACTTGGGTTTGAGCTTGTTGTTGATCCACAGGAGGACTTGGTGATGCCTAAAGGGGGGGGACTTCTTACTGTTAACAATCCTTTTGCCAAGGAGGAATAGTGATTTCTCAATCGACCACTCCCTGGGGGGATCGCCGAAGTTGAGAGCACACCTCTCCCGCCAGATTTTCCACAGGACTTCCCCTCTGATGGCGTTCCAGAGTGTCGCTGAGCAGCCGATCGCTTCTCCCAAGAGGACTTGTTTCCAACTAAGCTGTTTTTGAAGTCTGATTTTCATTCCAACCGTCTGCCAGATTCTGTAGGAGTTGGGACAGGTAAGGAAGATGTGTGGGATATCTTCGATAGCCCGGTGGCAGCGTTTGCACCAGGGAGGGGTCCCACAAAGTTTGCGAGCCTTATGGTTGGTCCAAATTCCTCGATGAAGAATTTGCCATAAGAGGACAGACTTCTTAGTCTCTATAAGGGGGTGCCAGATACCCATGAATTTCATGTCCCACCGAAGCCGCGTCCAAGACAGGCACCACTTCTTGTTGAGGCTGATCTGGTGGTCAGTCGTTTCTTTGATGTTCGGGATTTTGAGTAGGTTATTTCCGTTGTGCCATTTGAGACCAAGCGAGTTCGGTGTGTCGTGTCCCATGAGGAGGCGAGTCTTGTGACGATCCCATGCGAGGCATCTGCTTTGCAAAGTGTTCCATTCTTCGTAGGAGATGTTAATGCGAGGGTCAACATCCTCGAAGTTGGTCCAGCTGTTGGTGTCATGTTTCCAGAGGTGTTTCCATTTTTTGAATCCTTTGTTCCATAGCTTCTTGGCTTTTTGAATGTTCCACCACTCCACCCTCCGGATGCCATGTATCGGAAACCAGATAGAGTCGTTTTGTCTGATTCCGGCCGCCCACTTCCAGTCCTCACTAATTCTTATGGAGCTTTTGACTTTATTCCAGCCCTTCCAAAGGGAGCACACGAGATTGGAGCCTTTCGGGAAGACGGGGATCGGGGAAAATAGCAGGGTCATGATGTCAAGATTCTTCCAGTTCGGGGACCCCATGAGGGCCAGCTCATCCTTGTTTCTGAAGATCAGTTTGGCCCACGAGGCCTCCCTATTGCACCAAGCCTTAATCATCCATTTGGCTGCCAGTTTGTTAGCCATACACCCAATGTCCAGGATACCAAGCGCCCCGCTATCTCTAGGGCTAGTGCAGATGGCCCATTTGATTTTAGGCACCCCCCTTCTGTTATGATCGCTCGTCCAAAGAAAGTTTCTACAAATACTATTCAGTTTGGACAAGCCCTGCTCATTCGGTCTCCAGCAAGAGAGGAAATAGATTGTAGAAGAGAGGAGGAACGTGTTGATAACCATCGCCCGCCCAGCGAGATTGATTTGCATACCTCTCCAATAGTTAAGCTTGTTTTCGAGTCTGGCCAACACCCAGTTCCAACGCTGCTCCATAGAGACGCCAAACCCCAATGGGATTCCAAGAAGTCGAAAGATTTGACCTTGCGGAATGATTTGACAGCCATGATCAATGAGAAGGCCAGGATGATGTCCCACAATAGCCCTAAAGGCGGTCTTAGAGTGGTTGATTTTGGATCCAGAAGCGTCACAAAAGGTAGCAAGACACCTCCAGAAAGTCTCCAGGCTGGTATTATCATTGTGGACGAACGCGTTCATATCATCGGCAAAAAGTCTCATGATGACTTGACTGTGGTCGTGAGGTAGCCGGAGGCCTTTGATATTGCCAGCCTCCACTTGATGTGCCACTAGTCTGCTCAGCCCCTCAGTGGCGATGGCAAAAAGAAGGGGGGCCAGAGGGCACCCTTGTCTAATAGATCTTCTAAGATGGATCGCCTTCGAAAGTTTGCCGTTAACGTTAATTTGGGTCGTTGCGTTTCTGAGAAGGGTCGCGATCATCTTGTTGTGTATGTTGATGACATGCTACTCATTGGTCATGATGAGAAGCATATTGCTGATTTTAAGGCTGATTTGAATGCCTCATTTGGGATGTCTGATTTAGGGCATTTGCATCATTATTGGGCATTCGGTTTATGCAAGTTGATGGTGGAATAGCTTTGTATCAAACCAAATATATTGAGAAATTATTGCAATATTTTGGCCTTGAAGTCTAAAAACCTATTGTCACTCCTATGGGGATAGGTTTATGATCAAGTCTTCATGATGCAAGAGATGCATTTGATGTTGTTCTCTATCAACACACTATTGGATGCTTGATTTACTTATGCATTACTGGGTTAGATATTTAGTTTGCTGGCTCATAGATGAGTAGGTTTATGAATTGCCCAAGTGTCAAGCATTGGCAAGTAGGTCAACACATCTTTCACTACTTGAGTGGTACGTGGCTACTTGGATTGTTTTATCCCAAGGGGGATCACTACCGCCAAATTTACATGCTTTTTTTGACTCTGACTAGGCTATTTGCTATGACAATCATGTGTCCACTAGTGGTTTTTGCTTCATGCTTGGTAGCTCATGCATATCATGGTTGAGCAAGAAACAACCTACTATGTCCACTTCTAGTTGTGAGGCTGAGTATAGGGTAGCTTTCACAATGACTGTTGAGTGTGTGTGGCTCAGATGCCTTATGGCTGATTTGGGTGTTAGTCAGTCTTCTGCCACCACCATCTTCATGGACAATCAGAGTGCGTTGGTAGTTGTGAGGAACCCTGTGTTCCATGCTCACACTAAGCACATTGAGGTGCACTATTAGTATGCTAGTAAGAGGTTCTTTGCTGGAGAGAGTAGTTTGGCATATGTACCTACATAGGATTGCAGACCTTTTCATAAAGGCTTTTCCTAGGGAGAAGTTTGAAGCTTTTCGCAAAGCTTTGGGCTTACTTCCTGTTGTGGATTCATTCCATGTATGTGAGTGCCAGCACCTTGTTCACTGCATTACTCCGAGGGGAAATTTGTTGATATGTTTAGGTAGTGATGTGTGTGAACACACTAGGACTACCGAGGCACTTTTTACCCTCTTTAGGAGGTTTTTTCCCCTAGCTTGTATATATGCCTATAATGCTAATGGGTCACTTATCTTTGTACATTCTAGTGGTAATACATTCAGTATTGTGTGTTGTGCTCCAAGCTTCTTCTTCTTCTTCTTTGTGTTGTTCGTGTGCTTCCACATACCTCAAACTCCAACACAAATCTTATCCCAATTGGGAAAAGGCCCCTTTAATATGCTTTGTATGCACATTGATTCATTTAATTCCATGGGACATGCCTCTATCACCAAAGGAAAGTATCTATGATAGGTTAGCCAGATGATTACATATCTCTATTGGTGTACTTATGAGCTATAGATTACAAAAGTTGTGCACTTTAGGAATGTGTCTCAGTTGGAAATTAGAGTGAAAGGAAAGTTAATCCAAAGCTTTTCTTGCTTTGGCATTGGACTCAAGTGTCAAAAGTCTATATGCAACCATACTTGAATTTTAGAATTTACTATCATGTGTAATCTTTGAATTGTATAGTGAGTGAATCCACTCACATTTGCTTTTCTTTCTTCATTATTCCTCAACCCATTCTTCATACAAGAAAATTCCTCTTTTTGTATGTTGCAATCATGTGATGCATCAGATAATGGTTCTCTTTGCTTTATCCAATGTGCAAGTCATAAAAGCCTAGAGTATTCTTGTCCTTCCCTTCTTGCTCCAAATTTTGTGATGCTACTAGATCTGCTTATACATCTATGTGTGATGTAATTTTGAGCACAAGAGGACTAAGATGATTGTTATGGTCATGATGTGGGCTCTTCTTTGTTGTGATTCATGTGCTACTTCCTAATGAAGCAACCATTTTTTATTGGTAGGAACCATGTGTAAATGAATTTCAATGGATTCAAGCGTCCTCTATGTTTGCATGAAATTGGGGAATTGAAACATCATTATAAGTTAGTTTCATGTACACATCGAATCCTTCTCTATTGTCTCATATTAAATCTTCTTCATTGCTACATCATGACCTACAACATTGAAATATTGACAACAAAAGCAGTTCCATATGAAGAATGATTTCAACAATTTAGGAGAGAGGAAGAGAGAGGTAGATGTAGCCATTAGCAACTCTCTATGATGCAAAGAGATTTTGAGATTTCTTTAAAGTTTGAAATTTTATTTCAAAAAACACTTTTCTCATTTTGCTTTTGTATTTAGCATCAAAGCCAAGGGAACCCTAATTGGGAAAAGGCCATGAAAGAAGAAATAGATGCATTGAATGAGATGGACACTTTCAGATGGATCACTTCGGACGTACAAGGCAAGATTAGTTGCCAAAGGATGCTCAAAAAAGCATGGTATAGACTATGAAAAAACATTCGTACCAATTGCAAAGATGACTACAATTAGAACATTGATAAGCATAGCTACTGCAAGAAATTGGAGACTCCTCCAACTTGATGTAAAAAATGGATTTCTAAATGGTTGAATAAGGGAAGAGGTATACATGTCACAACCTCTAGGTTTTGAAAACCCTAATCATGCATCTTATGTTTTCAGAATTAAGAAAGCATCATATGGATCGAAACAAGATCCTAGAGCTTGGAATTATAGGTTAGTCACATACCTTCAATATCAAGGGTTCAGACTTAGCAACTCAAATCCTTCTCTATTCATCAAAAGGGATTAGAATGAGGTTATCTATGTGTATATGTAGATGGCATAATTATGAAAGGTGATTACTTGAATGGAATTCAAAGGATCAAGTCATTCTTCCTAGGTATGAAGGTCATATAGATAGATGAAGGAATTCATGTGACTCAGAGGAGATAAAAAATTTGGTGTAGCTCAAGCATGAGCACCACCTCCTTTACTTGTCAATCCATGGAGATGTGAGGAGGATATGAAGATCATGAGCAATTGTGGGGAGAAAATGTGAGTGACAAGCACATACATGCATGCACACACATACACACAAGACAAGATAACAAAGATAGGAACAATGGAAGTTTCTATTAACAAGCTCAAAGAAAGTTTACAATGCTCAATAATAAGTTCACTCTCCAACTAGCTAACCCCAAAAATGAGTTCGATACATCTTTTTATAGTTTTTTGACTAGTTTTGACCATGTCCGGACCTAGTGTCTGGCCTAGTTAAAAATAGGTTTGAGGGCTTATTTTAGGACTCAAACGGAATCAAAAAATTATGAAAATTGATACATAGGTGCTTCTAATATCCTCAAGCTTGCAGACTCCTTGACTTGAACAAAATGTAGTTGCAAAAATGAGAAATGATATTTACAATGGTATTTAGTGATCAAAATCACTCTTTTTATAGGAGTTTCTTTTGAAAATTTGACATATACTTCTTGGAGCTCCCTACGTGCTCCCTCTTCTTGTGTGTCCACTTCTTTGACGTGTTCCCTCACCTTGTGCATGCCTTGAGTGCCAACACTCCCCTCCCTCTCAAGTCTACCATCCTTGACAAACCCTTGTTGGAGTAGGTGTTCCATGTAGTACTTTGAGAGGTAGTGTCCATCATGTATCAACAAGAGTAGTTTGTCTTCCAAATGTAGCGGGATGTGTTGTCGTGTTCTTTATTTTTGCATTGCTAGCCTTTGCAAGTTGCAGTCCCTTTGTATGTACTTCTTTCATGGATTCTAGCATGACAATGTATTTGTGAGCTTTCAAAAATTGTTAGTTGCTCAAAAGAGGTTATCAATGTTGATGCTGAGTTGCTGTCGGTTGTGAATTGCTTGATGTCCTCTGATTCTTTCGAACATGGCTTTCATAGTTAACATGCCAAGTACTCATGATCTATAATGAATGATGGGTAAGTGTGTTAGTGCATGGGTTGAAGAAAATATGTGCCTTGTGCATGACCTTGTAATGTGGCCCTATGCATGCTTACTTGGGGAATGCATTGTAAGAAGTATGGTGCAAAAAGTTGGGTCTTGAGCTAAGTGCTCAAGGGTATGCTGACGTAGAGGTTGCCTAATCTATCAATATTATAGTGTTGCCAAAGTAAGGGATTCTTACCATGGTGAAGGGTCAATCAATGTTCATCTCTTCATGTTGTATTACGATTGTCACGGTGATTGACCATTGGCTTGTCAGTTGTTGTTGATGGATGTCCTTGTTGATGGTTCACTGATGAGATTCTTCGAGCGCATGGTCTTGTCCCTTCTTTTTCTCTTTGCTTTTCTCCCTTTTTTTTCTCTTTTTTCTTCCTCTTTTTTTTCCCTTTTTTTTTGGAATAGTGTCACAAAACAGGAAGAAAGGTTATTATTATCAATAAAATAGTTTACATATGTCAAAATGTGTCTCGTGTGCCTAGGATTCTCAAGTGTGTCTATGCATGACCTTGTAATGTGGCCCTATATTAATGCATATTATGGAAATGTATGACTTGAATGGTGCAAAAGATGGGGTTTTGAAAAGAGCATATTGTTTTTGCACGTCAAGGCTTCCAATGTCAGTTGTAGACCTTGATGGAATCTTTGGTTGGAGATATCCACTTGATCTCAAAACTCTACAATCAATCATTATTGCCATAGCTGATCATTCCTCCTTATAACGATCCATTTTAAAATAGTGTTCAGTCGCATAGACATCACCTTTGGCCTCTTCATCTTTGGATGGTTTCTTAAATTTTGTATCCCTTGTGGTTGGGTCTTTGTTTATGTGGGGGCTACTGGTGATTTTGGCTTCAAAACCCATACCCTTGTTGATTTCCTTCCTACTATTGCTGAAGAGGTCAATTGATGTGCTTTTGATCTTTGTGCTTGGTTGGTTTTGTGTATATAAGAGTTGCTTGGGTACCCACATTTGTAATCACCCTTGTTGAGCTGTAATTAATTCCTTAGGAACCCAAATTTGTACATTATTTTGGTTAGCCTTCATCAATTGCTTTCGTACCCAAATTTGAGGGATCTTCATTGTTCTGCTAATTGTTGGCTTGGCTTTCTCTGATGCTTCTTTGGTAATGAGTTTGATTGCAATGGTGTGATTGACTGCTCTCCCTTTCGTACCCAAATCTACTTCATGCCCAAAATTGCTTTCTTCTTGAATTCTCTTTGTCTATTTGATATTGATTGTCTTGTACTGTTTGCTTGCCTCTGTGGTTGAACTACTATGGCTTCATTAGTCTTTGAAAAAGAAGACAGATCCATTTGCCTTCGAGCCTATTCTTCCATGATTGATTCCTTCTGCATCATAGAGCTTTTGACACATACAACTTCTTCTCTAAGATTAATCTTAGAAGAACTAAGAGAATGTGGGATACTTGGATTTGTGATCATGCAATTCTCTAATTCTAACGTAATGCCCAAACTTGAAGAAGTTGATTGCATGGTCATAGATCCAATCTTGACCCAAGACAAGTGGTTCCATAAGGTCCTCATCTTGACACACTAGCATTTTCACTATCATTGGGACATCTTGAAGGTAGATGTGAAGCTCCACCTCGCCCAAACAAGGGGTTTCCACACCTCCTAATCCTATGATATAGGCTTCTATGGAATTGATGTTCAATTGTAGATCTTGGCAGTATGAGAATCTAACTGCACCAGTTACTGCACTTGAGTCAATCAAAGCTCTCACAGTCCTTGCACTCTTTCCTTGTCCTACCTCTATGTCATCAAGGTATGTTAGTAGATTATTCTAGGAGCAATTACACCCAATGTTTGGCACATGGTGTTGAGATATCAAGCTCAACATGTGATGATCTAGGATGACACATATCACTTTTTTATTTCTTTGACATGTATAATAGTCATGCCGATATATGTTAGGGATACTTCATTGAGTTGTTACGTACTAGATTTATCTACCGAGAGTGATGGCACATTTGGTTCTTGTCAGCTCACTCATGCATGGACATTAGGTTTTTCCTTATGTACTATTCTTTATATATTGCACTTGTTGAATTCTTGTTTTTTAGGCCATTCTTGTACATTCCTTTTATGTAATAGAAGAAGAAGAAGATCCTTCTTCCTTGCCTCAATCTGTGTGTGTGCTTCTTGTTGATTGTGGGATTGTGTGTGTGAGCTCTCTTTCTTATCTCCTTCTTCCTGACATGGTATCAGAGCCAGTGTGGCTGCAGAGAGCTCATGGAGAAGGCTGACAGTGAAGAGTACGTGAGAAGGCATGGAGAAAGTGCGATTCACAAAAAACCTCAGATTGCTACGAAAATTGGCATGACGGTAGAAGACCTCAAAATATTTTCGAGAGTTATCCCTTTAGGATCACTTGTTTTTGTCAGATCGAAGTTTTGGAGCCATCTTGACCTTTGCTTCGAGCCTACAAGGTGGGGCCCACAAAAAAATAGGTCATTTTGCAAAACTATAACTTGCATCATGTTTGAAAACACTCATATATTCTAGATCAAGAATTTAAAGCGATTCCGTGTACTATTGATACACGAAAACTATGTTTTTCTGAGATCAAATTATCACATCATAGTGCGACAATGTCCAAGTAGAAGTGCTACTTGTTGCATTTTGTAGTGTTGTGAATAGATGTAAAAATGGAAAACACAGATGGAATGAGTCAGCTTATGAGCAATGAGATGGACAAGAACAAGTTCCATACTCGGAGATTCATGATGGAAAATTTTTTGATGGGAAAAGGCTACTGGAAGTACATCAACAAAGAGAACGAAAATGCTCCACAGTTACCAGAGAGGAGTTAGACTGCAGACTAGTTAAGAGCGTATGAAGAATGGAATCAAGGAGCAAGAAAGGTAATGTGTTGGCTATCTATTAGCATACAAGATAACATGATTGGGTGCATACAGGATGCCAAGACTTTGAATAGTTTGGTCACATTGTATGAGACCAATACAAAGACATGGAAATCGCAACTCAAGAACGAGCTGCATACACTGGAGAAAAAGGGCATGTCAATAACTGACTACACTCTAAAAATCAAAAGCATATGTGAGTAACTTGCATCTATTGGAGTGAATGTAGATCATGATCATAAGGTGGAAGTATGCCTTCGTGGTTTAGGAGCTACATATAAGCAATTCAGAACTTCTATAGAGACCACAAAAAATATTCCCAATTTTGATGATCTAGTATCTATGCTGATTATTGAAGAAAGGAATCTTGGTGAGGATTCAAAATCCCAAGGAAAACCCAGTTCTGAGTAGATATTCTACTCTGGAAGAGGAAGAGGTAGAGGTAGAGGCTTCGAAAGCAGAAGAGGACACAATAAGTAAGACCAAGGTCAACAACAGAATCATGCGGGAGGAAGAGGACATTTTCGAGGCAAGGGGAGCCAAAGAGGTCGCAAAAAGTTCCAAAGAAATGATTTAGGTAATAATAGTAAAGGACGCTGGAATTGTGGTAAACCTAGATACTTTGAACGTGATTGCAGGTTGAAGAATCAAAATAATAGAAGGCAGCAAAACAACTATGCATCCACAAGTGCAAATGATTCTGAGAAGATATTCATGGTTCAACATCACATGATGAATATGATGTCTGCTGATGTTTCAAAATCAAATGATAATGTCTGGTATGTTGATTCAGGTGCTTCAAATCACATGACCAGTCATGCAGAATGATTTAGTACTTTGGAAAAATTGCCAGTAACTCGATATGTTGAAACAGGTGATGACACATCACACCCTATTGAGCATAGACAAAACGTAGCACTATCTATGGAGGATGGAAAGGTAAAACATCTTGCTGATGTGCTGCATGTTCCAAATATAACAAAGAATCTAGTTTCTGTTGGACAAATGGTTGACCAGGGATTACAAGTCAGGCTCAATGCTGATGGGTTATATGTAGAAGAGTACAAATAGGGTGGATGATTGATTGACAAGGGAAACAAAGTGGGTAGGATGTTCAACTTAAATGCAAAAATTCTTGAAATGAATGTAGCCATGTTTGCAAAAGGTGCAGGAGTTATTGCTGATATAGAGATATGGCACAAACAGCTTGGACATGCAAACTTGTAGAGGCTGAAATTGATGCAATTAAAGGAGATTGTCCATGGACTACCAATTTTCAAGGTTGCAGAGATGCAAATGTATGTGCATCATGTCAATTTAGTAAACAATCAAGATCATCATTTCCGCATGACAAGCATGTTATGGAGAATGTGCTAGAAATAGTACAAACAGATGTTTGGGGTCCTGCAAAGACCACATCTATGGGCGGTTGCAGGCTTTATGTTACTTTCATTGATGACCATACACGAAAAGTGTGGGTATATTCCATGAAAAAGAAGAATGAGGTGTTCACTCACTTCCACAATTTTAAAGCTATAGTGGAAAAGCATACAAGGAAGTATATTCAGACATTAAGATCTGATGGAGGAGGTGAATATATGTCAAATGAGTTCAACAATTTTCTGAAAAATCATGGAATTCGGTGTCAGTTTTCATGCAGGTACACACCACAATAGAATGGCATTGTTGAATGCAAAAATAGACATATTGTAGAAATAGCAAGAGCCTTGATGGCTGAGAAGAATATGCCTCATTGTTATTGGGTAGAAGCTGTGTGTACGACTATATACATCAGGAACAGAACTCCAACTACTGTCATACATCAAGTTACACCTGAAGAGAAGTTCAGAAGTAAAAAGCCAAAATTATCACATATAAAAGTTTTGGGTTGTATTCCATATGTACATGTTCCAAATGAGTTGAGGAAGAAGCTTGATCCGAAAGCAAAAAAATGCATCTTCATTGGATACTCCCTTGAACAAAACGGATGTAAATGTTATAACCCACTCACATGACAGGTGACGTTGAGCAAAGATGTGGTATTTGATGAAATGTCAAGCTTCTATGCACATGATAAAGATGGAATTAATCTTGCATTAAATGACAGAGAAAATGCTAAAAAATCGTGCAGAATCTTGAGTTCTGAGTGGACCGGATGAATCATTGAGCAATAAATCCATGGAGTGGAAGATTGCGTGGAATTTTTAGTCCAACAAATTCATCAAATACATCCAAGAAAGGTAAAGAAAAGCTTTCTGCTGGTAGTAAAACATGTGCACAGCTTTGAAGACGTTGATGGAGATTGAAGCAGTTTAGAAAAGAGTCTTGATGAGGAACTTGGATTGCCATCTGTGAAGACTTCACGAGTAAGAAAGGCACATTCAGATGAAACAAGGAGAAGTGACCTAGGACCAAGAAGATCTAGGAGGATGCGGAATTCAGTGCAATGATTGACGTATGACAGTTATATGGCTCATCATTGTGCCTACATGACCAAGGTAATACAAGATGCTGAACCTTCTTGCTTTGAAGATGCAATTAGAAATGTAGATTGGAAAAAAGCTATGGATGAGGAGATGGCTGCACTTTATGGAAACGAAACATGGAAGCTAGTTCCATTCCCACAAGGAAAGAAATCCATAGGCTACCAGCCCTCTAGCTAAAATGTCTATTGTTAGAACACTTGTTGCATTAGCTACAACAAAAGGATGGCTTTGCATCAGATGGACGTGAAGAATGCTTTCCTACATGGTGAGTTATAGTAAGAAGTATACATGGATCAGCCACAAGGATATGAAGATTCAAAACATCCAAAATATGTTTGCAGGTTGCAAAAGGCTTTGTATGGGCTGAAGCAAGCTCCTCATGCATGACATGCAAGGATTGCTATTTACTTAACCACCATTGGGTTTTCTATGTCTGATGTAGATCATTCACTATATGCAAGGAAGGGTGATGATGGCATCACAATTGTGGCTATTTATGTTGATGACTTGATTGTAGGCCGTGATAATGAAGAAAACATTAAAAAGGTAAAATAACTTCTTATGCAAGAATTTGACATGAAAGGTCTTTGTGTGCTGTGCTGTTTCTTGGGCATTGAGTTTATACATACAGAAAGAGGTATATCGATGTCACAAAGGCAATATGCCTTGAATATGGTGCAAAAGTATGGTATGGTTGATTGCAAGGCAATTTCTATGCCATTAAATTAGAATTTGAAGTTGGATACTACATTAGGTGAAGCATTGGAAAATGCTACTATGTACATGAAAATTGTGGCAAGCTTGATATATCTCACAATTATACGGTTTGATCTAAGATACACTATTGGACTTGAAAGTCAATTTATGCAGGTTCCAAAGAAGCCACATTTGGATGCTTTGAGGTGCACTCTACGTTATGTGAATGCTACTTTGGATTATGAATTGTTTTATGAAGTTGGTGTAGATTTGCATGTTCACGGATACACCGATGCAGATTGGGCTAGTAGCACTTGGGAGTGCAGCTATTACATGGAGCAGTAAGAAGCAACCCACCGTTGCTTTGTCGAGTATAGAGGCTGAGTATGGAGGTGTTGCAATGGCATCATGTGAGGCATCATGGCTGGAGATGCTTCACCATCTATTGTGATAATCTTAGCAGCATATAATTAGCAGAGAACCCTGTTTTTCATGTGAGAACAAAGCATATCGAGATACATTATCACTTCATTAGAGAGAAGGTATTAGTAGGTGATATTGATCTTGTTTATGCTAGAACAGATGAGCAGGTTGCTGATATTTTCACTAAAGCACTTGGAGCAGAAAATATAAAGAAGTTTCAAAGGATGCTTGAATTAGAGGACATGGCTTTGAGCTTGAAGGGGAGTGTTGATATATCAAGCTCAACATGTGATGATCTAGGATGACATGCATCACTTTTTTATTTCTCTGACATGTATACTAGTCATGCCGATATATGTCAGGGATAGTTCATTGAGTTGTACTAGATTTATCTGCCGAAACTGATGCACATTTGGTTCTTGCCAGCTCACTCATGCACGGACATTAGGTTTTTCCTTATGTACTATTCTTTATATATTGCAATTGTTGTATTCATTTTTTTAGGACATTCTTGTACATTCCTTTTATGTAATAGAAGAAGAAGAAGATCCTTCTTCCTTGCCTCAATCTGTGTGTGTGCTTCTCCTTGATTGTGACATTGTGTGTGTGATCTCTCTTCCTTATCTCTTTCCTTGTGACAATGGCCATGTGATATCTTGGGGCATTGGGATTGACATCTGGACCTTGTAGCCTTAACTTATTTTGCCTAATGAACTTTCTAGCCTCTATCTGTGCTTCTTCTCTAACCTTTAACTCTACTCCTTTTTGCTTCTTAGCAGTGTTGAGTCTCATTAGCATATCCTCTGTAAGAGTTTCTTGATATAGCTTGACTTGACATCCACTAATATAGCTTAACAAGATGTCACCTTCTAGTGTGGCCAATTGAACCGCACTACTAGTGGAAATTCTATTAATGACCATGGGTCCATATCCTTAGTTTTCCAATTTATGGGCATGGTGATTTAGTGTATAAACCAACACTAGGTCTCTCTCTTTCAGTCCTTTATCCTTGATGTGATCATCGAAGTATGCCTTTTGTCTTTTCTTTGCAGCATAGATGCCTGCTGCCGCTCATAGGGTAGTCTCACCTAAGCATTCTAGATCAAATATCCAAGAGGAAAACTCATGTCCATTCCACTCGTGATCTTGTGCTACTTTTAAAGTCGGGATCAAGAAATCAAATGGTAACACAACATTCTGTCTGAAGACCATCTAAAATGGGGTGGCATTGAGTACCATTTTGTAGGCAACCCGGTAAGCCCAAACAACATGATGGAGTTGTTTATCCCAATCAGATCATTTATTATTTACCAATTTTATCAGTACATTACATAGGATCTTATTTGTGCTCTCAGCTTGTCCATTAGCTTGTGGATGATAGGTGGCAGACTTCTTACGTATCACCAAGAATTCTTGGAGAAGGTTTTCAATAACTTTGTTGAAGAAGTGCGTACCTCTATCACTTACTAACTCTATTGGTAACTTGTATCTGGTGAACACATTCTCGAATAAGAACTTAGCTATTGTTTGAGCATCATTCTCTGTTGTCACTTTGACTTCTACCGACTTTGTAAGGTAATTTTTGGCTACAATAATGTACTCTGCATGGGAGTTTCTAGCTAGGGGGTTAATAGGACCTACAAAGACTATACCCCGATTCGAGAATGCACATCCTCCCATCATTGGCCTGAAAGGCATCTCATCTTTTTTGATTGGATATTGTGCATGTTGGCTTGTGTCACATCTCTTCACATAGGTATGTGCATCCATATGAAGAGTTGGCCACCAAAGTCTTGAGAATAGAATGGTCTTAATTACTCGCCCAGGCCCAAAGTGTCCACGACCACTACTATGTGCCGTTTCTAAGATTTTCAAATAGTCTAATTCATGAATGCATAGCCTTAAGTAACCATATTTTCCTCTTTGGTATAAATTACCTCTTATCAAGGAGTCCTGAGCCTCTTGCTCCGTGCTTTGTCTTCTTGCTGGACTAGCCTCATTGGGTTGGTTCCAGATCTCATAAATTCTACCAATGGAACACTCCATTATGAAATTAATGACACGTGATAAAGGGTAGCATACTCCATTGGGGGTCTCTTTTGGCACATTGGACAATTCTTAATCCTCTCATGTATTTCTTGGTCTGTACTAGGCCAATACACTCCCAAAAATTTCAGATTTTTCAATGTTCATTGTTTAGAACAATGATTTCCTAGCAACCCTTCATGGGCTTGTTGCAACCAACTACTATGTTCATCCTCCTCAACAATACTTCATTTTTGTTCATTTTCACATTTTTATTTGCGGGTTCGAAGGTTAGGACATGCACCAACTTATTTGCCCATTTAGGAAAAGCATCGAAATTGAATAGATAAGCATCAAGCAATTCATCAGACACTCTTTGTGGTGAATCTCTTGAAGTGATGTGAGAAAGGTGATCTTCCCTGAGGTGGGTTCTAGCTTTCCTAACAACCACTTCAAAGTCATATTCCATTAGTATGAGGAACCATCTTACGAAGCATCCTGTATTGCAAGGTTTATTGACCAAATATGATAAACCTTGATGATCAATGGAAAACTTGAACTTGTTGGCCAATCGATAATGTCTAAACTTATTCATGGCATATACCATGCCTAAGCCTTCTCTTTTAGTGGTTGTATAGTTTCATTCAGTTGTGTTGAGTTGCCTGGTAGCATATGCGATAGACAAATCTAGATTTACTTCACTTGTGGGTTGTGCTAGCATGCATCCTATTGCATATTTGGATGATAACTTTATAGCCCACTTATGACTGGCCTTCTCCCTGGTCTCCTTCTAGGTTCTTGTTTTCCTCTTAGTAGGTTCTCTTGATTCACTTGGCTCTAATTGTTCAACTAGTTTAGCCTATTTTAAGGCTTGTGCCCTAGTGATTGCCTATATAGGAGCCATGTTATTGCTACTTGAACTTGAATCCACCACTAAGCCTACCACATTATTGGTGTAACCTTGGGTGCACTAGAGGGGTTCCTTGGACAATCTCCGGGAGATGTTCCTTGCTGCATTGAGGACAAGAGCCTTGTATTGTGATGTTCTATCGTTGTCCCAGAGTTGGTGGTTGGGGACATTCATGAATGAAATGGTCGCCCTGACATCTAAAACATGGTCCTCTAGAGGCTTGTGGTCTCATTTGACTTAGTTGGGGCCTGGAGTTAGGATTCGTATACACGAAATTGGAGTATTATGGCTCCCAATTTGGTTCCATAGGTAGTGTCTCATATTGATACAGATAAGTTTCACTATGTTCAGGGGACTTTGTGTAATAAGTTTGTGGAATATCTTCATGGTGGTGTAATTAGAACTTTGAGCATGAGGGTCATTTTTTGAGACCAAAGGGGTCATCAGTTACAATGATTTATTATGGTTCTCTTTTGCCATTGCATACTTAACTGGAATCACATTGGCAAGAGGTGGTGGTTGGTTTCCTAGGACCATTTGTGGCCTATATTGTGCTTGCTATTGTTGTTGGTATCGAGGGTGATATTGCTGTTGTGGCCTATAATATGGTTGCTAGTATTGGTTCTAATACCTATCCTATTGGTAAGGTTGCTGATAAGTTTTTATGATAGCTTGCGTATTGTACAAACAATCTTGAGCTATATGGTTTGTGTATTTTCTCTCAATATTGCAATATGGATCATTTAGTTCTCTCACATTCTGGTTTTGCAATGGGCATACGTTAGCCATGTGGTCCCCTCCGCAAGTATAACATCACTTCAACGAGGTGACTCTAGGAGTTTGTCGATTCTGAACTCCTAGCTTCTTGGCAACCTGCTCAGCTATCTCATCTATCGTAGTGGAGGGTCTAGAAGTATGATTGCTAAAAGTGTCAAAATTCATATAGAGTTTGGACTATTTTAACTCCTCACCCAAGTTGTCTTCTATGTCGATACACATTCTCAATCATTGTCCTAGTGTGATTGGATCCTTGAGGTATACATATGATCTAAGTTTCCTGATTAGAAGTCCATCTAAAAACAAGAAACTTGTTTTGCTTGTGAAGGTAATTTAGGTGTGGGACATCTTTCCACATATTGTTTGAATCTCTACCCGACTAGTCGATCTGTTTCTTGGGGTGTTTGCTTGAAGCTATGGATCAAGGATGATGTGTTATGCCTGCACTAAGAAAATTCTATGATGAATGCTTCTAGCAGTTGACCTATATTTTGGTAGTTGTGACTATTTAGGGGCTGAAACCAAGCTAAAGCAATACCTTTGAGGGTCAAACCAAATGCCTTGAATTGGCTGAACAAGTCCTCGGCCTGTTCAACTCTTAACACTTGTTTGAACTCAGCCATATGATCATAAAGATCTTTTGAACCATCAAAGTAGTTTTTCATTGTCTTGACTATTGGAACAAGTCCATGGCAAGTCCAATTGATGGCTTGAGTCATCAAAAGGTTTAGAAATTTAAAGGAAATGTCAACTCCTTGTAGAGTTCTCTTGTGAACTCCCTCTTGTAATCTTTGAGTATTTACTTGATCTAAAAAGTGAAAGCGTTTAAAGTGGTTGAGTCCACTTGATGAAAAAAGGACTATAAATATATGGCAGTTTAGTTGCATTTTTTAGACCTCCATGAGCTGAGCTTTATGCCATATCAAAGTATGGGTTCAAAGCACACATATGTATCAGTAAGTCCATTGTATTTTACAATCAATATACTTTCATTTTCATGATTATTTGAGTTAATATTTTCATGCTTTTGTGAAGTGTACTGTTCACTACCATATCTCTCAGTTTTCTCAGTTAGATTGCAAAGATAATTTCTCTGCACTTGGTGCATCATTTTCAATGATTTAAGTTGGTTACATTTTCTCCTTAATTCTACTATATACTCACAAATTTGCATTGCAATTACATTTTTTCAATCGTGAGCTATGTTCATTTAAAGTCGACTATATCACTTCATTCTCTACTTCTTTGTCAACACTCCATCAGATCAGTTTTTTTCTCAGAGCTGGTTCTCAGTGTGTACTTCATCATTTTCTATGATTCAAACATTGATAGAATTAGCATAATGTCTATTATATGCCTACAAATTTCATAAGCATTGGATCTTGAATCTCTAGATATTACCATTTCTTTGCTCACAGGTCTTACTGCTACAACCTGTGAAAATCAGGGTGATGCTACAACTTGTTAAACATCTTTCTCTTTATGTGGTCCATCAATTTTGATGAAATAACTCTTGATTGTTAGCTTTCTAGGGTATTAAAAGTTCCCTAAAAGCCATTAAGTTAATTGCTATTGTGGCTAGAGAATTGTTCAAAACTTTGGACATGTGTATAAACCAAAATAGCAAGTTTTTACTCATGGTTCAACTCCTACCTATCTCTTTTGATTTATCTTTTTGAGAGTGATCTTCCAAGGTACATAGGGTGTCTAATACATACTTTGGCAATCTAAAAGGGCCCACTACATATCCCTAGAGATTATTTGGATGGTGTAGTGCAGAGTTTTTGCAGCACCACTTCATCTTCTCCAAGTTCAAATCCATCTCTTCACAGTGGTATCAGAGCAAGGTTGAACAACATGGCAGATGTATTTCCTTCATCAATTGAGAAATTGGATAGAGGTAGCTACTTTGCCTGATTATTAAGGATGAAAGATTATCTTCAAGGAAGGAATTTATATGGCTATATAGCTAGAGATGAAGTTATGCCAAGTTTTAGGAACAAAGGTCAACCAACAGAAGAAAAGCAAGAAAGATTGAGCACATGGTGCTCCAAGGATGCACTTGCAAGGTATTATCTTCTCAACTCTATCTCAAATTTTTTGTTGCCTCACATTAGAAGTTGTAAAACATCTGAGGAAGTGTGGAATGCACTTGAAGCCTTCTTCTCTTTAAGTACAAAGGCCAGGAAGCATCAACTATGGCTAGACTTCACAACTCTCAAGCAAGCTCTCAAACAAAATGTGACTGATTTTGTCACAAAGCTCAAAGGCATATCATATCATTTGGGAAGCATTGTTGAGGTAATAGATGAAGAAAAATTTCTAAGGGAGGTCATCAATGGCTTGAAGGCAGATGACAAGTGAGAAGCATTCACCACAGCTATGGATCTATACATGGATATGCATGTACCAGATTTCAACACACTCATAGGACAACTACTTACTCAAGAGGCCAAGCTTATCAAGAATGGAGAAAGCTCCAAAGGTAATCAATCTTCAACTTTGTATACTGTTGACAACCTTACCATCACCTTCCAACAAGTCTCTGTCCCATTGCATCAGTAGGGACTTGATGAAAAAGAAGTGGGAAAGGGATTCCCTTTTTAATTTATCAATCCAAGAACAAGTTGACCCGATTGGTGCCTAGAGACTAGTGCTTCACAAATCACACATTAATCATGCTCAAAGAATGCAAGCAAGCATACTTGAGTGAAGATCCCCAAGAAGTAATCATGAAGAAATAAAATGAAACTATTAAAAGTCGACTTTCTGACCAACATGACTTTCTGCAAACATGCAAGCTGGAAACTTCAAATGACGATATCTCCCTCGTTCAAGTACCAAATGAAGTGATTCAAATGCTTTTTCCGTGCCATTTTTCATGTAGATTTCAAATATGCACTTAGAATTAGTAATACTCATGTGTATAGTCGGGCAAGAGAGATTCATGTTTGGAAAGCTTCATTCATGTGGTTACAGAAGATGCACATGATTGAGAATACCACTTCAAGGACTTCACAATCAAGTAGAACCAACATCCACAAGTTCACAATCAACCAAGCAACACAACAACACTTCCATTAAGCATAAAGAAGACATAAAACATAAGAGATAACACAGGTATCACAACCAATGGAGATCCTCTTCTCATTCCTGCAAAAGATACAAGTGCAAATGGCTTAAAATCCTTCACATTTTTGGAGAGAGTTGTGATTTTCTACCTAGAGAGAGTCATGATTTCTTTACAAAGTGCTTTTCTATACCTAATTAAGGATTTCTTTTGTCTATTTGGGATTGGATACTCTTGGGTCACTACAAGAAGACTCTTCCTGAGTGTTAGAAAGTTTTGGAGCTCTTATATACATGATAGTCTAAAAACTCACTATTGGAAGTATCTTGTCAACATTTCCTCCCCCTCCTAGACCCTTTGATGTCCTCATAAAAAAATTGTAGATATATACATCCCCAAAGGCTGTGGGTTTCTTTGCTCTAGTGTATACACTACTACTATTAGTGTTTTATCTCTGTTTGTACAATTCTCGGAGGTGCCTGTGCTCGTCCTCCTCTTTTGTATTGATGTTATTGATCAACTCTATTAAGGCTTTCCTCCAGTTTACAGCCACGATCGATGCATCTACTGTATTCTGGTTCTGATACTCTACATAGGCAACTTCATATGCAAGAATGCGTGCCTCAGGCCCCAAGAATATTCTTCCAAAAATTTCTGAGTCTATCTCAAAAAATCCTGTAGTGAAGGCATCTTTGAAGGTTTGTAAGTAAATGCTTTGCATGAACATCACTCGCACCTAATATGCCATGAGACATTGTCTGACTAGCATTTCGCTGAGATAAGAAGGGTATTGGATCCTGAATGGAAGCCCAAAAATTTCAGGGTTCTGATGTTAATTTAGCAAAATTCAGCCATGTGCTGGGTATCTGTCCACTCCTCTAGCATTCCCAAAATGTTGGCCAATCCCTTTGGTGTGCGCATGGTTGAGTCTTAAGCTGACCGGAGTGGTAGTCCATATGTGCCGACATTCATTTTGCTTATTCAAAAATTCTCAGCGCCATCGTGGCTTAACTTTATGGAAGAATTCTTTTGTTAGCACAAACTGACTTTCTGAGTACTCTAAAAACCGATCAGGCTTCATCTTCAAAATGACTGTCTGATACTCCTTTATTGATTGCTGAATATACACTAGAGTCATGTCCAGGATGTCAAAATTGAACAACATCCGTGGATGTTTCTTTAGCTTCTGTAATAGGAATCTAACTAGCCTAGCTTCATATCTGTCATATAGCTAATGTAGGTATTCGATTCTACTATTTCTATCATTTATTAATGTATAGGGTGGTAGTGGTTCCTCGAGATCTAAATCATCAGATTTGTCATTCCTTGCTTGTGAATCTCCTGTCTCTATCTTTGTCTCCTGGATGGGACTTCCCCCTTCTTGTTTTGTCTCCTGATCCTCTTCTCGGATTTGAGCCTGCAATTCAGAGATTTTTGTTTCCCATAAAATGAGTTCCCTTATTTCTCTTTCCACCTCCTATTGGCACTCTTCCATGGTGAGCTGAATTTGAGCCTTGGCTGCTCTGAGACATGCGGACATTTCATGTGAAGCTTCACATAAGAGCTTCATCTTTTCTTCTACCTTTGCCTTCTCCTCTAGCGTTGTCTTTGTTTGGGAGGCTTCCCTTTTGGCTTCTACTAGTTCTCTCTCGAGCTCTGCCAGCCTGTCTGATTCTTGATTGCTTTGGAAAGCAGTTCTTTTGTCCAGGTCCAGAATGGACAACAGCTCATCATTCTGCTCCTTAATTTTCTTAAATGATGAGTACAGAACTGAATATTTCTTCTTTTGATTTTCTATTTCCTTATCTTTTCCAGAGTATTGGGCCTCTTTCTGCTTAAGTTCTTCTAAGAGCTCTTGAATTTTTTGGTCTGTTACCTGAGCGGCCTCTTGGCTTTCCATACATCTCAATTCCCAATTCTTCTGTTCTCTTTCGCTATTCTCCAGCTCTTGCATACATTGCTCTTTCTCTCGTTGGAGCTTCAACACTTCCTCTTTCTTGCTTTGTAGGTACATTTTGTACTCTTCCAGTTCGTCTTTGACTATCTTTAGGGCATTCCTTCCTTGTCCAATCTCTCTATCTTTATTCTTTATTATTTCATTGAATTGATTTTCCCTTTCTTGTTGTGCTTTCTCTACCTTTGTCTTCTGGTGTTCCGCAGCTACGACTTCTTCCATTATCTTTATTATCTCTTCTTGGAGTACTTGGTTGTCCTAGTGCAACATCTCATTCTATTTAAATAAGTATTTACTTTTTATTGTCCAGATCTCCACCAAGTACCTTCCTTCTTCTTCCATCCTGAGACCTACTTGTAATGCCCATTTTGCCCCTTGAGAGAACTGATCAGTCCGTTGTTTGAATATGGATCTGATTTCCAATAGATCCTCATTTCCCTCCTTCTGTTGAACTTGGGTCGAATACTGTTGTAATGCTTGATTCTTATTTTGTATTCCCTCTTGCTCTAGCTGCACCTGACATCTTCCTCCTCCACTCCTTCATTTGTTTCCTTTCTTGCTTCTGAATCCGTTTGTTCTTCTTCCTCCATGTTTCTATCCTGTGCCTTCACCTCCAAGTCTTGGCTCTCTTTTTTTTCCTGTTATATTCCTACCTCCTCATGACCATCCTCGCCATCTTTTTCTTCCGAGCTGCTCTCTTCTTCAGAACTGCTTTCTTCCTGAGAGTGTTCTTCTTTTTCTTGTAGGTCATCTTGTGGTGTCTCTTCCTTCATTATTCCTGTTTCCTAAGCTACGCTTCCCTTCTCTTCTTCCTCTTGGAATCGTATGTAAAATTCTTTTTTGGGTTTTTCCCAATGTAACTTTTGTCCTGATATCTCAACAATACTCATGTCAGTCATAGCTTTCTCTTCTACTTCTTCCATGGTCACATCTAGGCCTGGGTATACCAAGCCTTCTTGCTCTTGTTTGTGTAGACAAGTGGTTAGAAACATTGTTTCATCTTGTAATGTCTCTTTTGTTGATTCTATTTTGAATCCCATAGAAGCATCAAAAAAATAATCCAGGTCAAGCCCTTGCTCCATTTCCTTGAGTTTCTGGATGCTGAACTCCTCTTGGGACTTTCCCATTTCTAGCAAATGCAAAAATTCTTACAATAGCTCTCTCCTCTCCTCATCTTCTCCATCCCCTTCTTGTGTTCCTTCATTATCATCCTTATAACAGTTTTGGTGGAGGTTCCAATAAAAATGGCATAGGTTGCCTATATTTTCTCTTTTGCTCATCTTCCTTCGGGAACCTCTTGTTACTTTTCTTGATTAGGTATTTGCGATGATCCCTAGATGCTTTGTCACGAACTTCTTTGCTTTTACTGGGAGGTATCACCTTCACCTTCTTAGGAGGCACTAACTTGCTTTGATCTTTGGCTAGGTTTAGCTGTTCAAAAATTCTTCTTAAGAACTTTTCTCTTCTAACAAAGGTCGCCTCTATTTTTGATTCCAATAAGTTTTCATGAGCTTTCTCATATATCTCCAGTTCTTCCTGTGTCCAATCTTTCGCTTTGTCTGAGTAGTCATCAAGCATTTTTGATACTCCTTTTCATACCCTAATCTTTTATCTTCATGACCTTGCAAAAAATAAGTATATAGCTTTTGTTTCTTTGTCATTGGGGGGCATGGGGCCGGATTTTCTTGTGTTTCTCTCTGAGCTACTATCACCTCCTCTCTAGTGGGCTCTACCATCTCTGAAGCTGCCTTTCTTGGGTCTTCCTTTACTTGGATGGTCACATACTCAGTCTCCTTCTCTTGAATGTCCAACTCTTCTTGGTCTTCTTGTGGAACTGTGCTCTTCACTCTCTTTGATGTTCTTAGCTTCTTCTTGACATGCTCACTGACTCCCACTACTTCTCATACCCTTTTCATAGACTTCTCTGCTGTCTGTTGAGTTGTGGGCTTAGGTGTTTCTCCCATCTCCTTTCTTCTCCCTGCTTTAGTAGTGGAGGTCACCTATTTGCTGTTTGCCAATTATTCCATCTACCTTCTGCTAAGCATGGGTTCCATATCTTCATCCTCATCCAGAGCCATGTAGACGATTCTTGTTAGTGCTTGCCCTCCTCTTAAGAATTGCTTCTCCTTCCAGTGCCTTCCTACTTCATAGATATATTTCAATACATAACTTGACAAATCCATTCTTTCTGAACTACCTCTCTTCATAAAGGCTAAGGTCAGAGCCTTGTGAGGCATGGTGTACCGCATCATTTGTGTCGAATAGAAATGTTGATGGAGCAGTCTTACCGCCATGTTTAATACCTCTGAATGAAGTCTGGGAATTTCTTGATTTCCTTGTATTGATCTATTCCTTTCTTAATATTGTTCAAATTATATGTTTTCCCTTTCTCAAACTTCAGGGTTTCCCTTACCAAGGCTTAATCAATTCTGATGTTCTTCAACTCTCCTGTGAAATCAAGCACCTGGCATATCAAGTACTCTTGAGGTTCACTCTCTTTCCAGGTATGCCTCTCCATAGTCTCCATAGCTGAGATACATCTAGGGATGTCTAACATGATGAGGTCTAAATCCAAAAATCCCTAGATTTCTGCTTCCCTCCAAATCTCCTTTATATCCTCATGTCTGCGTAGCTCTGTTATGTCCAGCGTAACTACATTGAATTTGGTTCCTCCAAGTTTCAACATGTACACATATCTGGCCATTCTCATCAAGTTTTGCTTGGCCTCCTCATCTGTTTCTCCTCCATCAAGGAACCAATGTCCCCTGGATTGGGCTATGGATATGTTTTTAAGCATTTGTTTAGCCATCTATCAAAGTCAACCGCCTGAGTTTGATTAGATGCTTCTCATTCTTTTTGGAGTTGTTACTGAAAAAATTCCCCTTCTTCTTTTTTCCATATCAAGACTCAAGAAAAACATCACATAGAAGAAAATGAAATATTGAATAAATATAGTCTGAATCCCATGATTTTGGACTACCCACTTATTCATCACATAGACTCCCACTCCCAACATAGTGAAGGCTTGCTATTCTAGAATTAAAAAGCTTCAAGTTAGGACTCTTAAAAAAATACACCATTTTTTGTAGAGAAAGAAAAAAAGACTTTACACTTCCTATTCCTATTATAAGCCTTGAAGTGCGTGTCTTGTTTCTTATATTCTTTGACTAGGTGAAAAAAAAAATTTTTTGTTTTCACCTAGTCAAAAACAAAAAAAATTTGTTTACACTTCCTATTCCTATTATAAGCCTTGAAGTGCGTGTCTTGTGTCTTATATTCTTTGACTAGGTGAAAACAAAATTTTTTGGCTTCTCAACGTATTCTCCTCGTGTTGTACTCCTTCTGGCTTCACTTCTCTTTATATTCCATTGCTTTTATTTTCTCCATCTCTCCCCCCCTTTAATTCTTTGTAATATCGAGAATAAAGGCTGGAGGTCAGTTGCAGCATTTGTGCAAAGAATGGCCTTCCCATGCTCAGGAGCCTTTATTAAATGTGTATGTGTGTAGTTTAGTGTATGATCTATGAGGTTTTCAATTATTGATGTGCATGAGCTTGAAATTCTCTTTGGCTGCTGGGACAGGGTAGAAC
This sequence comes from Ceratopteris richardii, assembly GCA_020310875.1. Taxonomy (NCBI): domain Eukaryota; kingdom Viridiplantae; phylum Streptophyta; class Polypodiopsida; order Polypodiales; family Pteridaceae; genus Ceratopteris; species Ceratopteris richardii. The sequence continues at coordinate 10,292,277 of CM035423.1, forward strand.
AGGATAACTCGCTTTTCCACTTGAAATTGCCTCCTTGGTTTGGTGCAGAGATTGGTGTGGTGATTGTCACCACACTTATTGCATCTAGGGTTCTGATTTCTTTGTATGTTGGTCTGTTGGATCCCCATGCCCAAATGTTTGGCTATAGCTTGAGCCAGTTCTTCAGTGTGTGCTATCTTAGATGAGGATGTTGTTGGTCCCTCTCCTTCCACTAGATCTTCTCCTCCATTATCATCAATGTCTATGGCTTCCCTTATGCACTCATCCAGAGTTGTACACCTTCTACAATAAACAAAAGTTCTTAATTGTGCATTGTATAAGCCTTCAGTGAACAATGATATCCTCTTTTGCATAGAAGGTTTTTCTTGAGGGGTACATCTATCTATGTATTGTTTGAACCTTCTAGCAGCTAACCTGAATGATTCCTTAGGATTTTGTTTGAATGTGTGTATCAAGGTGGAAGTGTCATGTTTAATCTCTCTCTCAAAAAAATTTGCAATGAATTCTAAGAAAAAGGCTTCAATGTCGTGAAAGGTTTCCATAGCAAGGGGTTGAAACCATTTGCTAGCTAAGTCTTTCAATGTTAATCCAAAAGCTTGGTATTGATTGAAAAATTCTACTACCTCCTTGACTTTGAGCACTTGTTTGAATTTTGCCACATGATCATAAGGATCAATGGAACCATCATATATGTTTCTCATGCTTTTCACCACTTGAGTTGGTCTCAACCTTCTATATTGTCCTCCATGTCTCTCTCTATTATTTCTTCCTGGCATCTCAATGTTGTATCTCTGGGGTCTGTTATTTCCATGGTCCCTAGGCTCTAGTCTTGGATTCCTATTTACTATGATGGGTGATAAGTATGGAGGTTCTTGGTGTTCTATTCCTACTTTGTTCCTTGCTTTATTGCTTGTTTCCCCGGTTTCTCCAAATCTATCTCTTCTTGAGGGACCCATATGATGTGGATTAGGGTTTGCTTGCTCCTGTCCTCCCTCCTGAGTGGTTGCATTCCTTCTGGGAAAAATAGGTTGGTTCAAGTGAGTGTAGGAACTCTTCAGCTCATCTACCAGTTTCCAAAATCTTTTCCCTTCTTCATTCATGAAAGTGGGTGATTCTCTTGGTTCATTGTAGTTTTTGAGTATTTTCATGTTTATGTGTGAGGGTGCCTGACTAATGTCTACATTTGCTACCCAGTAGACATTCCCTGTGTTTGGCTTCATGTAAAGCAAATTGTCAACTTGATCACATGGTAGTCTAATGACCTGCTCTTGATGTGTGCAAATAGATTGTCCTCTAGGAGTTAGGGTTTCCTCCAGTTCCTCTCTTGCAACTCCCTTATTTGGTACTTCTCCCTAGTCATTGATATTTTCTAGATCTGTAGTCACCATGTAGGTGATTCCATCTCTTTCTATGTAATGTCCATTCTCAAATTGAGTTATTGGTGTCAAGTTGAGTAATGAGCTTGACCTAAGTCTTACTACATACCTCTGAATCCCATCCTTGTATATGTAGGCTCCAAACCTATTGGTGAATTCAAATCTAAGTATATTTCTGAAGCTATTTGAGCTCACCAATGCTCTTGTTACTTTCCAAAGGTTGGTGCGTCACGTCTTTAAGGAATTCTTGCAAAACAACTTAGAGGTCTATATAGATGACCTGTGTGCTCACTCCAAAAATCAGACAAATCAACATCCCTAAGCTTAGATAGATATTTGATAAATGTAGAGAATATCAAGTCTGTTTGAATCTAGAGGTGCATCTTCATGGTCAAGCAAGGCAAGATTCTAGGATGCATAGTGCCAAAGAATAGGATTTCAACAGACAAAGATAAAGTTAGAGTCATTATAGAACTCCTTAGAACAAAGAATGTCAAGGAAGTACATGATTTCATGGGTCACTATGGATACTACGGATGGTTTATACTCATGTATGCTATAATTGCAAAGCCTCTATATTACCTTCTAACTAACTTCAAGTGGAACAAAGAGTGCAAAAAATCTTTCAACAAGCTTTAATGACAATTATGTTCAACACCAATCTTAATAATTCCCCATTGGAGTAAGTAATTCCATGTTCATGTTGATGATTTTGATTTTTCTATTGGATGCATGCTAGCACAATCCATGGGTGAAGGAAACATAGACCTGCCCATTGCTTACGTGAGTAAGAAGTTGAATGCAATAGAGGGAAATATACCACTATGGAAAGGGAAGGATTAGGCATGGTCTATGTAGCCAAGAAGTTTAGAAATTATTTTCTTGCAAAAAATTTAAATTCTTTACAAATCATCAGGTTCTACGACACTTGGTGAACATTAGCTTGATTATTCCACAATGCAATAACCTCAACCCATTTAGTGCAATAACCAATTGTCACCATACTATATTGCTTCCCATATCTTCTTGGTGGTTGGATTGGACCCATAAAGTCTAACACCCACTTGGCAAATGGGTTATATTTGTATCCGATCTTAATTCAACAATCTCCTGTCTTGATGAAATACTTCATATTTTTTTGTGAACTAATAAGAATCCTTAAAAACCACGGGCTGTCATAGCCCCACTTGCAATATCTTGTGTGTTGTTACCTCTCTCGAAGCATGCCTACCTGTGAGACCTCCATGAGATTCAAACAATATTCATTGGCAATCATCCTTAAGCATAGATCCTTAGGCATAGATCCTTAAGCTCTATGTTTTCTGAGTTTTTCTAAGTACATGTAAAGAATGGAAATTAAACTTTGCAACCTAAAACTAGACTTAGAGAGCTTTCAAATGAGAGTAAAAGCACTCCATTTATGTACTAGATGATGCCTCAACCAGTTGCAACAAAGCAATAACTTGATCTCTTCACAAAGTATTAGCTAACTACACAAACAGTGTTCTAGACATTTCTTAGCACTTATGCAAGCATTGATCTCGAGACTTATACCACTCAAATTAGAACTTATAATATTCCCAACAAGACAAAAATAATTGCAAATGGGATTCAGAATGAAGGAGAAACAACAATTACAAGATCATGGGCTCTCCTAAGATCATCTAGAGAGATAGAGTATGTAAAAGTGAAATTTCTACAAAATATCCGGAGAACAGCTAGTAAGGGGTGTGCTTAAGCAAGGGTGTAGCTTGGTCAAGTATTTCCATAAATTTAAGTCATAATACAAATCATTAGAGGCTTTAAAAGTCACATACCAAACTCTTTAACCAATTAAAAGCATATACATGTCAAAAGCTGAGGTCCAATCACATGAAGAGGTGACTTGAATATTCTCTAATCAACTTCTTTCCATTATAGACATGATTTCATGCCTTTGACCCTTGGAAATCAGCCTCCTTTGATTGTGGATGATGTGGAAGGTTCAATTTGGGGCATGTTCCCACAATCTTGAGTTTGAAATACAAAACTTTCAACACTCCCCCTCAAGGTCAAGTCTTTTTCCTTCGTTGCTTCACCCTATGTCTCTTATGTTGATTTCTTCCTTGAATCCTCCAAGATGTACCTTCAAGAAACTTTTTCATCATGTCTACAACCTGCACTTTAGTGTTTACGTATCGTATATCTAGCTCCTTTGCCATCACCTTTTCTCTAATGAAGTGGTAATGAACCTCTATGTGCTTGCTCCTTGCATGAAACATGGGATTGTTAGCTAGGTAGATGCTTGAAATGTTGTCTCCATAAAGAGGAAACTCTTCCACTTTCACTTCAAGGTCCTTAAGTAGCTTCTTAAGACATAGTATCTCACATGTAGCCAATGCTAAACCTCTGTACTCAGCCTCTTTAGATGAAAGAGCAACAATTGGTTTCTTCTTAAAGCTCCATGAAATCAATTTTGTACCTATCATGCAAACATAACCTGATGTACTTCTTCGGTCATCTTTGCTACCTGCCCAATCAAGATCACTATATCCTTTGACACTTAGATCAGCTTCATAAGAGTAAAATAGACCTTGGTTAATGGTGTGATTGATGTATCTAAGCACTTTTCTTGCTGGCATAAGATGACCATGAGTGGGTGCATGCAAAAATTGAGAGAGTACACCTAATACATATGCCAGATCAGGTATAGTGAATGTAGCATAAATCAATGAACCAGTTATGATTCTATATAGTGTAATATATTTTATAGCCTCTCCTTGACCTGCAACCAACTTTGTATTTGGCTCCATGGACTCATGAAGTGGCTTACAACCACTCATACTAAACCTATATAACACATCCAACACATATTTTCTTTGAATCAAGAAGATGCCATTATGTGCATAGATTACCTCTATTCCCAAGAAGTACTTTAGTGTTCCAAGATCAGATATCTTGAACTCATTTCCTAGATTTGATTTGATATCTTTAATACTTGCAATTTAACTTCTTGTGATTTTCAAATCGTCCACATAAGTGCATATGTATACCCTCTTGTCTCCTTGCTTTCTCATGTAAAATGATGGATCTACAACAAAAACTTTCTATCTAGAACTTGATAAATAATCTACTAACCTCTCATTCCATGCCCTCGGGGCTTGTTTTAGCCCATATAATGATCTCCTTAGCTTGCGAACATGATTTGGGTAGCTCATACTAGAAAATCCTTGAGGTTGGCTCATGTAGACTACTTCTTCAAGCTCTCCATTGAGGAAGGGATTCTTCACATCCAAGTGATATAAGTTCCATTTCCTTGATGTGGCCTCTATAGTCAAAGTCCTAATTGTTGGCATCTTGGATATAGGGCTGAAAGTTTCATTGTAATCTATCTCATAGCTTTGGGAGAAGCCTTTCGTAAACCCACTTATTACCTATCACCTTCATGCCTTCTTGAGCTGGTACCAAGCTCCATGTAAGGTTCTCATCAAGTGCCTTGAGCTCTTCGTTCATTACCTCTTGCCATTCCTTGCAATCCTTAGCTTCTTCATAACTAGTCAATTCTTAGTCCTTGATTACCTCAGTCATGTATGCATAATGCTTTGTAATGAAATGATCATATGTTAACCTTTGAATTGGATATCTTACTCTAGAGGACCTTCTTTCACTTCCCTTAGGTGTGGTTGCCATCTTTTTCTTTGTTTTGCGACTCCTAGGGTTTGATTTTCTTCTATTTCTTCATCTCCCAACATGCTCTCATCCACATAGCTTCCTTCTTCAATTGCAATCTTCTCTTTGCCTTTGAATTTGCTTTTTTTAGAGCTAGTATCTCTTTACCTAAGCCTTAAAATCCATGGTGAGGATGTCCTTGTGTTGGATGAGTTGCTTGGACAAGTTAAATCCATGCTTTCTTGAACTTTATCATTATACTTCTTATCTATCTCACCTATCTCTTCAACCTGCAATGGACTCGTGCATGCATACCAAGACTTCAACTCATCAAAGACAACATCCTTACTTACCTTCAGCTCCTTGGTAATGTGATTATAGCATTTATACCCTTTTTGTTCCATAGAATATCCTCACCTTTGAGATTTGGCATCTAGCTTTGACCTCAACTCTTGAGGTACATGTACATAGCATATACAACCAAAAATTCTAAGATGTGAAATGCAAGATTTTCTTCCACTCCATGCTTTCTCAGGGGTTAAATTATGTATACCTGATGTAGGACATCTATTCATGTTGTATGTGGCTGTATATGTAACCTCTCATCAATAACAATGCAACATATTCATTTCATTGAGCATACATCTTTCTACCTCTGCTATGTCTCTGTCCTTTCTCTCTGCTAGCCCATTTTGTTGAAGGGTATCCTTGCATGTAAATTCTCTTTTGATGCCATTTACTTGCAAAAATTCAGAAAATTCATGGGAGAAGTACTCTCCCCCTCCATCGAATCTCAAAATTTTGATAAACTTGTTGGACTCCTTCTCCACATGTGCCTTGAATTGCTTGAAGTAATGGAACACATATGATTTTTTCCTAATGCAATACAACCATAATTTTCTTGAAAAGTCATCAATGAATGTTACAAAATACCTATTTCTAGCAAGGGATGCTTCTCTTAGTGGAACCCAAACATCCGTGTGAAAGAGGTATAAAACATTTGCACTCATAAAGGTACTCTTCTTGAAGGGAAGCCTTGATTGTTTTCCTTGTTGGCAAGCTACACAAATTTCATGCAACATTTTAGATGTCAAATTTGGTAGGACTTTTACCAAGCTCCTCCTTTGCATGTCCTTGAGCTTTTCTAGGTTGATGTGACCTATTTGTTTATGCAATAGGTCCAAATTTGCTATCATTGTGTTTGCATATGTGACATACATTGACTGGTGTGGTTTGATTAATCCTCTTGATGAAGTTTCCTTTTTGATACAATGACTTGTTTGCTTCCCCTTGTTGTTGATGTGCCCGTTCTTTGCTTCTTTCCTTCAAGCTTTGATGAGGTCTTTACTTCACTTCCACAACTCCTTCTTCTCTCGTTGATACTCCACCTATAGGTATGATACCACTATTGGAGGATAAACACTCCTATATACACAATGAAAGCAAATGAACCCTCTTGGGATCCTAAATATTTTTTTTGCATAGGCTTTGTGTTTTCTGAGTTTGTTTGAGTATATGCAGAGAATGGAAATCAAAATTTCCAAGCTAAAACTAGAATTAGAGAAATTTCAAATGAGAGTAAAAGCATTCCATTTGAAGAGTGGATGATGCATTGCAAATGGATTCAGAATGAAGGGGTAACAACAACTACAAGATGAGGGCATTTACGAAGATCATTTGGAGAGATAAAGTATGTAAAAGTGAAATTTCTACAAAATATGCAGAGAACAGCTAGTAGGGTGTTCTTAAGAAAGGGGGCAACTTGGGCACATATTTCCATGACTCTAAGTCATAATACAACTCATTAGAGGCTTTAAAGGTCACATACCAACCTCTTTAACCAATCAAAAGCATATACATGTCAAAAGGTGAGGTCCAATCACATCAAGAGGTGACCTAAATCTTCCCTAATCATTTTCTTTCCATTATAGACATGATTTGATGCCTCCAAATCTTGGAAATCAGCCTCCTTTGATTGTAGATGATGTGGAAGGTTCAATTTGGGGCATGTTCCCACACTCTTGAGCTTGAAATACAAAACTTTCAACACTTTTTTCTTTTGATGAAGCATAGAATTCAAAAAATTGGATGGTGGCTATGCAATGAGAATATGATGCTATTATGAAGAATGGTAAGGAATCTATAGAACCAAGTAATGATTGAGTAAAAGAACTCTCAACAGGTAAGATATGTTGATCAAGATAAATGAGATCTGCCCATAGAATATCCACATATCCATTACACATGTTAGAGAAATTCCAATCAATCAATGTGTCACATCTTCTCATGTCATCACACATAGGTCTTGACATCTATACTCTATGGAGTATTTAATGGATTGATTATTGAGAATTATTTTAAATAAAAATGAATCCATATATTATTCTAAGAAACTGATTATATTGTATAATTGGGAAATCATGGATATGATTACAAGAAAACCTATGTGATGAATTGCTAAGGGCAAATCACTCTCTAATGCTAACTTTCAATTAACTAAGAACCAACACTCTATATAGTCACCACAAAATGGTCTCGACATAGAGTGGGCAAGTTGCAAAAGAATGCAGAGAGTGGCCAAGCAATAGCTCCAACTAGTAGAGAAAAGCAAGATGAGATCCAAGACTTAGATGAAGATAGCCAAAATGAGTGCCAAACGTATATTATATAGGCTTTAGAGGCCAAAGGAATGGCCTCTCCAAATCCCAACCTTAACTGCTGCATGTGTGAAAGTGGTGGAGGAGTGGGCTAATTATGGCTCTAGTAGGCAACCATCTTTATGCCTCCAATCATACCTTGTGACATCACCAAATCTTTGGAGAGGTATTCCCAACATTAATTTACATTGTAACATGATTAAAAAGTTAATAAAAATTTACTCAATCACTTGGCACCCATAGGAGTCCTTCCAACATTAGGTGGAGTAGACATCTAGTTTTGACCATGTCCAAAAGAGGAGGTGATGGCACCCAATTCTAGAAATAAGAGCTTTTTGGACCACCTGAGGCCTATATTCCTTACCATCACATATCTTTACTTGCATTGAGTATTGTAGAGAGTACATGTGTGGAAGAAAAATGAAAAGAAGAGTGTACTCACAAAGGAAAGAGTGTGAGAGACTCAAAGTGAGTAGACTAGGAAATGGGTAAACTCACATGGATTAGAAATGAGCCTGCCATGAGCATGGAGTAGGCTCCTCAAACTTCTAACCAAGTGAAAATGGGGGAGAGGCCCTCCTTATATAGATTTGGGAGGGGATCTCCAAAGTACATCTCATGTGGGATAATTACTCTCAAAGGAGAATGAATACAATGGTACAAGCAAATGAAAAGGTACCCAAATAAAAAGGATATAATATAAAATGGAAATGGAATAAAAATAGAGTGACTCCAAGATACAAAAGGGAGATGCACTCTCTTATTCTCAACACCCCCTCTATAGCTCCATTTTGTAGAGTATGGAGGTTGCTAGGGTATGAGAGAAAGGTCGACCAAGAATGTAGTAGCAGTAGCATGAGAACCAAAGATAAAGTCTTCATCTAGAAATCCATAGCCTCCAAGTGGTATCGACCATGGGGGATTGTCAGGTACTCCATAAGATGTCCACCATATGGATCAAGCAGATTCTCTAGATGTGCGCCACCAATGAGGTAGAGGAACAAAGCAAGATCTCACAAAAAGATCACCTCCATGTGAGATAGGTAGGATGAATCCATGTGGTATGTAGGAACCTCCAAAGCTTTGACAATATCCACCACGAGATGTGTATCGCTAAGAAGCAGGTCATGCAAGAATGAAATATAAATCATGAAGCATAAAATCATAGTCACATGGTATTACATCTATATTCTAAAGTCCCACATGGAGTGTGAAAGTTCCGGATGTATGTCAGTAGGACCATGGAAGCCCCCTCTGAATCGAGAAGCTGGCTCAAAAAAGGATCCAATTGAGTGATGATGCCAAGTAGATGCATGAGTATCCTATGGTAAATGAAAAGATGCTAAACTCCATGAATGGAAAAGCACATGCTCTGAATGCTGCTGTAGATGAGGTAAGTGGAGGAATGGAAAATGATGAGTCATTGATCCTGGAGTAATGCCCAACTGAAGCTGAGGGGAAATATAAACCTTCGATGGTATGATAGCAGGTGTCACCATCTGATCTATAAGCTGCGATGGTAACTCTGTTCCTCCTGCTCCAAAACTCTATCATGATCTGGAAAGTCATGTACAAAGAGAGCATGCTCCACATAGTGTGACTGTCTGAAACTAGAATGATCCCCCTCTAAAGTGGAAATGGGAGGATCCAAAAGGGATGAATACTTAGAGTGTTCATCAAACATGTAGTCTTTGGTTACTGTAATTGAGTGAGTCTTTGGGTCATAGAGTTTGTATGCCTTCTGTTAGTCACTATACCTAATGAAAATGTGCTGCTTAGGTTGTTCATGTTGGAGTTTGAGGTCTACGCAAGCACACAAATAACACATGGAAGAAGAAGAAGCTTGGAACACAACACACAATACTGAACCTATTACCACTAGAATATACAAAGATAAGTAACCCGTTAGGGATATATATGTATATACAATCTGGGGGAAAAAAACCTCCTAAAGAGGAAAAAAATGCCCTGATGGTCCTAGTGTGTTCATACACATCACTACCTAAATATATCAACAAATCCCCCCTGCGAGTGATGGAGTGAACAAGGAGCTGGAACTCATGTATAAGGAAGTGCCAAGCTATATGGAATCAATCCACAAACAGAAGTCAAAGCTTTACGAAAAGATTTGAACTTCTCCCTAGGCAGAGCCTTCATGAAAAGGTCTGCATTGTTCTCTTGCGTGGGCACATATGCCAAGCTGATCTCTCTAGTAGAGAAGCTCTCCTTGACATAATGATAATGCACCTCAATGTGCTTAATGCGAGCATGGAACACAAGGTTCCTCATAACTCACAATGCGCTCCGAATCTCAGTGAACATGATGGTGGCAGAAGACTCACCAACACCCAAATCAACCATAAGGCGTCTGAGCCACACACACTCAACAGTCATTGTGAAAGCTGCCATATACTCAACCTCAGAACTAGAAGTGGCCACAATATGCTGCTTCTTGCTCAACCAAGATATGCATGAGATATCAAGCAAAGCAAAAACCACTAGTGGACACACGAGTGTCATAGCAACTAGCCCAATCACTATAAAAAAAAGCATGCAAATCTGGTGATAGTGATCCCCCCTTGGGATAAAACAATCCAAGTAGCCAGGTACCACCCAAGTAGCAAAGGATGTTCTTAACCACTTGCCAATGCTTGACATCTAGGCAATGCATAAACCTGCTCATATGTGAGACATCAAACTAAGTATCTGGCCGAGTAATGCATAAGTAAATCAAGCATCCAACAACATGTTGATAGAGAAGAGCATCAAATGCATCTCTAGTATCATGAAGACTCAATCGAAACTATCCCCATAGGAGTGACAATAGGTTTGGAGTCTTCAAGGCCAAAACATTTCAATAACGTGTCAATATATTTCCGTTTACACAGCCATTCCACCATCAAGTTGCATAAAGTAAATGCACAAATAACGATGCAAATGCCCCAAATCAGGCATCTCAAATGAGGCATGCAAATTAGCCTTAAAATCAACAATATGCATGTCATGAGGACTAGTGAGTAGCATGCCATCAACATACACAACAATGATCAGAAGTACATCATTAACACGGTTAGCCTATAAGGTGCTTTCAGTTGGACTATTCTCAAAACCATGTGCAATAAGATAGGCATGCATCTTTTCATACTAAGCATGTGGTGCTTGTTTCAAACCATATAAAGCCTTTTTTCAACCTACACAACTAGTTTTCATGCCCTTTCTACACAAAGCCATGGGGCTGAAAAACATACACTTCTTCATGTAAGTCACCATTTAAAAATGCTGTTTTAATGTCTAAATGATGTACATTCCAACCACGATGAGCTGCAAGTGCACAAATGTTACGAACAATAGTCATTCAGCAAGTAGGAGCAAAGGTCTCATGAAAATCAATGTCTCTTTCCTGAGCATAACCCTTTGCAACAAGCCTAGCCTTATACCTGTCAACTGTTCCATCAGGCTTACACTTTAGCTTGTATATCCACTTAGTACCAATGTCCTTCTTTCCAAGAGGCAAGTCACATAAAGACTAGGTACCATTTGTCATGATAGCATCATATTCAGATTGCATTGCATCCATCCAATGTTCAGAATCTTGTGCTTCATCAAACAAAATAGGCACAATCTCATCACAGGGATTAGATGCAACCATAGCATATCAATCTGATGCAAAAGAGGCACTCTGAGAGGCTGACCAAGCACGATATGATAGAGGTGCATCTAATTTGCTATTGTTAAAAGTCAAGCTTCAAGCTACAAATTCGTGGGGAATCTTTTATGGACATGTGGAGCAATCAAAGGAAGCCAAAAGCCACGAGATTCCATCAAGAAAAGTCACTCAACCACTCCCCAATTCATCTCAACTAAATCCTCCAAGTTAGGAGGCTGATTTGGAAAGGTAGTTCCTAGATTTTAGGGGCACACTTCTCATTATAAAAGGAGCATGTATCCCGACTTCTTTTGGGCCATCTTCTTGGAGTTTTAGCTCATGTAAAGTGAGCACTAAGTGCTGGAGTTGTGATAAGCAAGCCCCTTGCTTAAGCTAGCCCCTTGTTTGCTTGTTTGTTTTCTTTTAGTAGGCATATCTATGTGTGTGCGCAGGCAGTGTTGCAACTCTCTACCCCTGAGTTGTTAGCATTGGTTCTCCCTCATATTGTATCCATTTGATTTAATTCTTGTCTCATTGGATAGCTATTAGAGTCTAATTTATTCTCAAAAATTCTCTGGAGCATTCTCTGAGTAATCTGGGAGCAACATTCATTTTAGTGAAGTTGTGTGATTGATATCTCTCTCTGTGTGTAGGCTCTGTTGGCAATATTTTGCTCTCTGCTGGAGTGAAGTGAGGTCTCTGCTTGACTAGCAGTTGTGTGCATTCAACTAGCTCATGTTGTAGACATTGTTTCTCTTTGTGTAAGCATCCATTTGAAGTAAAATTTGTCTTGTTGGAAAGCTCTTGGTGTCTACTACAGGTCTACAAAAGGTCACTGGAGTTCTCTGCATAAGCTCTGAGTAAGAGCACTTTTGGTGTGCAGAGATCAAAGAAGGATACCTGTGGAGGTCATTCGCGCTTCGTCGTTGCTTAGGGGTTGAGATACTTCCCCCATCAATGGTATCAGAACATTTGGGCATCTTGGAGGCATCACATACAAGCAAGAAGACTGCTTGGAGTTGGTGGTTGAAGATTTGCATCAACAAAAGCTTCTTGGAGGTAGCTCACATCAAGGGGGAGATATTCTACTCAAAGTTTCAAGAGCACAAGGTGTCCATCTAAGGAAAGCTTTGGATTGAGGTGACCTCAGAGCCTCATTTTCATTTTACACACATTGGAGCATTAGCCAAGGGCTAGGTCAAGTATCAAAGACTAGATATGGGAGACTTCAACACTCAAATTGAAAAGCTAGACAAAGGGAACTATCAACCGTGGAGATTTAGGGTCTCCAACTATCTTATGGGCAAGGGCCTTTGGGGGTTGATTAGTGGAAGTGAACCAAGACCTAGGTTGGATGAGAATCCAACCAATGACCAGAGAAGGGCCTTTAGGGAATGGAATGAAAGAGACAAGAGGGTTATCTTTATCCTTTCCCAACACATTAGCAATAGCATGATCGGCCATATCCAAGACTTGGATTCAAGCATGAAGGCATGGGAGACACTTGAAAGGATTTATTCAACAAGCACCAAAGCAAGGAAGATCCAACTCAAGAATGAGCTCAACAACCTTAGGAAGAGCTCAGGGAGTAGCATAAATGACTACATACTTAAGGTCAAGGAGTTATCAGATGCATTGGGATCCATTGGAAGCCACGTAGACGATGACGATCTTGTGGCTTATACTCTCAATGGTTTGAGAGATGATGAGAAGTGGAAACCCTTTACCAATTCAGTATATGTAGGGGATAATCTTCCCGATTTTGAGCAATTGGTTGCTCTCATGGTCACCGAAGAAATGAACATAGGTGGAAGTTCAACTAAAAGCAAGGATGCACAAGTTTTCTATGCAGGTAATCAAAGGGGCAAAGGAAGACGAGGACAAGGAAGGGGCAAAGGAAGGTTTGGAGGAAGGCAAGGCCACTCAAGCAATCAAGGACATGACCAAGGCACCTCATCACAAAGAGGGAGAGGAAGAACAAGAGGAAGAGGAGGACGACATCAACAAAACAGGAATCAAGATGGCGAAGGATGTTACATATGTGGCAAGTTTGGCCACTATGCTAGAGATTGCTACCAAGGAGGAAACCAAAGGAGCTATAATCAAGGTTCTTCATACAAAGGCCAACGTAATTATGCTTCTACAAGTTCAGAAAATGACAATCTCTTGATGATGCACATGAATGGGAATTCAAGCAAAGTAGATAACACTTGGTATATTGATAGTGGATGTAGCAACGCAACCATATGAGTTGCAATTCTACTTGGTTTACTAATCTACATGTTCCCAAAGGTAAAGGACATGTAGAAACAGGTGATGATACAGCCCATGAGATCTCCCATGTTGGAGATGTAGCTTTGGATGACAAGGAGGAAGGAAGATGTCTCAAGGATGTCTTGCATGTACCTACTATCACAAAGAACTTGGTGTCCATTGGGCAAATGGTTGAAAGAGGCTATCAAGTAAGGTTCAACAAAGGTGGATGCTTTGTGGAGAACCCTAAGCAAGGTTACAAGGTCATAGCAAGAGGAAAGAAGCAAGGGAGACTCTTCACTTTGGAGGTAAATTCTCATTCCACTCAACATGTCTACTTCACATATGGAAACAAGAGGATTTCGGAGTTGGACTTGTGGCACAAGAGGACAGGTCACATCAACATACAAAGAATGAAGGAAATGCAATTCAAGAGGCTAGTTGAAGGTCTTCCCAACTTCCAAGGACAAGGTATGAAGCATTTATGTGAATCTTGTCAACTAGGGAAGCAAGCGAGACTTCCATTCAAGAAGAGTGGCTACATAAGCCAACATCCATTGGAGTTGATACATACAGATGTGTGGGGGCCAACCAAAGAGCAATCCATTGGAGGTAACAAGTACTTTGTCACTTTTATAGATGATTGCACAAGGATGGTTTGGGTTTATTTCATAAAAAACAAATCAGATGTGTTTACATGTTTCAAAGCATTCAAGGCAATGGTAGAAAAGGAAACATGTACATATATCAAGAAGCTAAGGTCCGATGGAGGGGGAGAATATTTCTCCAATGAGTTTTCTGATTTTTTAATGGATCAAGGCATCAAGAGGCAAGTAACATGCAGGTACACACCCCAACAAAATGGAGTAGCAGAGAGAAAGAATAGATACATTGCCGAGATCGCTAGAGCAATGCTTAATGAGATGAATGTACCTAACATGTTTTGGAGTGATGCAGAAAATACCGCCGTGTATCTTATGAATAGGGCTCCTACTTCAGGGATCCATGACTTGACACCATATCAAGCCTATTATGGTAAGAAACCTGATCTTTCCCACTTGAAGATATTTGGATGTACTTGTTATGTACATGTGCCAAGTGAATTGAGGCACAAGCTACAACCAAAGGCAGAAAAGTGTGTGTTTCTAGGATATTCAAATGATCATAAAGGTTACAGGTGCTTCAACCCAAACACAAAGGACTTGAGGATATCAAGGGATGTAGCATTTGATGAGCTACTCCCTTGGTATAAGAAGTATGATTGTATGCAGGACTATGAAGAAGAAAAGCATGGACATGATGAAGAACAAATCGACCTAGAGCTAAGCGGCCCAAGGTGTTCCATCAATGAAGATAGTTCAAGCATGAACTCACCATGGAGGGGGAGATCTTCATCAAGCTATGAAGCACAATCAATCAACAAAGGCAAAGCAACATTGGTGGAGTTGGATGAAGAAGGTAATGAAGTTGAAGATGATGAAGGACACATGATGGAGAAAGAAGCCACGTCAAAGAAAGAGATCAAGTTCCCAAGGCAAAGGAGGTTTATTCCTCCAAAAGGTGAAGAAAGGAAGTCTTCTAGAGTTAAGTATCCAACTCAAAGGTTTACTTATGATTCATACATGGCAACACATTATGCATATATGAACAAAGTAGTAGAAGATCATGAGCCCGATTGCTATGAAGATGCAAGCAGGTACACCGAATGGAAAGAGGCAATGCAAGAAGAGATCGACGCACTTGAGGAAAATCAAACATGGACTCTAGTGCCCAAGAAGGAGAACATGAAGGTAATAGGTAATAAGTGGGTGTATAAAGTAAAGAGGAATTCAGATGGATCTATTTCTAGGTTCAAAGCAAGATTGGTGGCCAAGGGTTTTGCACAAACCTATGGAGTGGACTTTCAAGAGACATTCAGCCCCGTGGCAAAGATGAGCACCATTCTGACACTCATTGCAATGGCTGCTAGCAAAGGATGGAAGCTTTTCCAATTGGATATCAAGAATGCCTTTCTCAATGGAGACTTGGAAGAAGAGGTATACATGGAGCAACCACTAGGTTTTGTTCATAATGAGTTTCCACATCATGTTTGTAGGTTGAAGAAGGCACTTTATGGCCTAAAGCAAGCTCCAAGGGCTTGGAACCAAAGATTGGTGGACTATTTAATCAAATATGGTTACAATCAATGCAAGGCAGATCCATCTCTCTTCATTAAACAAAGAGGAGAACTTGTAGTCTACATGTTTGTGTATGTAGATGATCTTATCATTACAGGTAATGATACAAAGGGCATTGAGGAGATCAAGGCAAAGCTTGGAAAGGAGTTTAGGATATCTGATCTTGGAGATCTTAGGTATTTTCTTGGCATTGAAGTTGTATACAAAGAAGAAGGTATTATGCTCATACAAAGGAAGTATATTCTAGACCTACTTGAGAGGTTTGGGATGCTACATTGCAAGCCTATTTCAAATCCTATGGAAGTTAATGTAAAGCTAAGCTCCATTGATGGAGAGCCATTAGAGGATGTAACTTTTTATCGCTCTATTGTAGGCTCTTTCAATTATGCCACAATAACTAGGCCTGACATAGCATATGGAGTTGGAGTGTTATCACAATTTATGCATAGTCCAAGGACTACACACTTGCAAGCTGCAAGAAGAATGTTACAATATCTCAAGGCCACTATAAATGAAGGATTGTTCTATTCATTTGATGATGATATGCAGGTCAAAGCTTATTCTGATGCGGATTGGACCGGTTCCAAGGAGGATAGAAGAAGTACAAGTGGTTACCTAGTCATGCTAGGTAGCAAGATCATCTCATGGATTTCAAAGAAGCAACCCACGGTGGCATTATCTTCCACCGAGGCTGAGTATAGAGCTTTGGCTCAAGTCACATGTGAGCTAATGTGGATTAAGAAGTTAATTATGGAGCTTAATTTGCAGGTTGACACATATCCAATTTTTTGTGACAATATGAGTAGCATTCATCTAGCATCGAATCCTGTCTATCATGCTAGAACCAAGCATATTGAAGTGCACTATCACTTCATAAGGGAAAAGGTGATATCGAAGGAAGTTTTAGTACATCATATTGGTACCAAGGACCAAGTTGCCGACATGTTTACAAAGGCTTTGGATGGAATGAAGATTTCAAAATTCAAGCAAAGCATCAACATGAAGGAGCTTGGATGAGGATGAAGAATTGAAGCTTGAGGGGGAGTGTTAAAAGTCAAGTTCAAGCTACAAATTCGTGGGGAATCTTTTATGGACATGTGGAGAAATCAAAGGAAGCCAAAAGCCACGAGATTCCATCAAGAAAAGTCACTCAACCACTCCCCAATTCATCTCAACTAAATCCTCCAAGTTAGGAGGCTGATTTGGAAAGGTAGTTCCTAGATTTTAGGGGCACACTTCTCATTATAAAAGGAGCATGTATCCCGACTTCTTTTGGGCCATCTTCTTGGAGTTTTAGCTCATGTAAAGTGAGAACTAAGTTCTGGAGTTGTGATAAGCAAGCCCCTTGCTTAAGCTAGCCCCTTGCTTGCTTGTTTGTTTTCTTTTAGTAGGCATATCTATGTGTGTGCGCAGGCAGTGTTGCAACTCTCTACCCCTGAGTTGTTAGCATTGGTTCTCCCTCATATTGTATCCATTTGATTTAATTCTTGTCTCATTGGATAGCTATTACAGTTTAGTTTATGCTCACAAATTCTCTGGAGCATTCTCTGAGTAATCTGGGAGCAACATTCATTTTAGTGAAGTTGTGTGATTGATATCTCTCTCTGTGTGTAGGCTCTGTTGGAAATATTTTGCTCTCTGTTGTAAGGGCTGGTTCTCCTTCTCTATTTATCCATTTGCTATGATTTTGGTGTCATTGGGTATCTATTAGAGTGCTCTAAGGTTGACCCAAGTTTGAGATTCATTCTTTGTATAATCTTTGAGAAAAGATTGTTGGAGTGAAGTGAGGTCTCTGCTTGACTAGCAGTTGTATGCATTCAACTAGCTCATGTTGTAGACATTGTTTCTCTTTGTGTAAGCATCCATTTGAAGTAAAATTTGTCTTGTTGGAAAGCTCTTGTTGTCTACTACAGGTCTACAAAAACTCACTGGAGTTCTCTGCATAAGCTCTGAGTAAGAGCACTTTTGGTGTGCAGAGATCAAAGAAGGATACCTGTGGAGGTCATTCGCGCTTCGTCGTTGCTTAGGGGTTGAGATACTTCCCCCATCAGCTATCACGCAAAGTCTGCACCATTTTGGCATGGTTTTTGCCTGCTAAATATCAGCTCTCTTATCAAGAAGTGTATCATGTAAATCTGCATCAGAAATGGAATGATCTACATCATCACATGAAACTTGCAATGGCTGAGAAGTTGCCTCATTAGGACCAGCAATAGACTGTCCACCTATAAAAAGAAGTAGCAAAGTATCATACATATATTTGGAGCTAACATATGTCTCTTTTGTACATGAAAGTAAAGGCTCAATAGCATCTTCCACAAAAACAACATCACGGCTAACCAAAATGCATTTAGTCTGTGGATAATATAGACGATAGCCTTTGCTTTGAGAGCTGTACCTAACAAAAATACATTTTACTACTTTATCATCCAATTTCCTATGATGTTGTTCAGGCACTAATGCATATGCCAGACAACCAAAAACATGCACATGAGCAATAGATGGCTTGGGACCATGCCAAGCTTCATATGGAGTGATAGAATACAATGCTTTAGTGGGACACTTGTTAAGTACATATGTTGCACACATAACAACCTCAAGCCAGAAACTATGTGGTAAAGCCTGACTCTTGACCATACACCTCACCATCTCCATGAGTGATCTGTTCTTTCATTCAGAAACTTCATTCTATTGAGGTGTATACGGCACTATCCACTAATATTTTATCCCACATTCAACTAGAAATGCATTAAAGTCAGAAGACATATATTCCTCCCCTCGATGAGAATGGAGGATGCCCATTTTACATGCTGACAGATTTTTAGCCATAACTAGAAACTGTTTGAAGCACATGAACACTTTGGACTTTGCTTTGAGTGGATATACCCATGCATGCCTTGAAAAGTCATCCATGAAAGTCACAACATAAAGACAATTTCCAAAAGAAGGTGTGTGCATAGGACCATAAATATCACTATGTACAAGCTGCAATTTTTGAGTAGCCCAAACTGAACCATGTTTTGGGAAGGATGAATGCTGCATTTTCCCCAAAATACAGGCTTCACAAATGTGTTTTCCGGGTGCCTCAAGTTTGGGTAAAGAGGACACCATTTCAGATTTTTGCATGCGTAACAAATAAGCAAAATTCAGATGACCAAAGCATGCATGCCAAAGCTTTGCATTTGATATAGCTTGAGAATCATGTATTGCACATGCTGAAACATTCATAGATTTTCATAGTCTATGAGCTTATACAACCCATGACATAAGATGTGAGAAGCGATAATCATGTCACCATTTGATAGATCATGAACTGTATATCTATCATCAATAAATTTCACAACCAAGCCAATCTTGGCTAATGTAGAAATTGATAGCAGATTTTTCTTGATCCTTGGCACAAATAAAGCATCTGAGAAAGCGAAAGAACTACCATCAGTAGTAGTCCAAATGATCTTATCAACTTCCATGACAGGATAAGAGGAGTTGTTGGTGCATGTGACAGTATTCCCTATAGGGGGAGGCTCGAGTGAAGTGAAGAAACTGTGCTGCAAGGTAATATGTTTGGTTGCTCCACTATCAAAGTACCAAACATCTATGTCTACTATAGACTACACTGTTTAGGAGAAGATGGGTCAAAACTGCAAATAGAAGTAAACACCCATTATTCATTCTACACAAGATTAGCAAACTCTATTTTTGGTTAGAGGCCCCTGCAACAACCATTCTAGTCTCTTTTTCTTTTGCCTCTTTTGTAGCTAGTTTTGGACAATTCTTTATGACATGATTGTTTCATTTAGAGTACTTACAAAATAATTTCTACTTTTTTGATTTCTTTTCATCTTTGTCTTCCTTCTTTGAATGTGCAACATTTGCAGATTTCTGCTTACTAGTATATGAGCTCTGTTTTTCTTTGCCCTTGTGACTAGCCAGGAAAGCTTGATCTACAACACACATTATGGACCTGTTCTGCCTAGAATGATCTTCTTGTAACAGAATAGAGAGTAAATCCTCAAATGACAAGGCATTTGGATTGCCTTTCATAATCAAACAAAGATTAGAAGCAAAACTCTGATATGAATCAAGAAGACCATTCATAATGGTCTACAAAAGTGAGCTATCTAGGATAACTTCATCAACAAAAATCAAGTGCTCTTTCAAGTCTTTGGTCTTTTTTAGAAAATTGTCCATAGAATCACCTTCATTCATATGCTCACTCTCCAACTCTTTTCACAGGTAAGCAACATGAGCCTCATTCCTAGCTTGGTACAATGTGGTAAGCATATCCCAAGCATCCTTAGCTATTCTACAAGAGCAAATGTGAGGAATAATGACATGTTTGATAGCCAAGGCTATCAATGCATGTGCTGGAGCATCTCTGCCATCCCAACAAATTTTCTCTGTAGTAGGTGGAGTAGAAAACGCATCACGAACAGGAATTTGAAGAATATCAGCATCTTCAATGCCATCTGCATCAACTTCAATACCTATATTTACAGGTGTAATAGGACATTTTTCAACACCCTATACAATGTTCCACAATTCTTTTGCGACCAATACATGTTGCATCATATAAGACCACAATGGGTGATTGGCATCATCCAAATTATCCTCAACAACCAACATACGGAATACATCACTGCTTTTAGCCATGGCCACTGACTAAAATACCCTGATGCAGAAAAATGACTGTATCTGAGAAAATTGAATAGAATTACCTAGACAAAATCTGCCAAACCTGTATCAGACTTTGAGATGCTTATATTGGTGAACCAAAACCTATATATGTCTTTGGTAGAGAAAGATAAAATAGCATGCACAAGCACTGCAATAGTGCATTCGAAGGCTGAAACGAGCTCATATTATGATTTTGGCACCACAAAGCGAAGGTGTTTTGATCTCCTAATCACCCTGAGTATGCTCATTAAATTTTGTGTGATTCGGAGACTATGACCGGAGGGGTGTCGACGACACCCTAGATGAAGCGGTGACCTGCTTTGATACCAATAGTTGGAGTTCGAGGACTACAGAAGCACGCAAATAACACAAGGAAGAAGAAGAAGCGTTGGAGCATAACACACAATACTGAATGTATTACCACTGGAATGTACAAAGATAGGTAACCTATTAGGGCTATAGGCATATATACAAGCTAGGGGGAAAAAACCTCCTAAAGAGGGAAAAAAATGCCCCGATGATCCTAGTGTGTTCACACACATCACTACCTAAATATATCAATAGATCATCATCATGGCCTTGCATAGAGGCATCACTAGCAAAGACACAAAAATAGCTCACACTAGGCATCGTTTGAAAGTAAGCCTCAAATGGTGTTTGGTTCTTCAAGACATCTGAAAACCCTTTGTTCTGAATATGTACTACTGTTTGTGCTGCTTCACCCCAAAACTTTAGTGGAAGTTGCTTTTGACTAAGCATAACTTTTACCATATGGATCACACTTCGACTCTCCTGTAAGGCAATACCTTGTTGAGTATCTTGTGATGCTTGATACTTAATTCCATGGTTCTTCAAGTACTTGGAGAAGTTGTGATTGACAAAGCTACTATCTCCATCAGATCAGATGACCTTCAAAGAACTTGCAAAGTCTTCGTGAACTATTTGTGTCTACTCCTTGAACTTGGAAAAGACATACTCTTTATGTTTGAGTGAATAAACCTAGGTGTATCTAGTGAAGTGATCTACTATCAGGAAGAAGGAAATTGACCCACTAAGAGAAGGTGTATGCATAGGTCCACAAATATCAACATGGACTAATGCTAAAGGTTTAGATGTCAAAATGGATGCTTCTGTGGAAAAGGGGTAATTGTTTACTTGGGACATGCTTGGAGATTCAATTCCACTTGTGCAATTCTAGGGAAACCCTTGACGAGATGATTGGAAGAGATCTTAACTAAATACGAGGTATGTCCAAATCTGCAATGCCACAAGCTAAGACTTGGATCTTTGGCCATAAAACTTGAAAGCTTGTAGAGGGCTTTGTCTTCAAAGCCTTGAGCTATCACTTCATTGGATTCACCGTCGACAACTTGAACTTTGTTGTGATGGAATTGCACCATCATGTTGCACTTTGTAATGGCCTTTACTGAGAGAAGGTTCTTACAAAGGTTTGGTACATAAAGAACATCTTTGATGATTTGGTCTCACCTTCAGAGTTCGTGAGTTGAACTTTTCCTCTTCTGTGGAATTCAATGCACTTGTTGTCTCCAAGATAAACTTGACCTTTGTGCTCTTCAAACTCATGAAAGTCATCTTTGTCATGGCACATGTGAGATGAATCCCCACTCTCAAAAATCCATTCTTTATTTGGAGTCTATGCTAGAAGTGCCTTGTGGTCAGTTGTGAGAAAGAGATCTTCACTTGTGTAGTGAGAGTGGTGTTCAGTCTTTGAAGTAGACTTAAACTTATCCTTGTTCTTCTTCTTGAAGCAGTATTTTTCGATGTGACCAGGCTTTTCACAAAAATTGCAAGTGATTTTCTTCTTGCCTTTTTTCCTTCAGTAACCTGATGGCCATATCTTCACTTGAAATTTGTCTTCGACAAAGTGTAACTTGCATTGATAATCTTCAAATTGGGCGATGACCTCTGTGATGGTGTCTTGTGGACATATAGTGAGATTGTGGAACTCAACCTCTAGACTATAAATCTTAGAAGGTGTTTTATCCTCGTATAGATTGGCCAAAGTATCCCAAGCTTCTTTTGATGTCTTACATGAAGTGATGTGGCCATTTGTGAGTTTGTCACATGCGAGGAGAAGTTGGCCTAATGCTCGTTTGTCCTTTACATTCCATATATTGAAGCTCCTAAATTGGTTTCCTTATTGGGTTCCCATTTTGTACCTTCAATGACCTCATACAACAGGTTTGTATAGAGATAGGCCCTAATTGTATACTTCCATAGGTTGTAATTTTTTCCATTTAGCCTTTCATCTTTCAACATGAATATCGGTATAAAAGAGGGTAAGTATAATTGACTTGAGGACATGGCATTTGAAGTCATTGACATTATCGTCATTGAATCAAAGTTCCCACACATGCAATAAAAATTGATTCACAAAATTGAGGTGGGGTAGGGGTGGGGGGCTTAGAATAGCCCTACACTTGCACCAAAATTGAAGTAGACACCTTGGAGAGGGGGGGGGCTTAGGGTAGCCCTACACAGGATAATACGAGAGAGGCACCTTGGAGAGGGGGGGGCTTAGAATACCCCTATGTTTGCACAAGATGAGTCGATGCAAGACGAGGGCTTTAGAGTAGCCGGTTTGCACAAAGATGGCCTTAGAATAGGTGTGGGAATGCAAGAACCTATGTGGGTGGGCTTAGACTAACCTCCAACCCACAAGTGCACACACAATCACTATCTTCTGCTTATATGTTTGAGTTTACAAAGTTGGGGGAGGAACTTAGTGCCAAAATAGCATGCCAAAATGATGATTGAAGACTTTGGGAAATACAAATAGGAACCCCTTAGATAATACAAAGTTAGGAGGAATTACTTAGTGCTTGGTGACTCAACAAGATAGGGAGATCGGCTTAGTGTCATGTAGTGGCTATAGAATTGCAAAGACATTTCTGATGGTAAATGAACCATATCTAAGATTATCTGCTAAACATTCACGTGATTACTACACGAAATGATGCAAAAATCTCAAAGCCAACATTAGAGGTAAATGAATACATTATATGGTGAGATTATTGAGTTTGCTCCTTTTTCACAAACTAATGACCGTTGAATGGACTAAGTGCAATGGATTTTTCATGACATCATTTATGATGTCATTTTGAAGATGTGATTTAAAAAAAAAATGGAGGTTCAACTGAGGCCTACTCCTCCAGGCTTTAACTTTGAAATTGCAACTGTACTATGAAGGGCATAGTACCCATGGGACCCCCCTTGTCCCACAAGAACAGGGGTTTACATAGCTGGATTAGACTGCGGTCACAACTACCGCGTGGCAGAGCAAACGGTGGCACATCAGCCACAAGATACAACTTTCCATGATAACATGTCTCTTACATGTTGTTGGTGGGGGTTGAACCCTCGCCCCCCGCCTCAAGAGGCGAAAGGCCCAACCACTCAACCAAGCGGGCTGGGACTTGAAGATGTGATTTGCCCAAACAACATCGACGAGACTTTATTTTTGTGAGACACGTGGCTGGCTAGACTCAGAGACGAGTCGATTTCGTTCTTTTTCTCTCTGATCCTCTCTCTCTACACCAAACTGACAATGTCAGACATAGTAGAGATGTCTTTTCTTTTGCAGAGAGAGCATATACTCTTAGTTCTCTCTCACTTACTCTCTCTCTCTCTCTCCCCCCTCAGTCGAGCATTGGAGAGTTTGGCTATACCAGCAGCTTCAGAATAGCACTTTCTCCTTTTTCGTCCTTTCTCTCTCGAGGCGGCACAATTCCTTTTGCAATGGCAATGGAAAAACCACATCTTCTTGTTCTATATCTTCTAGTCTCTCCTTCTTCCTTTGTGATATGCTGCCCAGTGCTCCCTATGGCCTTCTGACCTTCGCTTTCCTCTTGCCCTTTAAACAAGTCAAGCTTTCGTGTGCTGTTTTACTGTGGACTCTATCGAATGATGAAGATAGAGAAGGATTGGCACACAAATCATCTATGCACCTAGAGACTAGAATGCTCTCTCTCTCTCTCTCTCTCAGAGAAGAATGGAAGTGGAGCGAAATCTTCGATATTGCCCCTGAGAGCAGTCCGTCGGCTTGCTCGTGCTTCTGTACTTCCCACTCGATGTGCAGACTATAAGCAATCCCGAACATGTCTAAGGCACAGAAGGATGTGGCAGATGGATTATGGGATGCTCTCTGCATCCCTCTTTTCTCTGCCACACAAAGGATAGAGGGTGAGATCAGGATGAGCTTTCACAATGCTCGCTCTCGCTCTGTCTTCTACCATAATTGGCAAAAAGTGTGGAATGTCGACTTCTGCACAAATGTTGCTGCGACTGCTGGATTCACATGAACTGCTGTGGTGTACATAAAAAACCACAAAAACCAAGCAAGCAAGAGTGATGGCAGCGCTTCTTCTGTCAACTATGCACTACATGCACAACAAGGTACAAAACATCCAAAATTCACAGAATTTCATCAATTTCTTCCTCCTCTCATGCTACGGTTGGTCCACGTGCCGCTTGTAAAGCTTTATGATGTTGACACTAATAGTGTTTGCTACACTCTCCTCGTTGTACACAGATTCGTGTTGAGCTTTCCCAACCTCTATAGATGGAAGGACAATGTGGTGCCTTGAGCTCTGGTAAATTTTAATCAATCTACTGCGACCCAAGGCAAAATTGATATCACAAAATACATATCACTTGATATGCACATGACATCTATAAAGCTGGCAAAAGCATAGGTGAATGCCCATGAATATGGTACCATTACCAATCTTAGTTGATGGAAACAATGATTTGAAAGATTGAAGCCAACTTTAGCACATGCCGAGACTGATATTCATGGACAGGACACAGCTATACGATATCAATATTTTGAAATGCAAAACCACGAAGCATCCAAAAATGCTCATAAGTACTATACTATGGAAAGGTAGATACAAGAAGGACTTAAATGAGAACAACATGATCCATAATCAACTTTGTAGGAGTGATTGCATAAGTATTTATGAACACTTTAATACTTGATATCCTCGATCAACTCATAAAATGGGCAGGTTAAATGATACAAATGGATAGAGAATAGCCCCAAACAGGGTGGGAGGGAGGGAAAATGGGAAAATAGGGTAAGATAGTGGATGAAAGAAAGGGTGGGAGGGTGGGCAAATGGGCAAAACATAACCCAAAATGAGTGCAAAATGATGGCAAAAGGATCTCTCCAAATGATTGGAGAGCCACATCACCAAGCTCTACTAGCATCACCACCAAAACAACCACAAGACCTCCACCTAACACTCTCATACCATGTAGAGAGTACACATGCATAAGCAAAATGAAAAGAAGAGTGTACTCACAAAAGAAAGAGTGCGAGAGACTCAAAACGAGTAGACCAAGAAATGGGTAAACTCACATGCATTAGAAATGAGATTTCCAAGAGCATGGAGTAGGATCCTCAAGCTTCTAACCAAGTACAAATGGGGGGAGACGCCCTCCTTATATAGATTTGGGAAGGGCTCTCCAAAGTACATCTCATGTGGGATAATCCCCCTTAAAGGAGAATGAATACAATGGTAGAAGAAAATGGCAAGGTACCCAAATACAAAGGATATAATATAAAATGGAAATCGAATATAAATAAAGTGACTCCAAGATATAAAAGGGAGATGCACTTTCTTATTCTCAACAAGTATAACACCTTGTATTTGCCTTCAACACTTTTGCTAGCTCATGAATTGCCAATCCTTACACTTCTCATAAAGTCATCACAACAATTACCCAAGTTGTTAGTCACCTTGTTCTATGGTCTCTTGATAGGGGAGTGGTCTCTTGACAAGTGACCTTGGGGGAGTACTACAGGTAGTCACCCAAGTTGGGAGAAGGTGCCAACGAAAAAGGAGTCTTCCAACTCGGAGTCACCAACAAAAAGTACTTTCCCAATTCATGTAATGCATATGGATTGGTAGTCACCCATTTCATGGTAAGGAGGAAATAGGGAGTCACCTAATTCATGTCATGCTCCAAAAGTGGTAATCACCCAACTATGCTAGAAGAGAAAAATGGTTGGCACCCATGTATGTTAGAAAAGTCATACTAGTAATCATTTGATAGTCACCTAGAAATCCTATCTTGCATAAGTTAGTAGTCGCCCAAGTTTTGGTATAACCCAAAATGAGTGGTGGTCTTGCCCAAGTATTGCCATGCCTTAAATAATTGGTCACTCCTAAATGTGGACAATGGAAAAAGGAGGTTGCCTATGTCATCATGCTCTAAGTTAGGTGGTCGCCCAAGTCTCCATGCATACATTTGGATTTTCTTGCTCCATATGGTGGTCGTACTCCTCATGCTTAGCATAAAAAGGTGGTCATCCTCCTTATGTTTTAAAAGAAATGGTGGTCTCCCTTCTTGTGTTGCCAAAGAAATGGTTGTCGCCCTCCCTGTGTTGCCAAACTTGGTAGATGCCCAATCCCAGGTTGCATGGTGAGAGGAAAGTAGTGGTCTCCTAATCTTGGAGATAAGGTAAAAAGGTATTCGTGGCATTATGGATGTGATGCTAGAAAGAGTAGTCACACATTTCTCCATTTGTGGAGTTTTCCAAAAGAGGGTGAGAAGGGTGAGGCCCGATCTTGTTTTGCTTAAATGGGTGGTTAGGAGGGTGAGGGCATTCAGCCTTGAGGAGAGAAAATAAGTTTTTCTCCAAATGATCATGCTTCAAAAGTCCTTCCATCAAATGTTGAAGCTAGAGTAGAAACCAAAGCAAATGGAGAAGTCAATGGAGACTGTCTACAGAATAAGCTTCCAAAGCTCATAGTATGAATTCTATAACTCATGAACTAGGGATTGGTTTACATGACTAGCCTCTGCTCTATAGACCCCTGCATTGTCTTTGCACTATCTTGGTGCAACTTCTTTGTTTGATTATTACACAAAATGAACTACAAAAATGAAATGAACTAAAATATGGTATGTAGAATGAGTGAAATGCTTCATGTTGGACTCAAATAGAATTAGATTCCACCCTAGGAATGCTACCCAAGGGCTTCTTGTCCACATCCAAGTCTTGTAATTGCTACATCCTACTATAAAAAATCTTTTCTTTGGCCCTTGAGTGTTGGCCATAGGTCCTCTTCTATACTTCTTTATGTTGTACTAATCTTCTCATGTCATTGATTATATTTAGAGCTATAATGTCTATCTTCTTGGTTCTCTTGAGAGCCATAATGTTGATCTTCTTGGTTTGATATGTTGCCTCTATCTTTGTATTTGTCTTCCTCTTTAGAGTAGCAAGAGTACCTTACAAGTGAGGCTCTATCCTCCAATAACATTTTGTAGCTTTAGAGAGATGCTTGCTAAGTTTCTTCCACATCCTAGCTTCCATGTAATCTAAACTTAATCTTACCTTTGGAATCTCTCTACATGGTACCCTAATCATTTTGCTTGGTGGGTTGTTCAAGTGATGATTTTGATCCTCTTCAAGCTACATGTCCCGCAAGAATGCTTCTTCTTCATTAATAGAAATAGGAGTAGTACTTATCTCATGTTCTAAGATTGGTTTTTTCATCCATTCTCATGAAAGTTTTGGAAAGAGAACATCCTTTGGTACCACTAAGTCATAGCTTGTAGCCTGAGGTGCCTTCACACATTCTGCATATTTTAAAACAGCACCCAAATAATGACTTACTTTGGTTTGTTCACCTCAATAAAGTAGAGTAGTGATCCCTTTTGGTAAAATTTGGCCACTATGGTCAAGTGGACCACTTGGTGGCTTCTGCGTCCCTAAAGATGCTTGCAACAATTGAAGTTGACCATCTTGCTCCAGATAAGGAGTCAACTCTTCACAGAGAATTATCCCATTTTGGCCAAGGGAAGGCTTGTTGTCTGCTTTCCCACTATTTGTTAGGTGATTACCTTGAGGTGTCCCATCATGAAAATCATAAAAATTTAGGTGCCCAGAGGTGCTAGATTGGTCATCATGCAAGAGAATTGGTTGGCTAGAAAGTTCATTTTGACCATAAGAACCCAAATTGGCCACCTTTGATACGTGCGAATTCTTGCCCATTTGGATTATGCCCAACTTGGGACTCATGGCACCCACTTGAGCCACTTTGAGAGAGATTCCCAACTTGGGCTTCATGATACCCATTCTAAGAGAGATGCCAAACTTGGGCTTCATGACGCCCATTTTTGACTTATTGCATGTGGTTTCTTACTTATCTTACCTTTTTCCTTGCTGTTCAAGTGTAAATTATCAATTTTTTCCTCTTTTTGGCCTTCGTGTGCTTCTTCTGCTTCTTCTACAAAATGATCATTTATCTTAGTTATTTCAACTGTGCAACATTCTGCACTACCCATCATTCATTTTAACAGAGTATCATCTTCATGAGGTAAAGAAGGCATTATGTGAGAGTCTAGTGTATACCCAGTAGCCTTGCTAGTGTCAGATCATTCCTCCAAGTATATCTACAATTGATTATTAGCCTTTGTAGAAATCCATAACCTATTCCTTCTGCAATCTTTAAATGTTTTTGCTTGCCTCAACCAAGGCCTTCCCAAGAGTAGAGGATAAGAAGTATCTTGTGAAAGGGCAATAACAACAAAATCCAAGAGAGACTGACAACCATGCACTATCATGAGTACCTATTCAATGATGCCCAGTGGTGTAACTCAATGTTGATCCACTAGTGTGATAGCAAAAGATGTTTCCTTGATGAGGCCCAAGTTGAATTTTTTCATTCTAAAATCAGGCATCAAATTGATGCAAGAGCCTCCATCCACAATAACACCTATCAAAACTTAGATGTTTATGGAAACAAACAATATAGAACTTTTGTAGTCTGCTAGTGGTGCAAGAGGAAAATACACCATTAACCCATCTATACTAGGTGGTGGGATTAGGTAAGCAAACTATATGCCTTTGAGTAGATCATTTCTCACCTCTGCATCCATTTTTCATAATAAACTGACCTTGTGGTGAATTCCATTCAAAATTTCTTGAATATTTACCTCTTGAGTATTTTCCTAAGGGCCAATAGGTTGATCCTTCGGTGAGATCCTTACTCTATCGTAGGCTTCTTCAATGGCCACCCATCCTCCAAATCAGCCCTCCTGCCTTCTTCTTTTGACTTGAGTCCATGTTGCTCTTTTGCACGAGTTGCTCCCGCCTGCCTATCCATAGTCATCATATGTACTGTCGATGATGAATTAACATAGGATTGCAAAGTCATACCTTCTTCTTTTGGAGACATTGTAATCATATGGATTAAAGCGGGACAATTGTGATGACAATCATTTTTGTAATGATCCTTGGTGATGCAGCAATGCTGACAAGGAGATGTACCCTTAGGCAACGAGCATTTGCTTTGAATGTGACACTATTCACTGCATCGAGGGTGAGGATTTGTGGCATAGTTTTCTTGAGTCCCTCCTTAAAAATGCATTCTAGCCTCCTCTATGTGAGAGGAAACTCTCACAAAGTTGTTTAGTATGACATCAAGTCCAAGAGATTCCCTTAGATTTTTTTGGGGATGACCTGGGCAAAGCCTTCTCTATCTGTTTCTTAACTAGAAAATCACTTGGAGCATGTGGTAATAAAGAGACAAATGATTTAGTACAAGTATGTAATTCATTAAAATGTTTTTCTAGACTTATATTTAGGTTCTCGAGTTCATCTAGGGATCACTTTGAAGAATGGCTCAGTTGGAATTTTTGTGCGAATGAACTCTTCAATGCTTCCCATGTGGTGAAGTACCCATCTGCATATGGGTTGTACAAGTTATCAACAATTCCTTCTAACGTATAAGGAAATAGTACTAGCATCACATTCTCTCAGTGTTGAAGCCCACAATTGTGGCATAAGAGATGAATCTCCTTACGTGTTCATTTGCATCTTCATAGGCTGATCCCTTAAAGGTAGGGAATTTAATGTTCAACCTTGAGAGTAGATAAAAAGGTCCTCCATTTGCGCTTGAGATTCCTCTAAAGTATCCAAAGTGAAATCCAACATCCTTGTACGCTTCCCTTTTGAGAGCGAGGTTGAAGCCAAATCAATTGATAAATTTAAGGTAGAAGAGTGCTAATTGACTAGCATAAGGTAGAGCGAAATTCTTGAGGCTCCTTTGTAAACGAAGATGCTCTCTCTCTATTGGAGTGTGGGTCATGTACCCACTTGCAAGATGCAAAAATAAAGAGGTACCTCACATAGAAAATGCAAGTGTTCCAACGAGCGTGCCAAACTATAGAGGAGGTACTGGGGTATCGAATTATAGGAGAGTGCCAAACTGTAGAAGAGGCCTCTTTGACCACAATTCCTGTACTTCTTCTACTCAAGGGGAGTTCTTCCTTAGGGAAGTATACCCTCTTACATCTCTGTGTGCAGGTACACTATTTAATAGTAAAGACATAGAGATGGAAAACTTGCAAGTACATAGATGAGAAAGAAGCCCAATTTTCTTAGATTGAGAATGGTTATAGTAAGTCAAAACTCATGTACTAGTGTACTAGTAGCCACTCTAGAGACCAACACTTGGCTACAAAAATCAAGAAGTGTCTAAATAAGAAGTAATCTATGAAATATAAATGTAATAGAAAAGCAACAGAATGCAAGTATGAGATACTAGCCAAGCATCGTACTATGTAATGCTAACTACCACTTAACCAAGAACCAACACTCTATATAGTCACCACAGAATGGTCTCAACACATAGCGGGCAAGGTTTACTAGAATGCAAAGACTCGCCAAGAAATAGCTCTTACCAGGAGAGAACATCAATACGAGATCCAAGATTTAGATGAAGATAGCCAAAATGAGTGCCAAATATCTATTTATATAGACTTCAAAGACAGAGGATTGGCCTTGAAAAATCCAAACCTTAATTTCGACACATGCCAAAGTGGTGGAGGAATGGGCTAATTATGGCTCTAGTAGAAAACCACCTTTAGGACTTAATCATAACTTTTGACACTACCAGAGATTTGTGGTAATATTCCCTCCATCAATTTACACTATAACACTTTCCTGTTGATATATTTAGGTAGTGATGTGTGTGAACACTATAGGACATTCGTGGCACTTTTTTCCCTCTTTAGGAGGTTTTTTCCCTTGGCTTGTATATACACCTACTACCCTAACAAGTTACTTATCTTTGTACATTCTAGTGTTAATACATTAAGTATTGTGTGTTGTGCTCCAAGCTTCTTCTTCTTCCTTGTGTTGTTCACATGCTTTTGTAGACCATGAACTCCAAAAATTGGTATCAGAGTAGGTCACTGCTTCATCTAGGGCATCATTGACACCCCTCCAGTCATAGTCCCAGAATCACACAAAATTTGGTGTGCATGCTCAAGGTGATTATGAGATCAAACCAGCTTCGTTTTGTGGTGCCGAAATCGTGATCTGAACTCGGTTCGACCTCCGAATGCACTATCACATTGCTTGTGTAGGCTATTTCGTCTTTTTGTACCAAAGATATATATAGGTTTTGATTCACCAGTATAAGAATCTCGAAGTGTGCTACATGTTTAGCAAAACTCATCAGGGTAGTTCTGTTCAATGTTTTCAGATACAATCATTTTTGTGCATCAGGGTATTTTAGTCAGTGGCCATGGCTGAAAGTAGTGATGTATTCTATATGTTGGTTGTTGAGGATATGTTGGATGGTACCAATTACCCATTGTGGGCTTATATGATGCATCATGTATTGGTCACAAAAGGATTGTGAAATATTGTGTAGGGTGTTGAGAAACTTCCTATTACACCTGCAAATAAAGGTACTAAAAATAGTTGATTTTTGCTGATGAAGTACTTCCTGACAGTTCACTTATGCAGATTGTTTGGAATGGTCTTCCCAACTCATATCAGAGTTTTGGTTCTACTCTTTGGTTGATGATGAAAGGCAATCCAAATGCCTTAACATTTGAAGAGTTAGTTTATGTTCTGTTGTGGGAAGATCAATCTAGGCAGAAGAGGTCTATTATGCATGTTGCAGATCACAATTTCCTGTCTACTCAAAAGGGCAAAGGTAAATGGAGCTCATCTACTAGTAAGCAAGCGGTGGAACTAGGTGCTGGCCAGGCTCGAAAACAAGCGAAACTATTGGAGAGGTATGCAAATCAATCTCCCTGGTCGTGCTATGGTTATCAACACATTCCTCATATCATCAACCATTTACTTCCTTTCTTGTTTGAGATCGAAAGAGCAAGATCTGTCCAAACTGGATAGTATATGTAGAAACTTCCTTTGGATGGGCGACCACAATAGGAGGGGGGTGCGTAAAATCAAGTGGTCCATCTGCGTCAGCCAAAGAGATAGTGGGGGCCTTGGAATTCTGGACATTGGGTGCATGGCTAACAAACTTGTGGCAAAATGGATGATTAAGGCTTGGTGCAATGGGGAGGCCTCGTGGGCCAAGTTGATCTTCAGAAACAAGAATGAGCTCGCTCTCATGGGATTCCCAAATTGGAAGAATCTTGACACCTTGACCTTGCTATTTTCCCCGATCCCCGTCTTCTTGAAAGGCTCGAATCTTGTGTGCTCCCTATGGAAGAGTTGGAATAAAGTCAAAAGCTTCACAAGAATAAGTGAAGATTGGAAGTGGGCGGCCGGTGTCAGACAAAACGACTCTATCTAGTTTTCGATCCATGGCATCCGGAGGGTGGAATCTTGGAACATTCAAAACACCAAGAAGCTATGGAACAAAGGCTTCAAAAAATGGAAACATCTCTGGAAACAAGACACCAACCGGTGGATCAACTTTGAGGATATTGATCCTAGCGTCAACATTTCGTATGAAGAATGGAACACTTTGCAAAGTAGATGTCTCGCCTGGGACCGCTATAAAGTACGCCTGCTCATGGGGCATGACACGTCGAGCTCGCTTGGTCTCAAATGGCACAATGGGAGTAGCCTATCAATAATCTCGAACATCAAAGAAACAATTGATTATCAGGTTAACCTCAACAAGAATCATGGGTGCGGCTTCGGTGGAACATGAAGTTCATGGCTATCTGGCACCCCCTCATAAAAATAAAAAAGTCTATCCTCTTATGGAAAATTCTTCATCGTGGAATCTGAACCAACCTTTAGGCTACCAAATTTTGTGGGATATCTCCCTGGTGCAAACACTGCTACCGGTCTATCGAAGATGTTTCTCACATCTTCTTTACTTGTCCCAATTCCAACAGACTCTCGCAGACGGTTGGAAAGAAAATTAATCTTCAAAAACATCTCAGTTGGAAGCAAGCTCTGCTAGGAGAAGCGATTGGCTGCTCCACAACTCTCTGGAACGCCATCAGAGGGGAGGTTCTATGGAAAATATGGCGGGAAAGATGTGCTTTTAACTTTGGCGTCTACCCCAAAGAGTGGTCAATTGAGAAATCATTGTTCCTCCTTGGCAAAAGGATCGTTAACTGTAAGAAATCCCCCCCCCCTTCACGCATCATCAAGTGCTCCTTTTGATCAATAACAAGCTTAAACCAAAGTGGGCCTCACATGAGGGTGATGAGAGGGTGATTAACCTTCTTTGTAATGCAATCTAAACTCTGTAAAAGCTTCCGCTGCTTTGTGGCATTTGGAGGGTCCCGTGGGCACTAGTCCCCTTCTCTTGTACTTTTCTTTAATTAATTCAAGTCTGAGAGAGTAGGCTAATGCCGAACTTCCTTTATTAAAAAAAAAATCTGCAAGTGCAGCACATTCGAAGAAGGAAGACAAAGATGAGAAGAAATTAGAAAAGTAGAAATTGTTTTGCAAATTCTGTAAAGGAAATGATCATGTCATTAAGAGCTATCCAAAACTGGCTGCTAAAGAGGCAACAAATCCTCTTATCTTATCATGGGAGTTGGAAAGATCATTTTGACTATTACTGATGGTATTTGTGCCAAGGATCAAGAAAAATCTGTTATTAGTTTCAACTTTAGCCAAGATTCGCTTAGTTGTGAAATTTATTGATGACAGATGTACAGTTCGTGATCTATGAAATGGCAATGTGATTATTGCTTCTGGCATTTTATGTCATGGGCTGTATAAGATCATAGGCTATGAAAAATCTATGAATGATTCAGCATGTGCAATACATGATTCTCAAGCTATGTTAGATGTAAAGCTTTGGCATGCACACTTTGGTCATCTGAATTTTGCTAGTTTGCTATGCCTATAGAAATACGAAATGATGTCCTCTTTGCCCAAACTTGAGGCACCCGGTAAACATGTTTGTGAAGGTTGTATTTTGGGCAAAATGCAATGTTCATCCTTCCCAAAATATGGTTCAGTTCGAGCTATTGAGAACTTGCAGCTTGTACATAGTGATGTCTATGGTCCTATGCAGATAGCTTTTTTTTGGAAATTACCTCTCCTTTGTGGATTTCATTGATGATTTTTCGAGGCATGAAAGCAAAGTCCGAAGTGCTTATGTGCTTCAAACAATTTCTGGTTTTGGCTGAAAATCTATCAACATGTAAAATGGGAACCCTCTATTTTGATCGAGGGGGGAATATATGTCTTCTAACTTTAATGCATTTCTGGCTGAATGTGGGATACAAATCAATCGAAGGGAGTTGTTGAACGGAAGAACAGGCCAGTCATGGACATGGTGAGGTGTATGGTCAAGAGTCGGGCTTTACCACATAGTTTCTAGCTTGAGGTTGTTATGTGTGCAACATATGTACTTAATAGTTGTCCCACTAAAGCATTATAGTCTATCACTCCATATGAGGCTTGGCATGGTTGTAAGCCATCTCTTTCTCACCTGCACATTTTTGGTTGTCAAGCATATGCATTAGTTCCTGAACAACATCGTAGGAAAGTGGATGATAAAGCAGTAAAATGCATTTTTGTTGGGTACATTTTTGAAAGCAAAGGCTATCGTTTTTATCATCCACAGACTAAATGCATTTTGGTTAGCTGTGATGTCGTTTTTGTGGAAGATGCTATTCAACCTTTACTTTCATGTACAAAGTAGACATCTGTTAGCTCCAAATACATGTATGATACTTTGCTACCTCTTTTTATAGGTGGACATTCTAGTACTGGTCCTAATGAGGCAACTTCTCAGCCTTTACAGGTTTCATGTGATGATGCAAATCATTACATTTTGGATGCAAATTTACATGATGCACTTGTTGATGAGAGATTGATATTGAGGAGGCAATACTATGCCAAAATGGTTGGTGCAGACTTTGTGTGATAGCGAATTAGATGCACCTTTGTCATATCCTACTCATTCAGGCTCTCATAGTGTTTCTTTTGCATTGTATTGCTATGCTATGGCTGCCTCTAGTCTTTGTGATGAGAATGAGCCTATTTCATTTGATGAAGCACAAAATTCTGAAAATTGGATGGCTGCTATGCAATCAAAATATGATGCTCTCATGAAAAATGGTACCTCGTCTTATGTGACTTGCCTCCTAGGAAGAAGGCCATAGGCACTAAGTGGGTATACAAGCTAAAGTGTAAGTCTGATGGATAGTTGATAGGTATACGGTTAGGCTTGTTGCAAAGGGTTATGCATAGGAAAGAGGCATTGATTTTGATGAAACCTTTGCTCGTACATGCCGAATGACTATCATTTGTAGCATCTGTGCACTTGCAGCTTATCATGGTTGCATTTCTGAATGGTGACTTGCATGAAGAAGTGTATGTTTTTCAGCCTTGTGGCTTTGTGCAAAAAGGGCATGAAAACCAAGTGTGCAAGTTGAAGAAGGCATTTTATGGTTTAAAGCAAGCACCACGTGCTTGGTATGAAAATATACATGCATATCTGATTGCACATGGTTTTGAGAATAGTCGAACAAAAAGCACCTTATATGTTGAGCATGCTAATGGTGTGCTTTTGATTATTGTTGTGTATGTTGATGACATGCTGCTCACTGGTCCTCATGACGAGCATATTGCTAATTTTGGCCTTGAAGACTGTAACTATCACCACTCATATGGAGACAGGTTAACGATTGAGTCTTCATGATGTTGGAGATGCATTTGATGCTGTTCTCTATTAGCAGGTTGTTGGATGCTTGATTTACTTATAGATTACTTGGCCAGATATTCAGTTTGCTATCTCATAGATGAGCAGGTTTATGCATTGCCCATGTGTCAAGCATTGGCAGGAAGTTAAGCACGTCTTTCGCTACTTGAGTGGTACCTGGCTACTTGGTTTGTTTTATCCCAAGGGGGGTCACTTCACCACACAACTCCTAGCAGGGATTTGTTGATATATCTAGGTAGTGATGTGTGTGAACACTCTAAGATCGTTGGGGCACCTTTTTCCCTCTTTAGGAGGTTTTTTTGCCCCGGCTTGTATATATGCCTACGGTCCTAATGGGTTACTTATCTTTGTACATTCTAGTGGTAATACATTCATTATTGTGTGTTGTGCTCGAAGCTTTTCTTTTTCCTTGTGTTGTTCACGTTCTTCCGGAGACCTTGAACTCCAACATTTCCTGACAAGTTAATAAATATTTACTCCATCACTTGGAACCCATAGTGGTCCTTCCAAAAATAGGTGTAGTAGATGCCCAATTTTGACCATGTTTAAAAGAGGATATGGTGGCGCCCAATTTTGGCAATATGAATCTTTTGGGCCACCTGAGATCTATATTCCTTGCCAACACATACCTTTACTTATAGTGAGTAAAAAAGCTTGTATTTGCCTTCAATACTTTTGATAGCTCATGAATTGCCAATGCTTACACTTCTCATGAAGTCATTATGAAAATTACCCAAGTTTGTAGTCACCTTCATCTATGGTCTCTTGATAGGGGAATCATCTCTTGATGAATGACCTTGGTGGAGTACTACATGTAGTCACCAACAAAAAGGGAATCGACAAAGTGGGAGTTGCCAACAAAAAGTACTCACCCAATTCATGTCATGCATATGGATTGGTAGTCATCCATTTCATGGTGAGGAGGAAATAGGGTGTCACCTAATTGATGCCATGCTCCAAAAGTGGTAGTCCCCCAACTATGCTAAAAGAGAAAAATGTTTGGTGCCCATGTATGTTAGAAAAAACCTACTCCTTGTCATTTGGTAGTCACCCAAAAATCTTGTCTTGCATAAGTTAGTAGTCACCTAAGTTTTGGTACGATCCAAAATGGGTGGTGTCTCGCCCAGGTATCGCCATGCCTTAAATAACTAGTCACCCCTAAATGTGGATAATGGAAAAAGGAGGTCACCTAAGTCATCATGCAGTAAGTTAGGTGGTCACCCAAGTCTCCATGCATACATTTGGAGGTCGTCAAAAGTCTTTCCTTGCTCCATATGGTGGTTGTCCTCCGCATGCTAGGTAGAAAAGGTGCGCATCATAATATTGCCAAAGAAATGGTGGTCGCCCTCCTTGTGTTGCCAAACTTGGTAGACACCCAAAAGGAGGTCGCCCAAGTTTTGTAGTGAGAGGAACGTAGTGGTCACCTAATCTTGGATAAAGGGTAAAAGCGTAGACACCCCAGATGGATGTGATGTTAGAAGGAGTAGTCATTCATGTTTCCAATTGTGGAGTTTGGCAAAAGGTGGTGAGAAGGGCGAGGCCCAATCTTGTTTAGCCTAGGTGGGTGGTTAGGAGGGCGAGGCCATTCTACCTTGAGGAGAGAAAATAAGTTGTTCTCCAAATGATCATGCTTCAAAAGCCCAACCATCAAATGTTGAAATAAGAGTAGAAATCAAAGCAAATGGAGAATTTATATAGAATGTCTGTAGAATAAGGTTCCAAAAGAAAGAGAACAACATCTTCCAAAGCTCATAGTATGAATTCTATAGCTCATGAACTAGGGATTGGTTTACATGACTAGCTTGTGCTCTATAGACCCTTGCATCAAGTCTTTGCACCATCCCGATGCGAATTCTCCTTTATTTGCTTATTCAAACAAAACAAAATACACAAATGAAATGAATTGAATTATGGTATGCACAATGACTGAATTACTTATTGTTGGACTCAAATAGAATTGGACTCCACCCTAGAAACACTACCTAGGATTCTTATCCTCATCCAAGTCTTCCACTTGCTCCATGCCACCATAAAACATTTCTTCCTTGGCCATTGATTGTTGGCCACTGGTCCTCTTCTTTAGTCCTTTGTGTTCTACAAATCTTCTCATGTCATTGAATCTCTTTAGCACTGTAATGTCTGTCTTCGTGGTTCTCTTTAGAGCCTAGTGTCTCTCCTCTTTGTTTGATATGCTACTCCTATCTTTGTATTTGTCTTCGTCTTTAGAATAGCTAGAGACTTTACAAGTGAGGCTCTATCCTCCAACATTTTGCAACTTTAGAGAGCTACTTGCTAAGTTTCTTCCATGTTGTAGCTATTGGTGCAATTATCAAGCCTAAGTGCTTGGCTAATTATTCATGACTACACATTATTTCATTACCTCACATGAAGAACCACATATGAATGCTTGCTTGTCAATTTGGATATGTTTAGTCTGGATAAATGTTGTTACACTTATGTGTTCTTCGAGTAGATTTGATGTGAGCATTTTCCCTACACATGGGCACCTTTTACTCTAATGCTAGCTAGAGGTTTTTTCCCCATGTTACCACATACATGATTCGCTCATATGTGGTGGTACTTTCTACTTAGGGATATTATTCAGCTCTTACTTTAGTTCAATTCATCATCAATAAAGAGAGCTATTCCAACCATTCATCTTCTTCATGTGTCTTGCTGCATTAATGCTCCTTGTGTGTGCTTTTTTTGTATCTCTTGCACTTATAAACACACCCAACAATGGTATCAGAGCAGGTTCAACTCCTCAAGTTTCAATTTTTTACGTCGTGGTGTGGGTGCACTTTTAACATTGAAAATCAAATTCAAAGCATAGAACAATGAATTTCAACAACCAAGAAACATTTCCAATAGTTGCATTGGAGTTTTACCCCCATTTCAAAGCCATTCGTGCGATCAGAATAGCTATCAGATTAACAATTTACGAGCTAAAATTTCAGCATTCATTTCATCTTTCCTTGAAGTAAGATTTTATCACACTCTTGTTCTTTAGTGAAATGGTGGGTAGCAATGACTTGTTTGGCATGTGTGAAGCTGAAGATAAGCTTGATGGGACCAACTATCCAATGTGGTCTTACATGATAAAGCATGTTCTTGTTGTAAAACAACTTTGGAACATAGTGGTAGATGTAGATCGAAGACCTACATGTTCTTCTACTTCACAATCTACTATCATAGATGGAGCTTCTTCTTCAAGTATAGTGGTTTCTCCTTCTCCACCTACACAAGAGCATCTTGATGTGATGGAAAAGATGCTCAAGCTTGTGCATTGATTGCACTTTCTGTGAAGCATCATATAGTTCCACACATTCGATCATGTCCTACATCAACAAAGGCATGGGACACAATTGCTTCTTTGTATGCCATGCGTAGTAAAGCACGTGTTGCATACTTGAGGAAGCAACTTGAGGATGTACGTATGGATGAGAATGAGTCTCTGGATGTGTATGTGAGACGCATCAAGGACTTGAAAGAGCAATTGGCAAACATAGATGAGATTATTTCGGATGCGTCACTCATCTCTACATTGTTGAAAAGATTACGAGAATCTTTTCAAAGCTTTGCCAGTACACTCTGTTTGGTTGTAGAAGGGAATCCCAATATGTATGCATTTGATGAGTTTGTGTCTCTTCTTTTGCAAGAAGAGAAATCTAGAGTGAATAGGAGCAGTTTGATTGAGGGAACACAAGCACTTGCTATCTCACAAAAAGGGAAAATAAACTATGGTTCAACTTTGGGTTCATCAAAACCAAAGGCTCAACCTTCCTCTTCCACTCATTCCTCTAATGATGCTGATTTGCAAAAGAAGAAGAATAGATTCAAATATTGTAGGAAGGCTGTTCATACTATTGATGAGTCTAGAAAGCTTGCTACGTGCAATGAAAAGAAGAAGGAATCCGACATGTCTATTGTTGAAAATTCAGCAAATGCAAAGAATGATGAAGCTAGATGGCTCAAGACTTTTGGGCATGTGTTGTTACATTTCATTATGATACATCTTTGCATTCTAAATGTATGGCTGTGAGTGAGATATATTCAGATTGGTTCTTTGATAGTGGTGCTTCAAAGCACATAACTTCATGCAAAAGGTTTTTTGCATCTTTGAAAGATGCACTCAAAGGAGGACATGTGATGTGTGCAAACAATGCCTCTTATCCTATCATTGGACTAGGAGAAATTGAGCTTGCGACTACAAATGGAGGTGTTATTCTCTTGAAAAATGCATTGTATGTGCTCGGTATCAAGGGGAACTTAATTTCAGTTCCATTGATTGCCAAAGCTTGACTTCATGTACACTTTGTAGATGATAAGCGTATGGTTAATGATTTTAGCAATGGCGATATTATCATGATGTATGATACATTATGTAATGGTTTGTATCGCATGGATAAATACAAAAGGGCTACCTCAAATGCCTTGGTTGTTCATACTTCCTCCATGGCTAAAATGGAGCTTGGGCATGCTCGTTTTGGTCACTTGAACTTCAATAGTTTGCTTTATTTGCAAAAGAAGGACATGCTTATTGGTTTGCCAACACTTGCATCCATTGAAAAGCATGCATGTGAAGGTTGCATTCTTGGAAAAATGCATTGTGCTTTTTTTCCAAAAGATAGTCATACACACACTACAAGAAAATTGCAGCTTATTCATAGTGATGTATGTGGTCCTATCAAGAGTCCATCTTTTGGGAGGCATGTATATTTTGTTACCTTCATTGATGATGCTACTTGCCATACATGAGTGTATCCTATGAGAGCAAAGAATGAGGTATTTTTTTGCTTCAAAGCATTCTTAGCTATGGCTGAAAAATGTTTCTTTGCACAAGCTTTTGACTCGAGCACAAATCGTGGTGGTGAATGCATGTCACATGAGTTTAATGATTTTTCTTTATGAAAGAGGTATTTCATACCAATGTAAGGTGCCATATACACCTCAACAAAATGGTGTTTCCGAGAGTAAAAATAGAACACTTCTTGAAATGCCACGATGTATCATTAAATGAAAGCACCTTCCTAATATGTTTTGGATGTAAGTGGTCATGTGTCCAAACTATGTGCTGAATCACCGCCCTATAAAAACATTGCAAGTCATCACTCCTTATGAGGCATGGGATGGACATAAGTCTATGGTAAGTCATATGTGCATGTTTGGTTCCTTGGCATATGCTCTTGTGCCATCACAACAACATCACAAACTTGATGACAAGTCAAAGAAATGTATATTTGTTGGTTATAGTGATGAAAGTAAGGGATATTGTTTGTATCATCCATTGACAAACACAATTATTGTGAGTCAAAATGTGGTATTTGCTAAAAATTTAGTTTTCTCTCTACTTGAATGCAAGAAACAGCCAATGATTACCTCACAAGATGTGTTCGATACACTCAGGGTTTTAATTGAATTTTACGTAGATGTATACTTTGATTTGGGACATTGGGGTTTTTTATGCATATATTCTTTAGAGATTTCTTATCTAGGAGACTAAACACTTCTCTGTCCTATCTCTATTGATACATATCCTTACACAAGATTTATCGTGACCTTGTATTTATAAATCCAATCTTGACCTAGGATTAGTTCTTCTAGGACATCTGAATCATTACAACCAAAAGTCTTTGTTGCATTGTGTTATGTCTTAGGTGTAAGGACAAAACTACTTCTCCTAAATACTTGGTAGTGTTACCTTTGATCCCTATCATGTAAGCTTTGGTTGGAGTGAGTGGAATCTTTAGTTTTTCAACTAAAAAAGCACATACACTACTTATGTTATCAGGATCTTGCTCATATGCATAGAGAGGTTATGGATGCAAAAAACACACAAAAAAATAGACATGCCAAGAAATGAGACAGAA
Organism: Ceratopteris richardii; assembly: GCA_020310875.1. NCBI lineage: Eukaryota > Viridiplantae > Streptophyta > Polypodiopsida > Polypodiales > Pteridaceae > Ceratopteris > Ceratopteris richardii. The sequence goes on from CM035423.1 coordinate 10,334,525, forward strand.
CGCAATATTGGGTGCAATCTCCCCCCATGCACTTTGTTTCCACAATCCACAGAGTGCATGTATTTATAGGAATCTTTAATTATGTCGAAATAGTGGTTATATGAGAGCGGCTTCAAAAAGCATGCATGAAAGTAAAAGTTGGTAACTTTTGTAGAAAGCCTTTGCTTTCAATATCAAAAATTGCAGTCTACAATGACCCTTATTCTAACGACTAGTTTTCTAACTACTTCTAACAGTAGAACCCTCCATGCAAGTTTATTTACAAAATAAATAAATTATAAGTCAGATTATTGATGTCCACCCTAAAGTCGGATTATTGATGTCTACCCTTTCATGCCTTTCATGCACTCATGAATCTTCAATTGATCTTAAAAAAACACCAAAACACATTAATACATTAATAAATTAACACTCCAACAATGCCTTCTTCAACATATTCGACAATTTATAACATGCCCTTAAATTGAAAAACCAACTGACCTCAGTTGATAAAATAAAAATAAACATGGATGGGAAGTAATATGTTCCATCACTAAACAAAAATAAGCATGTTCCATGTAAAAAACCATGCATTTTTTCCTTTTGCAATAACCATATTGCCCCTTTGATATACAAAAGGACTGAGCATAGAAGACCACCTTGTAACCGAGGTCATCAAGTTGACCAACTGACATCAAACTGTGTGATAGCTGAGGTACATGGCATACATTATGCATAGTAAATTTTGAACCACCAATGAACTGCACAACCACATCTCCAATCCCCACAACGTCACACTGGTAAGAGTCACCAAGTCTCACGGTACCAAGAGACTTTTTTGCATAATTAGAGAACCATTCTCTGTGTGGTGTGACATTGAAAGAAGCACCAAAATCTAGCAGCCATGTATGGGAAAGAGAATTATCCATAAGAGCCTCACTTGGCACAGTACTATCAAGTGTCAACACATCAGCATCATCAGAAATAGCATTAATTTCATCAATCTTCATAGTCGAAGTAGATGGTGCAGGTAACTGTTTAACATGCCCATCAACATTCTATCCTTTACCTTTAGCATTCTTTAATGCATAATAGTCTTTGTTCATGTGTCCTTTCTTATGAAAATATTGGCATTCGATATCCCTCTTCATTGATTTACTTCTACTCTTATTGTGTTGACCATTCTTTTCCTTATTCTTGCTCCTGCTACATTGCTGGTTCTTTCCTTGGTAAGAATCATAAACATTATAGGCATTTCCACTTTGACTGCCAACCATAGATTTTCTACGAATCTCCTCACTCAAGAGTGCTCCAGATAGTCATCATAGAGGATTTTACCACGAGGTGCACTATTGCTAATAGCTGTGCAAAACGTATCCCATGATGATGGCAAGGTGTATAATAGCAATACTGTTTTTATTTCATTATCCATGACCATTTTTTGAGCCTGTAACTAGGAGAATATAGCATCAAACTCATTTAGATGAGAAGCAACACTATCTATGTCCTTCATGCGAAGGTCATATAATTTTCTCATCAGATAAACTTTATTTGATGCTGTCTCTTTTTCATATGTACTGCATAACTTCTTCCAAAGATCCTCTGCACTTTCACAGTCTAATACTGTAAAGTTAACATTATCTACCATGTGCAAGTGAATGGTAGACCTGGCCATTTCATCTAACTCATCCCAATCATCTTCATCCATGTCAGTAGGCTTCTTTGAAATCCCATTTACTAGCTTCCATTGCCTCCTTTGAATAAGCACATCTTTAATCTGATTCTTCCATAGAGCAAAGTTTGTGCCATCAAATTTTCGGATCTCAAAATGGTCTTTGTCCTGCAAGTTATAGCTCCTCCTCAGAGCATTGTCACTAGACCCTGATCCACCAGATGTGCCTAAGACCTCTGATGCCATGATGGTAGAGAACTGAATAGAATGATAATGGAGCTAGAAGAGTCCAAAAACGAATAAATAAGTGTATCAAGCAGTAAATCGACCACTATATAGTTGACAAAACCAAAAAACTCGAAAAATTTTGCTAGAGTACCTTCTGCAAAATGAGCATATTACCAGTGTCAAAATATCACAATGTCTACGTGCATAGTGAATCATTGACTCTACTGCATATAATCAGTTACCCAATAGAAGCCAACTAGGCTTATCGAGCACCTATGAACAACTATCATACATCTTCTATGGCGAGGCTAGGTGAGTCTTCCACCTGCATCACGAAAGATACCCCGACATCTAGGTGTCTCCTAGTTAAGAAAACCTCACCACGACCCTCTTTATCAAATGTAAAAGGCTTTGTGCAAAAACGTAACCGCTATATCAATGACCACATGGATGTACATAAGCAGTATCCATAGAAGCGTGCATGGTGTGTATGTGCTCAATATATGCAATAAAATGACTCAAAAAGGCTGAATGCACAACCCAAGAACTAGCCAACAACACCTGCAAGTGTCTACCAACTGTGATGTTTTATGCTAAAAAATCCTACATAAATTTGCAATGGCTGCTCCCACCAAAACTGAAAAACTGAAACCATTTTGAGTTGTAGTTTTATGAGTGTGGCTAAAACAAAAGCAACAAAGGTTGATATTTATTGTCAAAGAAGTACAAAGAACACTCTTCTTGATTTCTTGGACCTGTGTGAAGAGATATATGTGCGAAAGTACTCCTAAATGGCTCCAAAAGACACCCCAAATTTGCTTCAACAATAGGCTTTGAAAGCAAAGAATGAAGCTTTGAGAGACCAAAACATGTTCAAGGTAATGTTAACCTTAGTCTTTCCCCTTCTTCAAACTCCACAAGAGTGTAGCTTAGTGGCAAGAGATTGCCATGGTTAAGCGAGCTCTGGGGGGGAAGAGTAATGGGATGGGTGACCTCCCGGGAAGTATCAAGAACCTCTATTTGAGATCCTCCCTCACATGCAGTCAACGATGCCAATTGGTGACTTCGGTGACTCGGATGACAAGGTATGCCAAGGTCTATGCCTTAGTTGCCGCCTTAGTCATAAGCCTTGGAGAAAGCCCGAGGGGGGGTGCTCGCTTCACTCGCACAAAAAGAACAAAGGTTTTGTGCCAAATTGCTCTGATACTAGTTAAGTATTTTGATGGCGATGCACCACGGTGCACTTTCCTCCACCAGAGCTCTAGAATGATATCCATGGAGTAGAAAACCGAGCTCGTAAGGCCGCACATAGTACTCCGCACAAAGCTGCAAAATATGCCGAAAAAACACAGTACACAGGAAGCATGAACATAGAATTCTTAGGTGTTACAAATGTGATCGAACTTACAATCTGTGACTAACCAGACCACTATATGTTTTAATATTAAAGAACATATAAAAAGAAGTGTCCGGTGACCATTTGGCCTTTCACATGGGCACTAATGGTAACACCACCACTATAGTGGAATCCCATGCACCAAACTCAAGAGGACATGGAGTCACTACACTCTATAGGTTCAAATCCTTCATGGATGCATGAGGGCACCTGCTTATCGATGTGTAAAGTGATTGAGGAAGAGGAGAGATGATTAAAGGAAAAATACATAAGAGCATCAAAGAATAACATATCAATTCAAGACCCAACCTATGCACCTTTGATATTTTCAAACGAAGAGTTTGAACCTCATGGTTGTTTAGAAATCCTAACAAAAATGCATATAGCTATGAATGAAGAACAATGGAGCCCCCATTATGATGAGAATGGCTATGATATTTCAATATTCATGTGTGAGCCAATAATGGAAGAATGTGAGCCTAGGATTAATATATGTGAAGAAGAGAACAAGGAGGATCTAGAATCCATCATAATGGATACATTTTGTGATTCAGAGGAAGAGTGATTGTATCTAGTAGATGCTAAGACCCACGAGCGAAACAAGTACAAGAATAATGTATTGCTAATGACTCAAGTTGAGATAGAAGGCAAGAAAAATAAACATAGAAAAAACTCATCAAATCAAGAAGAAGAATCATTGTTTGAAGTGCCATAGAACTTCAAAACCTATGAAACTAAGGATAGAAAGATTATGGTGAGAATGCCATGGAGAGGATCTCATGGCAAAAAGGTACAATAACTAGGAAGAGACAAAGAAAATAGTAGTAACAATGGAATATGATGAAGAACAAAGCATGCACATAGTGAATGGCCTAAGAAAGAAAGAAAGGAGAAGACAAATTGATAGATCTTCTACAAGAATAGAGAGATGTGTTCTCTTGGACATATAAGGATTTGAAAGGAGTGGATTGAGACATTTTTTCACATAGGATCCCCACAAAATTAAAAGCCAAGCCTACCAAATAGAAGCCATACACATATTGGAACACATATGTAGCTAAGATAAAAGAGGAAATTGACTGACTTATAAAAGCTAGATTTATCTTTGAAATTGATAATACAGAATGTGTGTCTCACATTGTGTTAATGCCCAAGTAAAATGGAAAACTGCATGTATGTATTAACTTGAAGAAAGTTAATGTCGCCACCATAAGAGATAGTTATCCACTTCCTATCATGGAACATCTATCAGAGCATGTAGCTGACAAGGAAGTTTATAGGTTTCTTGATGTGATTTTAGTTTACAACCAAGTGGACATAACCCCATAAGATCAACACATGATGGCTTTTTCCACTGAATGGGGTATCTTTGTATTTTTTGTGATGTTTGTTTGGTTCAACAATGCACCAACTACATTTCAAAGGCTCATGTGTCATGTTTTTAAAGAGCTCTTGTGTAAAACGTTGAAACTATATGTGGATGACTTCTATGCACATTCCGGTAATAGGCAAAATCATATCTCAAAACTCAGGTGAATATTTGATAACTGTAGAGAACATCAGGTATGTGTATGCTCTGAAAAGTATGTGTTCATGGTTCAACAAGTTAAAATCTTGGGTCACATTGTATCAAAAAATGGAATACCAACCGATGAGGATAAAGTGAGATCCATAGAAAAGTGACCAAGTCCTAGAACAATTAAGGAGGTACAAGCATTCATGGGCCATTGTGGACATTATCGGCAATTTATCCACATGTATGTAATCATACCTAACCCCTTGTACAACATTTTGAAAAACTTTGAATGGAATGATTAATTCAAAAACTCATTCGTAGTGCTAAAAGGATGATTGTGCTCATCCCCGATTCTCATGGAACAACCATTTTCATGTTCATGTTGATGCATCCCTGATTTTCACCGCCTAATTGGAAGAACCATTTTCATGCCCATGTTGATGCATCTGATTTTGCTATTGGATGCATGCTAGCACAACCTAATAATGAAGGAAATATTGGTCTACCAATAGCTTATGCTAGTAAACAATTGAACGGAGTGGTGAAAAATTATACCACAACTGAGCATGAAGAATTAGGCATGGTCTATGCAATAAAGACATTTCAATACTATTTTCTTTCCAATAAGTTCAAATTCTTCAGAGATCATCAAGCCTTACTATACTTGGCAAAAAAACCTTGCAAGATAAGATGCTTCATAAGTTGCTTCCTCTTACTAATGGAATACAACTTTGAATTTTTTGTTAGGAAAGTTAAGGCTCACCTTAGGGCAGATTTCCTTTCATAAATCACTTAAGAAGAATCCCTACAAAGTGTGTTAGATGATATTCTTGATTCATATTTGTTCAGCTTAGAAGTAGCTCCAAAATTGGCAAAACAACTAGTGCCAATCCTGACATATGGATCCAAGAATCCCTTAGTAAGGACAAAAGAGAAAGAAGTGATTAGATTGCAAAAGTAAAATATTAGTAGGAAGCATCTATAAATAAGATGAACAAAGAATGTTAACTTGTTTTGTAACATACAAGAGCATGATAAGTGGTTGCAATTAGCATAGGTAGGTGCCCTAGGGCAACACTACTCTAAGAACTCTCCAAACACTGAGGGTATTAGGTGTATAGTGGGTATATATATATATGTATATATATATATATATATATATATATATATATATATATATATATATATATATATATATATATATATATATATATATATATCCTCGTGAAGCTCTGAAGTAGAAGATCACACTATATATAACTGAAGTATTTGGATGATGATGCACCATAGTGTGATCTTCTTCTATAGAGCTTCACGAGGATATCCTCGGACTAGAAAACCGAGGTGGAGGTGCCACACATAGTCACATAGTGTGTGTGTGTGTCTATGTCTGTGTCTAACAAAGTTTGTGTTCTTTATAGTTATGATTATGGTAGTGAATATTTTTGTTGTTACTATTATGCATGTTGATGATGGAAATCATGGAAATTAAATAGACATGCATTTACCTTCTTCTTTGATTGAGAAGCCATGAAAGCACATGAATTTTTTGAGGTGCATATATTTTTTGATTTCCTTTATCCCACATAGAGTAACATAGTGCCAAATTTGGGATTATATAAGCCAGTTGAGAGAGAGCTCATCAATAGCTTGTGGAAGAGGGTGAGGAAGAAGGAGGCAGAGGTCCATGAATGTGCTCACAAGAGCCTTTAAGGCTATGTGTGAATAATCCTCTACATTGTGTGTCCTATGTAGTGGCATGCATGCATCGCTTCTCTTAGTCTGATACCGAATGTTAGGAACTTCCAATAATCCCTCCTTTTGGACAAAGGATGGGATCTTATTCTGATGAAAATGTAGAAGGGTCACCAACTATTGAAAGGAAGTAAATGCATGCATGGAGAATGATGCTAATCAATGTCCTTCCAACTATGTATACATTCTCAGTACTTCCCCTATCTCTTTCTCTCTATAAAGAAAGCCTTCCATATGGCTTCTCACATGGGTGCCAGATGGAACTCATATGAGAGCTCACATATGCTCCAATCAAAGAGTGGGTTCACACACCATCCCTCAAGCTCTAACTCAACCATCTAAGGAATATAATTTAGAAAAATTTCTTTTGAAGAGCATCTATTGACATTATGATACAAAATTAGTACCAATCTCTCTAATTGGTGCTCAACCATCATGCTAATGACAAAACACCATTATGAGTTGTATCTAGCTCTCCTATATCTCCCCACTCTTTGTTGAATTTCAACTGTTCTTATGTATTGATATAGATAAAGAATGTGTGACTTGTTTTCACATCATTTTCTTAAAAGACGAAATTCAGCTCAAGCTTAATTTCCCTTATAACTTGAAGAGAGTAAACGAACAATTGTACAAGTGAAGGGGCATAGTACCCATGGTATCCTATGAATCCCAAAAAGTAGGGGAAGCCAAATCGAACATGCTCCAAAGTGATACAGAGACAATAGGCAGGAAAAGGTGCAAGTAAGTTTAGACTGGCCTATGCCCATACAATGTTCAATACTCAAAGGACAGATGGAACTCAAAACCTCTCTATCTCAAGAAATGAAAGACCTACAAGTACCTCTGGATATTAGCATTTGTAGGTTCCAAGCTAGTGTCATGGCGTTCTAAGAAGCATCCAACAATTGCTTTATCCTCAACTAAATTATAGTATAGAGATTTGACCATAGCAACTCAAGAGGCAATATGGATAAAAGCATTGTATACAGATTAGGGACTTGTGAGTTTCAAACCTCACATATTTGGAGATAATGTAAGTTCCATGCATCTAGCATCAAATCCTATTTTCCATGCAAGAACGAAACACATAGAGGTTCATTACTACTTCATCGGGGAGAAGATCATGGCAAAGGAGATTGATATTTCTTTTGTTCCAACTAAAAAGCAAGTAGGAGATATGATGATGAAGGCACTTGATGGAATAAAGCTTTGCAGATTTAAATCAATGGCAGGTATTCAAACTATTAGAAATAAAAAACTCAAGCATACTTTAGCTTGAGGGGGAGTTGTTGGAACATCAAGCTTACAATATGCTTGAGTTGGATTTGATCTACATCAAAAATCTATCGTTTGGATCACATCCAAAGAATATCTCTTGGAGAGTTCTTTTACTCATGCTCATTTATTGTATTTTTAAAATATTTTTTATGGATCATTTACCAATGTAAAAGCCTAGAGATTTACACATGTAAAAGTAGAAAAAGAGAGCTAAAATTCTACAAAAGCAATATACATACTCTTGCGGCCATCCTCATCTTGCTCGTTCATTTTTTTCATCATCTTCTTCAACAATAGTAAGTCTGTAGAGGTTGCTTCTCTCTCTCTCTCTAGAAAGCTCGAGATTGGATAACTAAGAACTCATTGGAAAGGTATTAGTGCCTCGTTTTCGTGTATAAATTTTCAAAGCATTTGCTTTAGTAGATTGGGAGAAATCTCAGTTTTTCTATCTCGGGGTCTATCTCTATTATGACTCTTGTGCATTATATACACTCAACCCTATGTGTATCACTCCTCCAAAAGTATTTTTTTCCAATTGTAATCATGTTGGTTGCTATGAACATTTGAAGTTGATTGGTTCATCCAAAGATAGTAAGTTTTTTGAGCTAGTCAGTGCACAAACCTATCTATTTTGTATCGACTCTTTCTCCTTGATGATCCAAAGTATAGTGCATTTTATTGCACTTATCGCATGCCTATAAGCTCTATTTGAGTCTCCATAATCTCAAGGGTTGGTCTTGTGCTAGTTGGCTAGACTGAACTTCATCACTTCGCAACTCACTTTTCTACCTCCTACAAGCTTCTCCAAGTTCTTTCAGACCTATGCATACACCATCAATCTATGGGTCACTTAACTTCCACTTGATAGTAGATTAACTTACTAGATACACTTGGGTTTATTAACTAGAACATAAAAAGGGTGCCCTTTCCAAGTTCAAGGAGTGGACATAGATAGTTCAAGATGACTTTCCAAGTTCTTTGAAGACGATGAGATCAGATGAAGACAGTGGCTTTGTCAACACCAATTTCTCAAAGTACTTAAAGCAACAAGGTATTAAGTACCAAGCAAAGAAGGATATTCATCAAGGTATTGTTCTATAGAGGATTTGAAGTGTGTTACAAACGGTGAAGGTTATGCTTCATGAGAAGCGACTTCCAAAAGAGTTTTTGGGTGAAGCTCTACATACAACCATACATATCCTTAACAGAGGATTTTCACATGCTTTGAAGAACCAAACCCTATTCAAGGCTTACTTTTAGAGGAAACTAAGTGTGAGCTATTTCAGAGCCTTTGGTAGTTTGTAAGGCCTTGATGATGATAGGCTTAAGCAATACATTTTCATTGGTTATATTGATTATCAGAAGGCATACAAGGTGTATGACCCTAAGAGTCACTCAGTTACAATAACCAAAGATTGCACTTTTAATGAATAACTAAGTGTTCATTCCCTTTTGATTCTTCTCAAGATCTAGATCCTTCCATTTTCTCTCGAGAGGGGAATCATTCCACAATCAAACAACCACACTATGCAAAGCATGCTCTCTTTCTACATGAATTTCAAGATCATGATACAATTTTGGAGCATGAGGACTCAGAGATACAGTCTCAGTTTACTCCTAAGATGGCTACACCTCCTATCATACCATCGAAGGTTCTCATTTCCCCTTAGCTTCAATTGAGCTTTACTCTAGAGTCAGTGAATCATCATTTTCCATTCATCTCTTCAAAGCCCACTTACCTCGTTTACAATAATATTTTAAGCATATAATGTTCCATTCATGGAGTCCAACATCTTAGTTGGATCCTTTTTTGATCCATCTTCTTGGTTTAGAGGGGGCTGCCATGGTCCTACTAGAACATATGAAGACTTTGTACATTCCGTGAAGGACTACTACCATGTAATTATGATTTAGTGCTTCATATTTTACAATTCAATCTTGCACAACCTATTCCTTGGCAATAAACATCTCATGGTGGATATTGTCAAAGCTTTGGAGGTCCCCACATACCACATGGAGTCATCCCATTTATCTCAAATGGAGGTGATCCCATCCAATGAGATATTTTTTCGTTCTTGTACCTCATTGGTCGCCTATCTATGGAGTATCCACTTGATCCATCTTGTGGACATCTTATGGAGTACCTAGTGATCACACATGGTCGATCCCACTTGGAGTTTGATGTGCACATGGTCACTTCCAAATCAAAAGAAAAAGAAGACAGATTCTTCAAGAGAGTCTTGCATAACACTGAAATATGAGATCCTCATTCAAATTGTGAGATCGCCACTCAAATATTGAACCGTAATGCACACATCTTTTGTCTTTTCAAGTAGCTTCCTCTTGGCATGCACACTAAATTCTTATTACGTAGAGCTCTATCCTAGGGGAACACTGACATAAATTTAGAACACTACTTCTATGGCCCAATTCACATTAAGGAGAGCCCTATCCTAGGGAAACATGTGCTCCAATGATAAGTTTACATGTGGATCACTCAGGTGGAGGTTTCGATGCACATAGGGTGGGGTCCCAAATGTTTTTGCATTCCACATCATTGAATATTTTGTACTTACTCAATGTTCTGATGCTCCTTCATTGCAAGAGAGTTTCCTTTGCCACATAGGATTTGCAATTTTCTTTTCACGCCCTTGTTCATTCAACGAACCATGATAGAAAAGATCACAAGAAACCACATTGCACCCAATGCTCATTCAGAGAAATATGATAGAAAAGATCACAAGAAGCCACATTGCAGGTATTACAAAAGAGAGCTAGGAAGAAGGAAGAATACAAGTGAGAAAAAGAAGAGAAACTCTAACAATGAGGCACAACACAACTCCACGGAAAAAGAAAAGTAGAAGGCCAATGTGGTCTCCAATGTTGTCATTGAGGAGTTGTCTAATATGGAGGAACTTTATTTAGCTACTTTATGTGATGATGATGATGATGATGATGATGATGCATGTGTACATGATGCTTCCACCTTATGCCATGCATGGGATATGCAGATTACTAAAGATGATCTTATTGATGCCTTGCTTATTCATGGACTTATATCCAAGAGTGTCTTTCCATGTGAATGTTATTAAGGATTTTTTTCGTTTTTTAGATTTGATGCAAGAAATCATGGTCATATTTACCTTGGATACAACAATGTGTGTTCCATTGAAGGTATTGTCACGGTGCATTGTGTTTGCGTGAGGCATTAAGCTAATTTTACATGATGCTTATTACGTACTAGTCATAAAAAGATCCTACTTTCAGCTGGGGTGATGGATATACATGGATATGGTACTATCTTTGAAAAGGGCTCTTGGAAGCTCGTGAAAAGCCCAAGGCTGATTGTAGAAGGAATTAAGAAATGTACACGCTTAATGCTTGCATTGCATAGAAGAGCCTAATGTCCATATGGTAAGAAAGTAAAGAATTCCTACTACTCTTGTTCCTCTCATAAATCCAATTTTCTTGATAATGTTCCTTGATGTTTGTGTGTTGTTCATGAATTCTATAGGAAGTGCTCTTTACTTTGTTTCCGTTGTAAACCACTTCAGGGGTCTTTCGATTTATTTGTTAAAATCTAAGGATGAAGACATTGCCACATTTAAGAAATTACATGCACTTATGGCCACCAAAAAAGGAGGAAATTTGAAATACATACCCAAACATAATACAAGTGAGTTCTCACATGCTGAATTCAATAGATTTTGGGAAAATCTTAGCATTAAGAGGGAGCTAACACTTCCATACAACCCCTCTTCCAATGATGTGGAAAGTTATAACATGACTTTATGTGAGAGGGTGAGATGCATGTTGTCCATAGCTAGTCTTCTTCTTCATGGATGGAAGAGGCTCTTAGAAATCTTTTTCATGTTTGAAATCAATCCCCTCGCACATCCTAAAAAGAAGGCATCCCCAAAGAGTTTTGCTCTTGCAAAGCAGCTTTGTATGACCACCTCCACATCTTTGGTTGTGATGGTTTTGTTCACGTAAGGCCTGAGTTGAGGACCAAGTTTTAGGTGCAAACTCCATGAAATGAATCTTCTTGGTTTATGGTGATCAAGGTGAAATGGCTTATAGAATTTGGTTATCTTAGCTCAACAAGGTAACACACAATAAAGATACTGTATTCATTTAAGAAAATTTGGTCAAAAGCAATTCTACCTCGAAATATTATTAGAGTTTAGGGCTATAGAAGCACATGAAAAACACAATGATAAAGGAGAAGCTTGGACAACAACACATAATTGGTTGTATTACCAAGTGAATGTATAAGGATAAGTGATCCATTAGGGTTATAGGCATATATAAAACAATGGATAAGTGACCCGCACACCCACCCAAGGGTTTCTCCAAGGCATACACATGAACAACACAAGGATGAAGGAGAATCTTGGACAACAACACATAACTGATTGTATTACCAAGTGAATGTATAAGGATAAGTGACCCATTAGGGTTATAAGCATACATAAAAACAATGGATAAGTGACCTGCCCAACCACCCAAGGGTTTCTCCAAGGCTTATGAATAAGGTAGCAACCAAAGCATAGGCTTTGGCATACCTTGTCATTGAAGTCACTATTGGTGCCGTTGGTTGCACGCGAGGGAGGACCTCAACAATCAAGGAAGATAGAGGTTCCTAGTACTTTGTGGGAGGTCACCCATCCCAGTTTTGGTCCCCCTAGAGATTGCTTAACTGTGGCAATCTCTTGTCACTAAGCTTCACTCTTGTGGTTCTTGACGAAGGGGAAAGACTAAGGTTCACATTATCTTCAACAAGTTTTGGGCCATCAGAGCTTCGTTCTTTGCTTTGAAAGCATATCTTTGAATCATTTTTGGGGTGTTCTTTGGAGCCATATTGGAGTATTTTCATGCATAGTTCTCTTCACAGAGGTCCAAGAACATCAAGAAGAGTGTTGTTTCTACTTCTTTGACAACAAAAGTTCACCTTTTAGGGCTATGTTTTCAGCCACAATAGTTAATCTACAGGGTTCTTGAAAGGTTTTAGTTGTGGTGGGAGCAACCATTGCAAGTCTACAGAGGTTTTTTGAGCCTAAAGAACAGCATTGAAAAAAACTTGTAGGTGTTTTTGGCTAGTGTTTGAGTAGTGAATTCAGCCTTTCAATGCCACTTTTCTACATATATTGAGCACATACACACTATGTACGCTTCTATGGATATCGCTTATGTATGTGCCATGTGTTCATTGATATAGCCATTACTTTTTTTTTGCATAAAGCCTTTTGCATTTGATAAAGAGGGTTGCGGTGAGGTTTTCTTGGTGATGCAAGTGGAAGACTTACCGAGCATCACCATATGAGATGTATGATAGTTGTTTATAGATGCTTGATAAGCGTGATTGGCTTCTTTCATGTAGCTGCTTATATGCAAAGGAGTTAATGATTCATTATACAGGTAAACATGTCAATACTTGTACTTTTATGAGATTTTGACACTGGCCACATGCTCATTTTGCAGAGGATACTCTAGTAAACTTTTTCTAGATTTTTTGGTTTTTTCAACTATACAGTGGTCGATTTACTCCTTGATACACTTATCGGTGTGAGCACATTTATTCTCACATAATCCTTTTAATTGGTCATTACTGTCCATTTATTCATTTTTTCTAGGAAGACTATTGAATGTTTTCGAGAATCTGACACTTGGTCATCCTTTTTTGAGCCTTAACGGTGTTTGGACTCCTGTAGCTCCATTATAATTCTATTTAGATCTCTCACTAAACTCATGATATTCTCTCCATTCTTCACTTTTATCTTTAACTGAGATAAAATAAAGATTTAACCTTTGAAAACCTCCAAAGTATATGTTGCAATTGATATAAATTTATGCCTCATAAATTAAGAGAAGTCTAATCTACATTAGTCAAGTACTTAGGGTTGCTCCATGCACCAACAATATATACTCATGTCTTTTGATTATTGTGAGAGAACATGCCCAAGGAGACATTCATATTTCTTACTACACTCTCTTGCCTTATTTGTTACAACTTGAATTGGTTGAAAGAACAAGAACACAAGTGAAGGGGCATAGTACCCATGGGACCCTTGAATCCCACAAAGCAAGGGAAGACACATCGGACATGCTCCAAAGAGATACATGGACAATGGCTCAAAAAAGGTGCAACTCAATTTCAACTAGCCTATGACCCATTCAATGTCCAAAAATCCAAAGGAAGGGTGTAACTCAAGATCTCTACCTCAAGAAGTGAAAGCCCAACAAATCGACCTACAATGCACGGATACATGCTATCTTATATATATGGTATAATCATTTTGAGTATTATGGTGAGTATTATAAAATCATGGATATGCACATGCGTTTTGTGGTTATATATATGTGTGTCTAAGAAAGGTTGCGTTTTATCAAGTTATGGTTATGGTAGTGAATATTTTTATTCTTACTATTATGGATGTTGATGATCGAAATAATCATAATAGTTATAACTATGTATGGTTATGGTTATGATCATGATGATTAAGTTCCCTTGGGTTGGGTGCGTGGGTTAAGTATATATATTTTTTTATAAAGGAAGTTTGGCCTTAGCCTACTCTCCCGGACTTGTATTAAATAAAAGGAAAAGAAAAGTATAAGTGAAGGGGACTAGTGCGCACGGGACCCCCCAAGTCCCATAGAGCGGGAGTAGATCTCATAGAGTTTAGATGGCAATACAAAGAAGGTTAATCACACTCTTATCACCCTCATGTGGGGCCCATTTGGGTTTAAGGTTGTTGTTGATCAGAAGGAGCACTTTATGATGCCTGAAGGGTGGGGTTCTTAGAATTGGCGATTCTTTTACCGAGGAGGAACAATGATTTCTCAATCAACCACTCTTTATGGGAGTCGCCAAGTTATAAGCACATCTTTCTTGCCAGCTCTTCTAAAGGACCTCCCCTCTAATGGCATTCTAGAGCGTTGCTGAGCAGCCGATCGCTTCTCCCAACAGAGCTTGCTTCCAGCTGATATGTTTTTGAAGTCTAATTTTCTTTTCGTCAATCTGCCAAAGACTATTGGATTTCGGACAAGTAAAGAAGATGTGATCGACATATTCAATGGACTGGCAACAACGCTTTCACTAGTGAGACGCCCCACAAATTTTGCTAGCCTTTAGGTTGGTCCAAATTCCCCGATGAAGAATTTTCCATAAGAGGATAGAATTTTTGTTTTCTATGAGAGGGTGCCAAACATGAACTTCAAATCCCACCGAGCTGCATCCATGACAGGCACCACTTCTTATTGAGGTTGACCAAATAATCAATGATTCCTTTGATATTTGGGATTTTTGTTAGGCAATTATCATTATGCCATCTAAGAACTAACCGGCATGGTGATTCATGTTCCATGAGAAGATAGACTTTAGAGCGGTCCCAACCAAGACATTTGCTTTGTGAAATATTCCATTTTTCATAGTTAATGCTGACATTAGGGTCAATATCCTCGAAGTTGATCCATTGGTAGGTGTCTTGTTTCCAGAGATGTTTCCATTTTCTGAAGCCCTTTTCCAGAGGCTCTTGGCACTTTGAATGTTCTAAGATTCCACGTTCTTGATGCCATGGATCGGAAACCAGATAGAGTCATTCTGTCAAATACTAACCACCCACTTCCAATCTTCATGGATTCTTATGAAGCTTTTGAATTTATCGCAACTCTTCCATAGGGACCACACTAGATTTGAGCTTTTTGAGAAAATAAGGATCAGGGAAAACAAAACCATGCATCCCATGTTCAAAATACCAAGGCCCCTACTGTCCCTTTGGCTAGTGTAGATGGATCATTTGATTTTAGGCATCCCCTCCTATTGTGGTCTCCCATCCAAAGGAAGTTTCTACAAATACTTTCCAGTTTGGATAGCTCTTGCTCATTTGGTCTCAAACAAGAGAGGAAGTAAAAAGTTGACAAAATAAGGAACATGTTAATAACCACTCCATGACCTGCAAGATTGATTTGCATAACTCTCCAACAGTTTTTCTTGCTTTTGAGTATGGCCAGGACCCAGTTCCATTGTTGCTCCAATGAGATACCAAAGCCCAAGGGAATCCTAAGAAGCCGGAAAATTTGGCCTGGGGGAATGTTTTGGCAGCCATATTCAAAGCGAAGGTTGGGTTGGATACCCACAATAGCTTTGAAAGCAATCTTTGAGTGGTTGATTTTGGATGTAGAGGCTTTGCAAAGAGTATCCAAGCACCTCCAAAACGTCTCCAGACTAGTACAGTCATTGTGGACAGAAGCGTTCACATCATTGACAAAAAGTCTCATGGTGATTTGGCCATGGTTACAAGGCAACAAGAGGCCCTTGATATTAGCAACTTCCACCTGTTGATTCACCAACAGGCTACGCCCTTACATGACGATGTCAAAGAGAAGGGGAGCCAATGGGAACCCTTGACTAATTGATCGTTTTAATTTGGTCGCCTTCAAAAGTTGTCCATTAACATTAATTTGAGCCGACACATTTCCCAATAGGGTTGAGATCATCTTGATGAATTTTTGGCTACAATCAAGATCTTTAAGTGATTGCAAAATATAGTCCCATTCTAGCTTGACGTAAGCTTTGTCAAAGTCGATCTTGAGGAAAACCACATCTTGTCTTGGCTCATCTGCGAAGTCGAGACCTTCCCAAATATCAATTATGGCTTCCAAAATTGACCTATCTTTGACGAAAATCTTTTGGTCCTTGCTTAGCCAAGCTCTCACATGGCTAGAATTCTATTGGCTATGACTTTAGCAATGATCTTATAT
Organism: Ceratopteris richardii; assembly: GCA_020310875.1. Classification (NCBI taxonomy): domain Eukaryota; kingdom Viridiplantae; phylum Streptophyta; class Polypodiopsida; order Polypodiales; family Pteridaceae; genus Ceratopteris; species Ceratopteris richardii. The sequence continues at coordinate 10,351,112 of CM035423.1, forward strand.
CCCATTTGAAGCATCGTAATCAGATGCTAGTTCTCAATTTTGTTTTTTTCCCCTTTTTTGTGGATTAATTTTATTATGCCATTGTTGAGACAAGCCCGAAGCACTCCAAACTCAAGCGCCTCTTGCCAAACCAGATGAAGAGGGGTGGCCATCACCAACTTGTAGGACTTAAAGAACTCATTAGCGAGCCGGTCCGGCCCTAGGATTTTCCCATTGGGAAGGGCATCAATGACTCCAAATGATTTCTTCTTTAGACATAGGGACATCAAGCAGGGATCCAAGGTTGTGTGAGATCCTATGAGAGGATACCCTAGAGATGGCTACCATGTAGTCTTGTCTATGAGGGGAGAGGGGAGTCGGGATCCCTAGGAGTCTCATAAAATGTTCTTCAATGATTTTGATATTTTGTTCTTTCATATTGTATACAACGCCATTTGATTTTAATAATAGGGGGATCGATTCTCTGTTTTGTTTCCTTTTAAGAATGCTGCACATCTCTTTGGTGGGCTTGTCGGCTTTGCCAGCCCACCACTCCTTTAAGAATATTTGCAAGTTTTTCCTTTCTCTCTCTTCCTCGTATCTTAGTAGTACTGTGATTCTTCGTAGACCCTTCTGGGATTGAGCTTTTCCTTTGTTGACTTCCTCCTCGAGTCTTCAAAGTCTATGGTAAAGAGCTTCTCTACATCCATGCAGAATATTTTGGAGCATCTTCCTCATTCTTATCATCATCTGCCACGACTTATCGATCACGCATCTCTAGCTCTTGGCTGGGGACAAATAGGTGGCGAAGGCCTCCGTTTGCACATCAACAATTGCTCGATGGATGGAGGGGAGAGAGAAAGAAGTCAAGTAGGCATGAAACCAAGGAGCCTTATGGGTTTAGGTGAGAGGTTGGAATGAGATAATGTTCGGGTAGTGATCAAAGGTGGCGAGATTAGTGCGTTTTGAGATGGAAGGATGACCCCACTTATGAATAATGCTATGAGAAATCTAGCTTCTATCCATTCTAGCTTTCCTAAGGTCCTCGCATGCTTGGAGATTTGACCACAAAAAACCACTTGAATATTTGAATTTCACCAGATCCAAGTGTAGGTTGGTTTTATCCCAAGTTTCTTTCTCCGGACTATCGATGACCTAGCCCTTATCATTCCATCTGTCTGTAGGGTCCTCCACCATATTGAAGTCATCGCAAATTATCATGTTGTGGGGGAGCAAGTCCAAGGAGGCCCAGGTGTCTAGTCTCTCCAACTCCACGTTTGGGGCATACAAAGAAACTAACATCAACCGAAAGGGGGCACCAAAAGAAATGGCAATCCACCAATGGCTCTTATCTTCAATGGATGTTCTCAAGCTTTTCAAGCTCCAATTGATTTATACCAACAAATATCCCATTGGACACCAGGGTTGCGACATCGAAATCCAGACATGGGTCAGGGAGACATGTCTAAGACGTTTCTGGAGGTCTGCTCCATCAACTTTAGTCTCTTGAATACAGATTAATTCAGGGTTTAGGCTAATTTCACGAAGCCATTGACCAATGATGGTTGCTATTGAGGAGTCAGTCAGCACCCTAGCATTGAACGACATAATGATCATTGCCATAAGTTACCCTCTTTGCGGGAAGGGGACTTATCCTTTCTCTTTTTGGATTCCTCTTTCTTTTTCGCGGGAGGGGATCCTGACTAATTAATTTGTTCTTGTGGGGGATTTTATAGGGTAATGCAATAGGCTATTTTCCCTTGCAGGAGGCTGCCTATTGGAATGAACAGGAAAAGTCGTTTTCGAAGTAGTCGATCCAATGATGGAACTTTCACTATCCATGTTGTCTTCATTACTAGTGGTAAAGCCGTCTTCTTAGCTTGTACTGTAGCCCTCCTGATTTGTTTCTTTATTGTCAGGGACCTTTAGGGTTTTTTTTTGTTGTTGATCTCCACCTCAAACTGGTTCCTACCTGGGTAATCAAGCTCATTGACCTCCTTTTCCAGATTGCAATACAATTTGTTTGGGGGGGTTTTTGGCAAACAACTTCTCTCAGAAGTTACCCTAGAGCTTCTTTTTCTTCTTCTTCTTCTGACTTCTGTGAATCCGTTTGAGTTGGCTTTTGGGTTTTAGGGGCCCTTAACTTCCTCTTCATTCACTGGACAATTCAATGTCCCATTGTTGTCTTGTGTTTTTCTGGATGCTTCCTGTTTTTGTTTGCTTTTTTGTTTCAGTGGGAAATCTTTAATCATGTGGCCTTGTTGGCCCCAACAAAAGCATGCGTTAGGTAAGTTTTTGTAATTAACATCTTGTTCCCGAACATCTCCTCCGCCCAGGTCCTTTTTGATTTTTTAAGGAAGCGGCGTGTTGAGGTCAGCCTTGACACAATTTTGAGGGTGCCATCGATCATTGAAAGAGTGCCTAGCACCTTCATAAATGAGACCACCAACATCCTCCCGTGAAGCCAATGGCTTACCAATTGGAGATACTATGTCCAACATGAATTTGTATAAGAAGTACGGTAGGTTAGTCAGCTCGACCCAGAGAGGTTACCGGAGAGATTTTGATTTGTCGAGAATAAAATAAGGAGACCATCTAAATAGGCACAGGGTTTCTGGCCCGAGTTGCCACATTCCAACACCATATCTTCATTCTCAAAGACTAGCAACATATGACTAACCCGTAAGAACTGACACTTGCTAACAATCAACCTATGGGGAAACCAATCTTTTCGAAGCCATTGGCACATGGTTTCGAGTGGAGGCCTAGGGCCAAACACTTGTTAAATGAGACATACTTTCTTGAGCTCTTCTTACTTTGACAGAATTGCAGCTCTACTAAGAGAGACCAAGGGAGGCTCAACACCCTCAGAGGTCCCATGAGAAATGCAAGATCCCCCCTCCAAAATAGGGGCTAGGTTACCAATCACCCCCTCAATCGGGGCTAGGTTGCTTATCACGAGGGAGGGGGCCACCGAAGCCATGACATAGACCCCGAGTCATGCATCGGAGAGATATTTCCAGGAAGAGCTCGTGATGAGAATATGAGAGTGCATCTCCCTTTTGTATCTTGGAGCCACTCTATTTCCATTCCATTTCCATTATATTTCCATTTTATATTATCACCTTTGTATTTGGGTACCTTGTCATTTGCTTCTACCAGTTGTATGAGTCATTCTCCTTTGAAGGGATTATCCCACATGAAATGTACTTTGGAGAGCCCCTCTCAAATCAATATAAGGAAGGCATCTCCCCCCATTTGTAGTTGATTAGAAGCTTGAGGAGCCTAATCCATGCTCTTGGCAAGCTCATTTATAATCCACATGAGTTTACCCATTTCATGGTCTACTAATTTTGAGTCTCACACACTCTATGGGATCAGAGTGCTAGGTGGAGGTCTTGGTGGTGCGTTTAGTGGTTTTTTTTTGGTGGTGGTGGTGCTAGTAGAGCTTGGAGAAGTGTTCTCCACTTGTTGGAAGAGGTCTTTTGCCATCATTTTGCTCACTTTGGGTACGACATTGCCCATTTTGCACCCTCCCATCCTTCCTTTCATCATTTTGTACCCCTTTAACCCTGTTTTCCCCTCCCTCCCACCCTTGTTCTTCTTGTTTGGTGGTGCATTTCAATCATTTATAGTGCTTATAAGCAGTCTTCCACATTCATATTGGTGCTCATCTCGAAGAAGTTGATTGTTCATCTCAAGTTGTTGGTAGTGCTTATAAACAGTATTTAGCATATCCATTTTTTGTAAGTTCATAATGGATCTCATGTTATGTAGTGATTCATAAACACTATGGTGGGATTTGGTAGTTAATGCTGACATTACATAGGCAGATTGGTATATGTATTGATGCATCTCATTGTTTGAAAGTGTTTATAAACACTTTTTTCATGCTTCCGGTGGCTTTCATGTGTTGCTATGTATAGCACCATGTGTAGTCGTTCTAGCCTTTGAAGCTGTGCACTGGATGATCAAGGCATCACAGATCTGTTGCATTAGACTGCAAGAGAAGCTTTGTACAGTAGTACATAATGGAATAGACAATAGCATGCTAGAGAATCATCCGCAACTCCAAGGTAGAAAGACAAGCTCGGTAGAAGCATCACTCGCACCTCCATGAATGTCCCTCTCTCTCTATATTCATCACTCTAGCACCAAGAGAAGTTGGGGTCCACGCTTCAGGTGTTTGCTTGCTCAAGCAATGCTTGGTCCATCCCTACTGAACACAGGGAGTGTCAAAGAGAGAGCAAAAACTACAATCATCTGCCACTGGAGCACTCAACTGTCTATAGGTAGGGCGAGATTGACTATCACTAGTTCTCTCTAATGGAGAGAGAGAGAGAGAGAGAGAGAGAGAGAGAGAAACTTAAGCACATCCTTCTACTCCTATAACTCCTCAGCCTAGCTTCTACCTCAGAGCTCTTGCTAGAGAGGGGAATGAGAGAGAGTTAAGATCTATGCCAACCTCCAGTGCTATGAAATTCACTTTCTTTAGGAGCTGGAGTGTAGAAATATCTCTAGACTTGAACACAATCCGACATCAGTGCCAAGTTACTCTCTTTTCAAGAGAGGGAGGTGGTCTATACTAGCAGGTTGATGCACGCCAAGGGAACATATAACGTGGTCATTTAGTGTGTGCTTGACATTTCAACAATAAAGCACTGATCAAGTCATCTTGGAGGGAATCTACTTTAGGGACGGATGGTTATCTGACATCAGTGCTATTGCGAAATCATTATGCCACGATCAAATATTCTGCACTACTATATTGAAGTCTGGCTTCTTGTTACATCATGCTTTCATATATTCAATCGAATCTAGCCTTAGTTAGCTTATTCTCTACCAAATTGAAAGCCCATTTTGGAATGGATGATTAGCTCATCACTCACATTTTCAGTCTTTCATGAGAGTATCTAGGTGTCAGTGCCATCCACAAGCTGTTGTGCACCTAAAATAGTGATAATGAATTGCAATTTGACATGGGTAGCATGCCAAAAATCACAAGGATTTGTTTGGGATTACATTAATCGAGATCCACTCAAAATTAGGAGTTTTTTAAAATGGAGGGATATATGCCCTTCTATAGTTTTGCTGCAATCCATTGAATGGTGAGGGTAGTAAAACTCAAGAATCTGAGATTGAGTTTTGTATAGACCATTACCCACATAAAAACTTTCAATGAATTACATGTAAAGCATAGTTTAAGTTACAAGTGAATGAAGTGTCTTAAGTGTGCCCCTCATAGAATGAACATTTTAATATGTGGACACTATATTGCACGATGAAACCCATGATGATTTTACATTCTATGTTCTACACCGATAAGAGACAAGACTTTTTGGAAGATTCATTGAACAATTCACATCACCATTCACACAAAAACATGGCTAAAGTCAAAATTTCTCTTTCTCGTTTTAATGGTTTCACTCGGACTCCATTCGCTAGCTATAGCATCATGATGAGAAATCAGGTGGCTATCATATGTGATGCAAACCCCAGTTTGCTGCTAAGTCATTCTAGATTCAAATCCAATGTACCTACCTAGAATATCCAAAATCTGCTTGCTACTATTACAAAGGTTATCACGCAGATGGACCACTCTCACAGTGGGTAGAAGCTTCCAACCCATTCAGTTCACCTGCCAATTTTGGAAGCCATAATTGATATTTGGGGAGGTCTCAACTTCGGGGATGAGTCAAAACAAGATGTGGTTTTCCTCAAGATCGACTTTGACAAAGCTTATGGTAGGCTAGAATGGGACTATATTTTGCAATCACTTAAAGATCTCGATTGCATCTTAAGATGATCCCAACCCTATTGGGGAATGTGTCGACTCAAATTAATGTTAATGGCCAACCTTGGAAGGTGACCAAATTAAAATGATCGATTAGACAAGGGTTCCCATTGGCTCCCCTTCTCTTTTCCATTGCCACGGAAGGCCTTAAACGGCTGGTGGATCAATAGGTGGAAGTTGGTAATATCAAAAGACTCTTGTTGCCTTGTAACCATGGCTAGATCACCATGAGACTTTTTGCCGATGATATGAACGCTTTTGTCCACAACGACTCTACTAGTATGAAGACGTTTTGGAGGTGCTTGGATACATTTTGCAAAGCCTCTAGATCCAAAATCAACCACTCAAATACTGCTTTCAAAGCTATTGTCGAGATCCAACCCAACCTTCTCTTTGAACATGGCTCCCAAAACATTCCCCCAGGCCAAATTTTTTGGCTTCTTAGGAATCCCTTTGGCTTTGGTATCTCATTGGAGCAACGGTGGAACTAGGTCCTAGTCAGACTCGAAAGCAAGCTAAACTATTAGAGAGGTATGAAAATCAATCTTGCAGGTTGTGAAATGGTTATTAACACGTTCCTTATTTTGTCGACTATTTACTTCCTCTCTCGTTGGAGATCGAAAGAGCAAGAGCTATCCAAATTGGAAAGTATATGCAAAAACTTCCTTTGGATGGGAGACCACACCAAGAGAGGGCTACCTAAAATCAAATGATCCATCTACACTAGCCAAAGGGATAGTGGGGCCCTTGGTGTTCTGGACATGGGATACATGGCTAACAAACTAGTGGCAAAATGGATGATTAAGGCATGGTGCAATGGGGAGACTTTGTGGGCCAACTTGATCTTCAAAAACAAGAACACCTTGATTTTTATGTGATTCTCGAATTGGAAGAACCTCGACACTCTAATCCTTTTGTTTTCCCCGATCCGTGTTCTCTCAAAAAGCTCAAATCTAGTGTGCTCCCTATGGAAGAGTTGATATAAAGTCAAAATCTTCATAAGAATCCATGAAGATTGGAAGTGGGCAGCTAGTATCTGATAGAATGACTCTATCTAGTTTCTGATCCATGGCATCAGAACGTGGATCTTAGAACATTCGAAGTGCCAAGAGGCTCTGGAACAAGGGCTTCAGAAAATGGAAACATCTCTAGAAACAAGACACCAACCAATGGATCAACTTTGAGGATATTGACCCTAGCGTCAACATTACCTATGAAGAATGGAATATTTTACAAACCAGATGTCTTGGCTGGTACCCCTCTAAAGCCTATCTTCTCATGGAACATGAATCACCATGCTCGCTAGGTCTCAGATGGCATAATGGTAATTGCCTAACAAAAATCCCAAATATCAAAGGAAACATTGATTATTAGGTCAACCTCAATAAGAAGTGGTGCCTGTCATGGATGTGACTGGGTGGGATTTGAAGTTCATGGCTATCTGGCACCCTCTCATAGAAAACAAAAAGTCTGTCCAACCTAAAGGCTAGCAAAATTTGTGGGGTGTCTCCCTAATGCAAACATCGTTGCTGGTCCATTGAAGATGTCGGTCACATCTTCTTTACTTGTCCCAACTCCAACAGGCTTTGGCAGATTGTTGAAAAAGAAAATTAGACTTCAAAAGCATATCACCTGTAAACAAGCTCTACTGGGAGAAGCGATCCGCTGCTCGGCAATTCTCTAGAATGCCATCAGAGGGGAGGTCCTCTGGAAGATCTAGCAAGACAGATGTGCTTATAACTTTGTCGATTCCCATAAAGAGTAGTCGATTGAGAAATGGTTGTTCCTCCTCGATAAAATTGCCAATTCTAAAATCCCCCCCGCCCCTTCAGGCATCATAAAGTGCTCCTTCTGATCAACATCAAGCTTAAACCTAAAAGGGCCCCACATGAGGGTAATGAGAGGGTGATTAAGCTTCTTTGTAATTCCATCTAAACTCTGTAAGATCTAGTCCTACTCTATGGGACTTAGGGGGTCACGTGGGCACCAATCCCCTTCACTTGTACTTTTCTTTTCCTTTTATTTAATACAAGACTGGGAGAGTAGGCTAAGGCCGAACTTCCTTTATAAAAAAAAACATAGAACCCATGCACCCAACCCAAGGGAACTTAACCATCATGATCATAACCATAACCATACATACTTATAACCATTATGATCATTTCCATCATCAACATGCATAATAGTAAGAATAAAAATATTCACTACCATAACCATAACTTGATAAAACGCAACCTTTCTTAGACACACATATATATAACCACAAAACGCATGTGCATATCCATGAGTTTATAATACTAACCATAATACTCAAAATGATCATACCATATATATAAGATAGCATGTATCCATGCATTGTAGGTCGATTTGTTGGGCTTTCACTTCTTGAGCTAGAGATCTTGAGTTACACCCTTCCTTTGGGTGCTTGGACATTGAATGGGCCATAGGCTAGTCTAAATTGAGTTGCACCTTTTTCCGGCCATTGTCCATGTATTGCTTTGGAGCATATCCAATGTGTCTTCCCCTACTTTGTGGGATTCGGGGGTCACATGAGTACTATGCCCCTTTGCTTGTGTACTCGTTCTTTCAACCAATTCAAGCTGTAACAAATAAGGCAAGAGAGTGTAGTAAGAAATATGAATATCTCCTTTGGCATCTTCTCTCACAATAATAAAAAGACATGAGTATATATTGTTGGTGCATGGAGCAACCCTAATTACTTGACTAATGTAGATTAGACTTGTCTTAATTTATGAGGCATACTTCTAAAAGAGGGAGATATGTTATGTAAGAATGTCTTGGTTTCTATTCAATCAACTTTTTTTAGATGTTACAATCTTATGGGTTGGAACTTGATCACCCTGTGTGGCAAGCAAGTTATGCAAAATAATGTTTTCTCTGACCTAATGTTACCTATTGAATCATCAATTGAAAATCTAAATTGTGATGATACCTCATCTTACATTTCTGAGTTTCCAATTCGGAGTGACAATTATTTTCCTAGATTGAAAATCTGGATGAATCAGGTTTTCTAACTCAAATTCTGGAGAGCTCTCCTCTGATTCCAAGGCTATCCAGAGTCCAAGCTTTTTTTTCCACCTTCTGTAGTCATATCCTAAAACCAGAGATTGTCGAGATATCTGATATGAGATTGAAAGAGAATTTGGACTAACTTTACATAAAATGATGTCACCTAGTTTTTGAACTTCTTTGTTATCCCATTCCCTACCTAAAACATCATCAATCTTTGAAATAGAGACTCTCTTATTCAACCACATTGTTTTTTTATGTAATAACATGTTTGTAAATCATGCTACAAAAACATGAATAGGCAAAAACCATTGAATCTTTATCTTTCTCAAAATTCGGCTTGCTGACATTGCCTTTTGGATGTTAAATTTCATTTTGCATAGAAAACTTGAAACTGTTGAATTATCAGGAGCATACTAATCCAATGAATAGATGTAAGGAGCAGGTAGATGTACAAGATTTCCATAAGAGCTCCTCCCTGATGGCACTTGATAATCTGGACAAATAACTCTATGCTATTGAAAAATTGAACAGATTTGTCTCCATACATAATTTTTGCATCTTCCTTATGAGGAACTCTGAATGTTCCTGTTAAACATTCAACATGTTGCCACTCCACAATATTGGAAGTAAAAATATCTGCAATACAAAAACATATATGTTGTTATACAAAAATAACTGAAATGATAGAAGAGCATCATAAAACTTTACTTACGATGAAGGGAATTGCAAATGATTTTCTAGAACAAGATCCTTAGCATTGTACACATGTTGTACTCTTGCAAAACAACCGCATCTCTTCAGAAAATTGGATTGATGAGAGGCAGAAGAGTAGTAGGAATTCTTTACTTGCTTACCGTATGGACATTAGGCTCTTGTATGCAATGCAAGCATTAAGCGTGTATATTTCTTAGTTCCTTCAACAATCAGCTTTGAGCTTGTATGATATTTTCATGAGCTTCCAATAGCCCTTTTCAAAGATAGTACCATATCCATGCATATCCATCAACCCAACTGAAAGTAGGATCTTTTTATGCCTAGTACATAATAAACATCATGTAAAATTAGCTTAATGCCATCAACCAAACAAAATGCACTGTGACAATACCTTCAATGGAACACTATTGTTTCCAAGGTAAATATGGCCATGATTTCTTGCATCAAAACTAAAAAAGGAAAAAATCCTTAATAACATTCACATGGAAAGGCACTCTTGAATATAAGTCCACGAATAAGCAAAACATCAATAAGACCATCTTTAGTAATCTGCATATCCCATGCATGTTATGAGGTGGAAGCATCATGTACACATGCATCATCATCATTGTCATCATCACATAAAGTAGCGAAGTAAATTTCCTCCATAATAGCCAACTCCTCAACGACAACATTGGAGACCACATTGGCCTTCTACTTTTCTTTGTCCGTGGAGTTATGTTGTGCCTCATTGTCAGAGTTTGTCTTCTTTTTCTCACTTGTATTCTTCCTTCTTCCTATCTCTCATTTGTAATACCTGCAATGTGGCTTCTTTTTCTCTGACTGAGGATTGGGTGCAATGTGGCTTCTTGTGATCTTTTCTATCAATCTTTGCTCATCAAATGACCTTTCCGCAACATACAAAAATAACACTTTTCAGCATAAAGTTATAGCATAGAAAGTTGACTCTTAAGCTCATAAAAAAAGTATCTTTAGCTTTAAAATCTTGAATAGTATTTTGATAATAAAAAAATTATTCATATTCATGCCATCACTTTGCAAAATAATTCATAGATAACAACATTGTCATGGCACATATGAGATTACTTTTTTGTCATAAACCTAATATAAAACATTACAAAATTATGATTATGAATACAAAAGTGTCAAAATATATGAAATAAGAGAGTTTATTGGATTTACAATAGTGAAAATGGGGAAATCATGATTTTTCTTAAAAAACAGCACTAACTAGCATCATTGTAATTTTTGCACTAATACTAAGAATAACATCATAAAATTTGTGAAGAAATCTTAACGTTTCCTATTCTTTAAGAAAAAAGATATTTTTCTAGAAATATTAAAGCCTTATTCTGATATGTTCCATATTTTATATTTATAAATAGTTGTTTCTAGTAATCTAGAAAATTTATCAAATAATGTCTCTTTTTTAGGACACTAAAGTGTCCAAGTACAACACTAGTGTCCAAAAAATCTAACCTAATAAATTATTTTTAACTAAATATATACATTATATTTAGAATGCACATCAACAACTTTTGGGGTGCTTTTATAAAGCTTATTATACAATGAACTAGCTTTATTAATAAGTTATCACAATCTCTTTTGAATTTTTACCACGATAGGAGTAGAAGGTGAAATTACTTATCTAAGTGTGAGTGGATATCAAAAGTACTTAATAGGTTGAATATTTATGGTGGAAAGGTATTGGACACACCATTCCCTGCACATATGAAGTTGAGGAAGGATTACTATCCAAATATATTGAGAAAAAGGAATTAACTAAAAAAATTCACTTATCAATATTTTGTTTGTACTCTCTTGTATCCTATGGTAGCTAGCAAATAGGCATTAATTTTTGCAATGGGATTTGTGGGCATAGATGTGTTTAAACTTGGAAAATTGCACTTTGAAGCAATCAAAATGTTATTATGATATTTAAGTGGCACTAAGGATAATTGTTTATGCTTGGGAATATGTGATTCATACATTGTTTAATACATAGGTTTTTACTATGCTCATTGTTTAGATGATGAAAAATGTACTTCAAGGTACATTTCTTGCTTCATAGGTGCTACTATTTCTTGAAGATTTCATCCTTTAGAATGTAAATGTTGTATATTATTGAACAAGGCATTGTTAAAATGTTAAATTATTAATGTTGAGGTCAGTTGCTTGTCAACTGAGAGGCATGTTGTATATTATTGAACAAGGCATTGTTAAAATGTTAAATTATTAATGTATTAATATGTTTTTGATGTTTTTGATATAGCAGCTGAAGGTTCGTGAGGAGCGTGCAAGGCGTGAAAGGGCGGACATCAATAATCCAAATAATTATTATTTATTTTGTAAATAAACCTACGTAGAAGGTTCTATTGTTAGAAAAGTAATGGCTAGCATAAGGGTCATTATAGACCGTAGTTTCTGTTATTGAAAGTAATGGCTTTCTGTAAAAGTTACCAACTTTTAGTTTCACGCCTACTTTTCGAAGCCCCCCTCATGTAACCACTATTTTCGACGTAATCAAAATTCCTATAAATACATGCACTCTGTGGACTGTCGGAACAGAGTGCATGGGGGGAGATTGCACCCAATACTGCGTTGTGTCTCGTCTCTTGTTGCGTCTATTCTCTGTGTGTTTTCTGTGTCCGTAATCTCTGTATGCGCGTAAGCAAGATCCTGACAACAGTGGTATCAGAGCTCTGCACGCGTCAATACAGAGGGTTCTGTTCTCTGTTCGCGATTCCGATTCCGATTTCATCCGCGTTCACGATTCCGATTCCGTTTCCTGTTCCTGTTTCGCGATTCCGATTCCGTTTCCTGTTTTAGTTTCGGTTTCTGTTTCGTCTTCGTCTTCGGTTTCTGTTTCTGATTCTGATTCTGATCCAGAACCAGAACCTACGTCTTCACCTACGTCTTCTCCTTCAGAGTCTCTGTGTGTTTTCTGTGTCCGTAATCTCTGTATGCGCGTTTACAGTGGTATCAGAGCTTTGCACGCGTCAATACAGAGGGTTCTGTTCTCTGTTCGCGATTCCGATTTCATCCACGTTCGCGATTCCGATTCCGATTCAGTTTCAGTTTCGGTTTCGGTTTCGTCTTCACCTACGTCTTCACCTACGTCTTCTCCTTCGGCTTACTCCAAGGTGTCAACTAAGGCAGCGAGCTTAGGCAATAACTTAGGCAATACATTGGCAACATTGGCAACATTGGCAACATTGGCACCCAAGGCTCCCTTGGCGACCGTTGGCAGCCGTTGGCTACGCACGAGGCAATTTTAATTTTTGAGTGGTAAGGCAAAGAGCTTAGGCAAAGAGCTTAGGCAATACATTGGCAACATTGGCACCCAAGGCTCCCTTGGCGACCGTTGGCAGCCGTTGGCTACGCGCGAGGCAATTTTAATTTTTGAGTGGTAAGGCAAAGAGCTTAGGCAATAACTTAGGCAATACATTGGCAACATTGGCACCCAAGGCTCCGTTGGCGATCGTTGGCTACGCGCGAGGCAATTTTAATTTTTGAGTGGTAATAGAGAGGTTTAGAGTCCCTAAGGTAGGAGGATTTGAACCCACAACCTCCTACTTTCAAGGGAAGTACTTTGACCACTCCACCATCTCTTGGAGTTGTACTCAAGTCTCTCTCTCTCTTTCTTTGCTACTTGTGCAAGGCGCTCGCGGTGATTTCAAGGATGGACTCAACAAAGAATTAAGTGTAACTTTCAATCCGTAGGTCGGATTGAGGCGTGTAATATACCGTTGGAAAGCTCTCGGAACGAACTTTCCAATGAGCTAGCTTGCAAGTGTGAAATCCTTGGTCATATTTGGGTGGCACTTGATTGAGTGTTCAAGATACCAAGCAAGGTTGAGAACACGGGATCGAGACACCAAGGTTGCAAACAAGAAGGTTCAAGACACCAAGGGTGAGAGCAAGGATCCAAGAGCACCATGGAGGATTACAGTAATTCACCTCTACCTGCGGCAACACTTGAACAACAACTAGAGCTCTTGCGGCATGAGCTTGAAGGAGCTCAGAACGAGATCCAACAACGTGATGAAATCCTCCAAAAGATGCAAGCTGAGGAAGACAACCTTACGAGAGTAGTAAAAGCTATTGTGTCTGCCCAATCTGATGTTACTCATTCAAAGATTGGTAATAGAAACTACCAGTTTCTACGATTTGATGGCCGAAAGGATGGGCCTTTAGTACTTTCTTGGTTGTCGCAGTTTGATGATTTTTATACCGATGAAATGTATGCTGAAAGTGAAAAAGTTAAATTTGCCACTAACTATTTAGTAGGTAAAGCTCAACTCTGGTGGAATGTCCTGCGACACAGTACAGAGCGTCCAACAACTTGGAAGGCTTTTCAAGAAAACGTGAAGGATTCATCTCTTCCTCCTCAATACCATTTGCATGTTTGACGAGCATGGACGACCCTTACATGGAAGGAGGGTGATACCGTTACTACCTACACAGAGCGGTTCTGGCAAAATTTACTACTTGTATGAATGCTTGAAGATGTATCAGAGGATATCTTGCAGCAGAAATACGAAGATGGTTTGGAAGTGGGTATCCAAGCTAAGCTTCACACCCTACGACCTACAACTCTCAACGAGGCTATATCTTTTGCTTATGATGCAGAAAAAGAATTCCAGTCCATAACCAAGTCACTCCGTTTACAACAACCACGTCCACGACCATTTCCTGTTAAACCTTCATTTCCTATGAAGCGTAATTTTAATGCCCCATCTTACCCTAGTTTTCCTTGTCCTCCACAACCCAATTATTCAACTCCACCCGTTGCTTCATCTTTCCAACCAACCAAACCACCTACCCTTCAAACTTCAGCAGTGAATGCCCAACAGAAGCGACCACGTATCACTTGCTGGAATTGTGGTAAACCTGGACATACAAAAATAAGGTGCAGATTGCCACCTCTTCATATGAAACAGGCTACAGCTCGATTGCATAACATGGAGGTCTATAATGAAGAAATTCCTCCTGTTTGGACAGAGGAATCATTGGAGAAGGACTTAAGTACCTTGGGTAACGATATCTCTCTACACTCTCTTCTTTGCATGCAGGGTACAATAAATAACAAACTAGTTAAAATTCTACATGACGATGGTAGTTCACATGACTTCATTTCACATTTATTAGTACAAGAACTTAAATTACAAACGTTTCCTTCTTTGTATAAAGTGAAAGCTGCATTTCAAGGTAGTCGTTATAATGTAACACGAGAAGTGCAAGATGTTACGATTAGCATAGGCCCTTATGTTGACTCACGAACATTTTTAATTGCACCTTTGCAATCTTATGATGTTATACTAGGTATGCCTTTTCGTCACCATTATAACCCACGTATTGACTACCATACTCATACCTTTAAGTTTGTTTTCAAAGGTCAAATCATTACTTTGTCTGCACGGCATGATTTCCAGCCATTTCCATTGATTAGTCACACTCAAGCAAAGCGTGCATTTAGGAAAGGATTTAACTCATGCATTGTTTTTGTTAATGTCATCAATGATTATACTCATACACTTTCAGATGCATATAAACCTTTCATGAGTACTTATAAGGATTGTTTTATGTCTGAATATCCCTCTGAACTACCACCATCTCGAGGATCCTTTGACCATAGCATAGACTTAGTCCCTGGTAGTTCTCCTCCTCATAAAGCACCTTATAGACATGGCCCACTACATCAAAAGGAAATAGAAAATCAAGTAAAAGAACTGCTACAAAAAGGACTTATAAGGCCTAGTTCTTCCCCATTTGGAGCACCAGTTCTCTTAGTAGAGAAGAAGAATAAAACTTATCGAATGTGCATTGATTATAGAGCCCTTAACAAGATCACGATCAAGAATAGATACCCTATTCCTCGAATAGATGATCTCTTAGATAAGTTACGAGGAGCTCGTGTCTTTAGTAAAATTGATCTTAAATCGGGTTACCATCAGATTCGTATGACACAAAGTGATATTTTTAAGACTGCATTTAGAACTCAAAATGGCCATTATGAATTTATGGTAATGCCCTTTGGACTTACTAATGCCCCTGCTACATTTGCGCGAATGATGAACAATATTTTTCTTGATTACCAAGCTTTTGTTCTTGTATTCTTTGATGACATACTTGTTTACAGTAAGAATGATAATGAACATGAAAATCATCTTGAAACAGTTTTTCATTTGTTACGAGAAAACACACTTTATGCTAATCCTGAAAAGAGTTATTTCTTTCAGCGTAAGCTAGAATATTTAGGACATATTATTTCAAGTGAAGGTGTGCATGTGGATCCGAAAAAGATTAGAGTTATCATCGAATGGCCTACACCACAATTAGTCAATGATGTTCGTTCTTTTCTTGGGTTGGCTAGTTTCTATAGGAAGTTTGTTCGAAATTTTTCTTATTTAGCATTGCCTCTTACTTTGTTGTTGAAAAAGAAAATAAAATTTGCATGGGGATTTACCCAACAACAGTCCTTTGACAAACTTAAACATGCACTTTCACATGCACCTATTTTACAATTACCTGATTTCTCACAACCCTTTCATGTTGTTACTGATGCTAGTGGTTTAGGAATAGGAGCTGTTTTAATGCAAAATGACCATCCCATTGCATTTGAGAGTAGAAAGCTTAAGCCCTCCGAGCATAATTATAGTACGTATGATAAAGAATTGTTAGCAGTTGTGCATGCTTTGCGAATTTGGAAACACTATCTTATGGGCTCTGAAGTATTAATCAAAACCGATCAACATGCTATTAAGCATTTATTAAGTCAGCCCTTAATCTCTGATAGGCATCTTAAATGGGCATCATTCATTCAAAATTTCCAACCCATGATACAATATCAACCTGGTAAAGCTAATGTCGTAGCTGATGCTCTTAGCCGTTTTCCTTCGAATTTCGTTGTTTTGAATAATATTTCTGCCATTCAAATTCATTCTTTTCAAGACATGGTTTCCACTTATGCATCTGATTTGTATTTTTCACATGCATGGCATGACTTCAATAATGCTGCATCTTTATCTGATGAACATTATACATTTCATAATGGTTTTCTCTATTTTCAACATAGATTGTGCATAACCCAAGCTTTTAAAGATTTTGTCATTAAAGAAATGCATGAACCATCTTACATGGGTCATAGAGGCATACAAAGCACTATTTCTGCTTGCAAAGACTTCTTCTTTTGGCCACATATGGAAAAAGACATTGCACATTATGTTTCTCAATGCATTGTATGTCAGCGTGTCAAACGTCATCATGGTAAACCATTTGGATTATTAATGCCCCTTCCTATTCCAAATGAACCATGGGAACAAATCTCTATGGATTTTATCACAGGTCTTCCTATCACTTCATCACATAATGATATGATTTGGACAATAGTTGATAGGTTTAGTAAATATGCATATTTCATTCCATGTAGAAAAACTTTGACTGCACCTCAAGCTGCAAAATTATTCATTAAATGCATTTTTCCACATCATGGATTTCCTAAAGTAATGTTATCTGATCGTGATGTTAGGTTTTGTAATCATTTTTGGGTTGCCTTGTTTCAACATTTTGGTTCTAAAATAGATTTTAGCTCTGCATTTCATCCTGAAAGTAATGGACAGAGTGAGGCTACAAATAGTACTATTCTTGATTTATTGCGTTGTTATTCATTAGATAATCCTAATAACTGGGATGAAAAGTTGCCATTGCTTCAATTTGCTTACAATAACACTTCACACACCACTACTGGTCGTGCATCTTTTGAAATAGTTTTTGGTAAAAAGCTTCCCACTCCCATGTCCCTCACCCAAACCGACATTCCGATGGCTGATTCTATTGCTCAAGATCACGTTTCTATACTTCATGATGTTCACGAGCATATTAGGAAAAGTCAAGAGCGATATACACGTATTATCAATACTAAACGATTAGCCAAAGAATTCAAGGAACATGATTTTGTATGGTTGCGAATAATTAAAAGACGTCTCAAAAATATTTTGCAGCATCCTAAAATTAAACTTGCACCACGCTATTATGGACCATTTCGCATTATAGAAAAAATTAATGATAATTCATTTCGATTAGATATTCCATCCCATTGGACTATACATAATTCTTTTCATATTAGCTTACTTAAACCCTTTAAAGGAACTTTACCACTTGCTCCACTGCTTGATGATCCTCCTTTAATTGAAGAACAATCTGAAGTCTTAGTTCCTGAGAAAATCATTGATCATGATGTCACTACTACACGCATAGGTACTCAATATCATCGATATTTGGTTAAGTACAAAAATCATTCTATTGAAGAATGTCAATGGATACATAAAACACAATTAACACCTCATTATGACCACTTAATATCTGCATATCATACACAAACACATTAATGTAACAGCTCCATGAACATTTCCATGCATGTATTTTTACATGGCACATGCCTATTTTCTTTATTCAGTGATGAAACATATGACTGGCCATCCATGTTTATTCTTTTATCACCTGAGGTCAGTTGCTTGTTCAACTGAAGGGCATGTTATACCTTATGGAAAATGTTGAACAATGCATTGTTGGATTGTAACATGAAATATGTTAGCCAATGCATTGTTGGATTGAAATATGGAATAGCCAATGCATTGTTGAATTGTAACATGGAATATGTTAGCCAATGCATTGTTGGATTGAAATATGGAATAGCCAATGCATTGTTGAATTGTAACATGGAATATGTTAGCCAATGCATTGTTGGATTGAAATATCGAATGCCAATGCATTGTTGGGATTGTAACATGACATATGTTGGCCAATGCATTGTTGGATTGTAACAGTAATATGGAATATGTTGAACACTGCATTATAATTGTTAGAGTGTTGAATTATTTTATCAACTGAGGTCAGTTGCTTGTCAACTGAGAGGCATGTTGTATATTATTGAACAAGGCATTGTTAAAATGTTAAATTATTAATGTTGAGGTCAGTTGCTTGTCAACTGAGAGGCATGTTGTATATTATTGAACAAGGCATTGTTAAAATGTTAAATTATTAATGTATTAATATGTTTTTGATGTTTTTGATATAGCAGCTGAAGGTTCGTGAGGAGCGTGCAAGGCATGAAAGGGCGGACATCAATAATCCGAATAATTATTATTTATTTTGTAAATAAACCTACGTAGAAGGTTCTATTGTTAGAAAAGTAATGGTTAGCATAAGGGTCATTATAGACCGTAGTTTCTGTTATTGAAAGTAATGGCTTTCTGTAAAAGTTACCAACTTTTAGTTTCAAGCCTGCTTTTCGAAGCCGCCCTCATGTAACCACTATTTTCGACGTAATCAAAAGTCCTATAAATACATGCACTCTGTGGACTGTCGGAACAGAGTGCATGGGGGGAGATTGCACCCAATACTGCGTTGTGTCTCGTCTCTTGTTGCGTCTATTCTCTGTGTGTTTTCTGTGTCCGTAATCTCTGTATGCGCGTAAGCAAGATCCTGACAACAGTAAAAGGGTTCCCAATACAAAAGAAAAATATATTAGACAATGGGGCCTCTAAGAAAGTATCTTGGCTTTCTATATTCGCTTGTGACATGGAAATATCTCAACATGTACCTTGTTTATTTAGTGATAACAATAGAGCTATTGCATTCCTAAGAATTCTGTATAACATGCAAGGAACAAAAACATTGATGTAAAATAAAGCTTTATTTGTGAATTCTTAGCTACTAAGCATATTGTACTGGAGAAAGCTTACACTCAATAAAATCCAAAAAATGCTTTGAACAAGGCTCTATGTCATTTTGGCACAATGGGAGTACGCGCGTGGGAAAGATCCACCTCATAATTTCAATCTACAGAGATGTGATGATGGTATGATGATTGTGAGTGAGAAGAATGCACAAGTGCATGAGTGAGAAGCACACTAACACACACATGCAAATACAAGGTAGAACGAAGAGTAGAAAAATGGAATCTTTCATTTAAGATCTCTTAGTAAACATTTTCATAAAAAATCCAACCTCAAAAGTGAGCTCACTCGCTCCTTGTATAGTCCTTGACAAGCTTTGGCCTAGTCTAGACCTAGTGTCCGACCTAGATAAAAATTAGGTTCCTAAGCTACTTTAAAGGCTCAAATGAGCTCTAAGAATTATGAGAATCATTGGCTAGGCTCTTCTAATACTCTTCAAGTTTGAACACTCCTTCGCTTGCATAAAATGGAGTTGAATCTACAAAAAACATGTATTTGCATTGAGGTGTAGTGATAAAAAAACTTGTTTTGATAGAAATTATATTTCAAAAAATGGACAGGCCTATTCTCTGCCAGATCTGCATTGAATCCCTTGCCAACTCAACACTGTATCTGAACCTTGCCTTTCTTGTTGACCTTCTTGCCTAAGGCTCCCTTGTCTGCTTAGTCTTCCTTGGCCGCTAAAAATCCCACCCTCTCGAGGCTATCATCCCTAACAGACTTTTGTTGAATTGGGTGCTCTATGTAGTCCTAGAGGACAATGGGTGCTAGTTCATGATCTTGTAATCTAAGTACCTTTGTCAGATCAATTTGTTGTGGCAGGTAGGGAGATATTTGATACTTGCATGCCATGCATATAGAGTGCCACTAGAAGGATTAGTGCACATATCATATACCAGATCATAGTTACCATTCTAAAAGCTTGGTGCAGAGATATATGGCACTTTCACATTTTCGAAAGCTCTGAATTATCTTCAAGAGCATTTGGCCTGAAATGTTTGGCATCCACTTGAGACGAGGCATCCAGTGTCTAATAGTTGTGATCATGTAAGAGATAGTGGATGGACCTTGATGTGGTCCATATATGGTTAATTAACCCAATTTGCACATGGTGGATTATTCTTGACTTAAATGGAAAATGTAGGCCATGACCATCTCTTTGGTACGGGTCCATAGTATGGGTCGTATAATATATGTAGTGGAGCGTTTGACATGTGTGGAGCATCTCGGGATATGTCTCTAGTAAGTGTGTGCACCAGTTTGGTTGAAAAATGTTACCTTTCCTTGTTGAGACTAGTAGGTCCTCAGGCTCGAATTGTGTGGAAAAAGTAGCGGCTTTGTCTATGATGTGTGTCACTTTTGCATTCTAATTGATGAGGATTACAAAATATGATTGGTACTTCAGATTAGAGGTCATTATCAATTGCTTATGTGAAAAATTCTAACAATATTTTAATTTAAGCATTGCTTCTTCCATGTTTTCCATTGCTTGGATTTGGAAGGCTACGTGATCATCATCCATTTGTCCAAGTTTTTTGACCCATTTTAGCCATTGGGGACTAGCTGCTCAAATATTTCATATCCGTGATTTGTAACTTGGCCACCTTGGATTGGTTGACGCTCATATTCCTCTTCAAATGTCTATTTGATGGGGATTTCTACTATCTCTTCTATTTAAGGTACTTAATAATTATGGGGGCTATGGTAAATTTTCATATTGGAAGGCTTTGGCTTGAAGATCTCATATTTGATTTTGTAGTTCAGCTAGTTCAGTTGAGTCAGTAGTGGTCACTATGTCTAGGACTAGATGGGGTAGTGCAGTCAGATTGTTGTTGTTGGAGTTTCTCTACTTGCTCAAAAACATTGTCATGTGACTCCAACAAGCTTGTGTGCTCTTCAAGAATAATACAAATGTTCTAAAGAGGAACTACGTGGAACGTGGATGGATATATGGGTGCACCTAGTGTATTCTTGATAGCTGCTTCCAAGTTCTTTCATTTTTTTGTTGCATCCATTTGTTCTCCTCCTACCTCATAGCTAGATAGCATTTTAATAATGCCATATTATGCAAAAATCAAATTTTGCATTCCATTTATGTGTGTACATGGTTTTCAATTACTTTGACAGACTCTTGATCCATATTTTGTATCTTTGACTCTGGTTGATTATGTGACATCTACAAGTATCTTGCAAAGAAGCATTGTGAGCTTCCAAGTTGGAAATTCTCTCTTGAAGGTGTGTGGATTGATCCTCAAGTTCGGCATTGTAGTGTGCCAATTGTTGGTACTCGTGTCATAATTGGTTGGCATGGTTCACCATCGATGCTATTGCAATGTCTACTATGGAAGTATTTACAATGGATGAAGGTTGTAAAGTATTTAATGAAGGGGGAAAGGGAGGGGGAAGGGGATGCATAAATGCCATGGAAAGAGGCTCAGTGAGATGTGGTGATGTTCATGCAGGAGGGATTGGGGAGGCTAAAAGTGTGGGGTTGGGGGAGGTGTAGTAAGAGGTGGTAAAATGTCCATAGGGTTAGGTGTGGTTGTGAGTGAGGTGAGTGTGGAAGGTGGGTTCCATGGCTTGAGTGACTATTCAATGGTGGTTATAGGATGAGGTTTCGTGGTTCTAATGGGTGAAATTGTGGGAGTTTGTATAGTGGTTTCATTGGTTAGATTTATGGATGTTAGTGGTACAGAGGTGGTGGTGACTTTAGTGGTGATGGAGACGGATGTCATTGTATCAACCAAGGTGAGTGGAATCTAAATATTTATACTTGATCTTTGTCCTGTGAGGAGACCCCGTTCATCATACTATTGGTCTTTGTAGCATGTGATCAATGGCATCAACAACACTGATAACTTTTGATAAGGCACTTAAAAAGGCTAAGAAATGTGGTACTGCATTCTCTATTGCTAGCAATTGTTCCATGAGGGTCAGACTCCTTTCTGTAGTGAGGCTACCTCGGGAATGAACCTTTTGTATAACCTTCTTAGAGTTGTCATGTATGCCGAATCTCCTTCAACTTCTTCTTCTTTCTCTATGTCCTGTTTTTCCAATGATATAGTTTCTTGTTGCTCCTCTTCCCAATGGACATGTCATTCTTTTATCGTGTGTTGTTGTTCTTCTTACCTTTCTATCTATTGCCTCGTTTTTTTTTTCAGATTCAATGTCTATATCTATCAAGGGGACATCATAAAGGAGGTGCTCAAAGTCAAAGTACCCAAATAATTTAATCCTTCAATTACTTGGAGTTCAAAATCAATCAGAAGGGGTGGGGCCAATGGTTGTGCTGTGGAGTCTCTATCTGTGCTAACTCTACTGTTGGAGTTAGACGTCTACGGAAGCACGCAAACATCACAAGGAAGAAGAAGAAGCTTGGAGCACAACAAACAACATTGAATGTATTACTAGAGAATGTACAAAGATAAGTAGCCCATTAGGGCAATAACCGTATATACAAGCGAGGGTAAAAAACCTCCTAAAGATGGAAAAAAGTGCCCCGATGGTCCTAGAGTGTTCACACACATCACTACCTAAATATATCAACAAATACCCCCTGGGAGTGATGCGATGACCAAGTAGCTGGCACTCATGTATAAGGAAGTGCCAAGCTATGTGGAAATCACTCCACAAAAGGAAGTAAGCCCAAAGATTTGCGGAAAGCTTCAAACTTCTCCCTACGTAGAGCCTTCGTGAAAAGGTCTGCAATGTTCTCCTGGGTGGGCACATATGCCAAGCTGATCTCCCCAACAGAGAACCTCTCCCTGACATAATGATAATGCACCTCAATATGCTTAGTGCGAGCATGGAACACAGGGTTCCTCGCAACTGCCAATGCACTCTGACTCTTTGTGAAGATGGTGGTGGCAAAAGAGTGACAAACACCCAAATCAGCCATAAGGCATCTGAGCCACACACACTCAACAATAGTTGTGAAAGCTGCCCTATACTCAGCCTCACAACTGGAAGTGGACACAGTAGGATGCTTCTTGCTCAACCAAGATATACATGAGCTACCAAGCATGAAGCAAAAGCCACTAGTGGACACACAAGTGTCGTAGCAACCAGCCCAATCAGAGTAAAAAAAAGCATGCAAATTTGGCGATAGTGATCCCCCCTTGGGATAAAACAACCCAAGTAGTTGAGGACCACTCAAGTAGCGAAAGATGCGCTTAACCGCCTACCAATGCTTGACTCGAGGGCAATGCATAAACCTGCTCATCTGTGAGACAGCAAACTGAATATCTGCGTGCCTGGAAAAGCATCGATGAAAGTCACGAAGTAAAGATAATTCCCAAAAGAAGGTGTCTGCATAGGACCACAGATATCACTATGTACAAGCTGCAATTTCTGAGTAGCCCAAACTAAACCATCTTTTGGAAAGGATGAACGTTGTATTTTGCCCAAAATACAGCCTTCACAAACATGTTTTCCAGGTGCCTCAAGTTTAGGCAAAGAGGACACCATTTCAGATTTCTGCAGGCGTAGCAAACTAGCGAAATTCGGATGACCAAAGTGTGCATGCCAAAGCTTTGCATCTGACATAGCCTGAGAATCATTTACTGCACATGCCAAAACATTTACAGATCTTTCATATTTTATGAGCTTATACAACCCACGACATAAAATGCCAGAAGCAATAATCACATCGCCATTTGACAGATCATGAACTATACACCTGACATCAACAAATTTCACAACCAAGCCAATCTTGCCTAATGCAGGAACTGATAAGAGGTTCTTCTTGATCACTGGCACAAATAAAGCATCTGACAAAGTGAAAGAACTACCATCAGCAGTAGTCAAAATGATCTTACCAACTCCCATAACACGATAAGAGGAGTTGTTGGTGCATGTAACAGTATTCCCTATAGGGGTAGGCTTGAGTGAAGAGAAGAAACTGCGCTGCGAGGTAATATGTTTGGTCGCCCACTGTCAAAGTACCAAACATCTGAGTCTACTGCAGACATGGACTGCTCATGACAAGATGGCTTAATACTGCAAACAATAGTAAACACCCATTCTTCTTCCCGCACAAGATTAGCAGACTCCGTTTTTGGTGTAGAGGCTTCTGTAACAACCATTCCAACCTCTTTCTTCTTTGCCTCTTTTGCAGCCAATTTTGGACAGTTCTTTATGATATGATCTTTCCCTTCACAGTACTTACAAAACAGTTTCTGCTTTTTTTATTTTTCTCATCTTTGTCTTGGTTCTTCGAATGCGCAGCATTTGCAGATTTCTGCCTACTAGTAAAAGAGCTCCACTTTCCTTTGCCTTCTGACTAGCTAGGAAAGCTTGATCTACAACACGCATAATGGACCTGTTCTGCCTAGACTGATCTTCCTGCAACAGAACAAAGACTAACTCCTCAAATGACAAGGCATTTGGATTGCCTTTCATCATCAACCGAAGAGTATAAGCAAAACTCTGATCTGAATCAGGAAGACCATTCAAAACGGTCTGCACAAGTGAGCTATCTAGTATATCCTCATCAGCAAAAATCAACTGTTCCTTCAAGTCTTTGATCTTTGTTACGAAACTGTCCATAGAATCACCTTCATTCATGTGCTCACTCCCCAATTGTTTTTCAGAGGTAAGCAACACGAGCCTCATTCCTAGCTTGGTACAATGTGGTAACTGTATCCTAAGCATCCTTAGCTATTTTGCAAGAGCGAATATGAGGAATAATGGCACGTTTGATAGACAAAGCTATCAGTGCATATGCCTGGGCATCTCTGCCATCCCAATGAATCTGCTCTATAGTAGGTGCAACAGAAATTGCAACACAAACAAGAATATGCAGAATACCATCATCTTCAACACCTTCTACATCAGCTTCAGTACCTGCAGTTGTAATAGTTGCAGGTGTGATAGGACTTTTTTTGACACCCTACACAATGTTCCACAGTCCTTTTGCAACCAACACATGTCGCATGATATAAGCCCATAATGGGTAGTTGGTACCATCCAACTTATCCTCAACAGCCAACATACGGAATACATCACTGGTTTCAGCCATGGCCGGTGACTAAAATACCTTGATGCAAAAAATTGACTATATCTCAAAAAGTTGCACACAACTACTGAGACAAATTCTGCTAGACCTATAGCAGACTTCGAGACGCTTATACTAGCGAACAGAAACTGGTATATACCTTTGGCAGAAAAAGACGAAATAGCCTGCACAAGTGCTGTGATAGTGTGTTTGGAGGCTGAAACGAGCTCAGTTCGTGATTTCGGCACCACAAAACAAAGCTATATTGATCTCTCAAACACCCTGAGTATGCTCACCAAATTTCATGCAAATCTGAGATTGCAAACGGAGGAGTGTCGATGGTGCCCTAGATGAAGCGATGACCTGCTCTGATACCAATTGTTGGAGTTAGACGTCTGCGAAAGCACATGAACATCACAAGGAAGGAGAAGAATTTGGGAGCACAACACACAATACTGAATGTATTACTAGAGAATGTACAAAGATAAGTAGCCCATTAGGGCAATAGGCGTATATACAAGCCAGCGGCAAAAAACCTCCTACAGAGGGAAAAAAGTGCCCCGACGGTCCTAGAGTGTTCACACACATCACTACCTAAATATATCAACATCTACCTTCCATCATCACTAGGATCTCTTAGTTTCTTCCTTATTATTGTATGCTTCTCTTATGAGAGCTTCTCGCTTAGGCTTTCTCAACATAACTTTAATGCCTTCTATCTCATAGTTCTTGAAATTGTCTGGCACTTCGAATAAGGATTCTTCCTCTTCTTGTGTGGGGGACTTTTTCTTTTGTTTCTTCTTCTCACTCTTCGTATCTACCTATGTAGATAACATTACCTCATGCTTATGCCCTTCCTCTATTTGAATCCTAGATTCTACCAAGTAAAGTTACTCTTTCGCTGAAGCGCAAAAGGGTTCCATGATGATGGATTCAAAATCCCCATCAATAGTCTTTTGCTAGTACATCTACACTAGGCTCACATTCCTCAATGACGGTTCAAACATGATGGGTTCTAACATTAGTACTGAAATTTCATAGCCATCTTTGTCCCAATGGGGTGTCCATTGTTCCTTGTTCAGAGCTATGTCCATTGTCGCTAAGATTTCTACCCAATCATCAGGTTCATATTCTTCATTCAAAAATACCATGGGTGCATAGGTTGGGTCTTACATTGATTTTGGATTTTTTGTAGCACCTAAATTCCTCACTTCTAAACTCTTATCCTCTTTTGGTGCAATTGTACACATCCATAAGTGTGTATCCTCATGTATCCCTCGAGTTGGAGTGCATAGATTTTGTTTCTTCTAGCATTCTATGCATAGTATTCCATTGTAGGAGAGGTACGTCTCTATGAGAATAGTCCTTGAGGTTGACTTTGGTAGTTACCCCTAAGTTCTCTAAGTACAAGGAATTGGTTCCCTGATCCTAGACTATTTGCAATTGCCTCATAAATGTTCTACCTAAAATCATCTTGTAGACATGATTCTTTCCAAATGCTCATATAGCAAAAGTGTGGTCAAACTCTACACAACATGTAGTGGGAGTTATCCCTTCTAGGAGTCCTAGATCTTTCTTTATATGTCCATCTACCATTTGCAAATTCATCCTTCTCTCTCTTAGAGTTGTCTTGACAAACATTTCCATAAAGACGACACACACACACATACACACACATAAACACATAGACACATAGACACACACACATACACACATAGACACACACACACATACATAGATTTACACACACATACACATGCATACACACACACATATATACGCACATAGACACATACACACACACACATATACACACATGCACACATACACACATTTACACACACACATACACACATAGACACACACACACACACATAGACACACACATACACACATAGACATACACACACATACACACACATAGACACACACATAGACACACACACATACACACACACATACACACACACATACACACACACATACACACACATAGACACATACACACACATACACACAAATTTACACACACACATACACAAATTTACACACACACATACACAGATTTACACACACACATACACATGCATACACAAACATATATACACACATAGAAACACACATAGACACACACACATACATGTAAGACAATAGTTACGCAATATAACACAGGAGCAATAGCAGAGAAGATAACAGATATAGGAGAATCTCAACAATTTTCTACTAGCAGCAAGTACAAAGATGATGGCGTTGTCCACCCGTGCGCTCTCAAGGTAGAGCTTAAATGGTGATCTAGACAACTCTAGATAGGAAGATACAAGGTAGAGGTATGCTGGCTCAACTCAATATCTTAGGTAGTGCAGAAGTCATGTATATATAGGATCATGGGTGGCCTGCCATGGACGGCTATACATGGGCGGTAGAGCGTGGGCGGCCACCGCCCGCGTAATTGCCATACACGGCTTAGACTGGTTGAACCGACCTAACAAATATAAATGATTTCTGACTCTGACAGGGAATATTCCATGGAATATTCCCTTTATCGTCGCGCCGGGGGCGCTGCCCCCGGACCCCCACGGGCCTTGGTAACTCCCTTTCCTTATAATACCTTACATGGTCCAATATGACCTTCATCCAACATTCAAGTTGGGATTCCCATCAATTGGGTAATGCACGCTTGGCTTCTCCTCATAAAGGGGGCCTTACAAAATGTGCATACAATCATGAGGGGTAGACATTGATCATATACTAACAATACACACACACACATACACACACATACACACACTTACACACACATACATACACACAGATTTACACACACACATACTTTCATATAGATATCTAGACCACTGAATCGTTTGGCTATCTCCCATTTTATAATCAATCTATTACCTACCTTGCTTACTAAGACTTACATATTTGTTTATAAAGATTAAGTATCAGTTAACTATGGAGGTATAAAGTCGTTTGGAAAATAAGACAAACAAATTTATCTCGAAGATTTTGGAAGATGGATGAATAGTTTCAAAGGATGGGAGGACAAAAAGAATTCATTCAATGCAAGTTCTTGTTCTTACCTTAGCTAAGGTAAAAACAAAAACCTACACTGATTGAATGCTTTCTTTCTACCCATCCTTTAAAATTATTCTTTCATCCTTCAAAATATTCGAGATAAACTTACTTCTCCTATTTTTCAAATGACTTAATACCTCCATAGCTAACTCATACTTAATGTTTGTATGAAAAGCTCAATAAAAGAGTTAGCACCGCAAGTATTAGGTCAACTAGAATAGAACCAGTTAGGAGGATTCTAAAGGCTGGGCGGACAATTCCAAAGGCTAGATGGGCAAAATATCTTCATTTGATACAGATATGTATAATTTGACCCTACTCTCATAACATATGTATGTGTGTATATGTGTGTACGTTTATATGTGTGTATACATTCGTATATATATATATATATGTGTATGTCTATGTATGATTGTATTTATATGTATATATTTATGCATGTATATATATAAGTAGATAGAAAATTAAAATTATACCTGAATAAGGCCAAAATAGATACATTACTCCATCCAAAACGATTTTGAATATTGAGAATAAGAAAGCTCGCACTTAATCGTGTCAAGTGACTTCCTTCATATAGATGATTTACTCTGGAAGATATCTCTCATTTTTAGAAATATCAATGCTCTCATTGTCATTTTGATACCAATCCTCAATAAAATTTTCAATGCCATCATCTTCATCATTGTCACACAAATCTTGTACTTTATCTTCTTTTGAATATAGGTCTTTCAACCTTGCATATTCCACAGGATCACTTTTGCGTAGCCTCCTCATAGAAGCTTCTGATAAATGAGGTCTTATTGGCAATTGTGAATGGTGTAGAGGAATATTATGAACATCATACATTGGAATCTACATACATGAATAAAAATCATTAATATTCCATAAATGAATAAAAAGTAAACTTTGAACATAAAATTAAATATATAAGTTATTAAATATGGATAGAAAATTTTTATTCTCTCTCTCGCTAAAAGGTTCTCTTGGATGTCTACACATCCATAATTCACTAATAATTCATCACTAGCATGTAATGTAGTAATAGCATTGACAACTATGTATCTTGATACATCTCTACTCATGTATGGTGATTCATGACTATTTTCACACTCCTCAAATGGGAAATTAGTCCTTGAACTATAATGTAACCCTCGACTACTATTTATTAAACCTGCTATATTTCCATGTGTGTAAGGTCTTCCATCAATATATAATCTTTCATTTTCTACATGTGAAATCCTTCTACTAGTAAGGGATGCTGCATTCAAGCATATTCCATAAGTACTCATGCTTTGAACATAATGTGCAAGTGGATGCCAATCTCCCATCTATATATAGGACCACAAAATGACATAAGAGTGACTTCAAAGTCCGGAGGCACACACAAATCCTCTACAATAAAGAGACCATGACTAGCATTAGTAATAGTAGATGGAGCAATCATGTAGCGATTACCCCAAAAGTTAAAAACCTCTCCATCTAAAGGAAGTGGTCCTCTATTCCATCCTCCATATATTCTTCTATCATATGTTTGTACTAGAGAATGATCATGAGCTAGCAATGGATAATCTCCAGCCATTTCAGTCTCTAAACTAGGAGGTACAGGATTTCTAGAAACCTCTACTTGTAATTGATGAATAGCAAGTCCATAACATGTACGAGGTATACTAACATTATGAATATGAGAATTATTATGATCATCATCATCGAGCAAGTATTCCTATATATCAATAGTAATTTGATTTTGTATATGGTTTTTAAATAAAATAATGACATGTTGACCAGGTGGTGGTGCATATTCAAAAGTACCATACTCTGTCTCATGTTCAATACATTCCAATCATGGTCTTTGATACGTGCCATAGCAAGAGTTACACCAACATATAATATGCTCTTGATAGCAAAATTCATCATAACTCCTATCGGAGGACACATGTGAAGTCATTGCATGGGTAGGAGGTGGTGGAGTGCCCTCTGATTGATCACAATCTCATTATAACAAGAAAAATATATATATAAGTTATGTATCTATCAAATATATTTAAAATTAAAAGTTTGATATACTTACAATATATAGTCCTTGCACGATTAGGACACAGTGGTGGAGTTCTGTCTCATTGATTGGAATCTACAAATAATCGTATGAGATATTAATAATATGATTATTTACATACATAAACATTCACATATACATATTTACACATACACACATATTCACATATACACATTTACACATACACACATATTCACATATACACAAATACACATACACACATATTCACATACTAACATACACATGCATGCATATATTTTGTATGAATTTGTGTATATGCATGCATGTGAATGTGTGTATGTATATATATGGATATGTATATGTGTGTTTATGTTATATGTACGTATAGGTGTATATGTATGCATGTATGTATGTGTATATGTTTGCATGTATATGTGTATGTGGGTATGTTTATGTGTATGTCTGTGTATATATGTGTATGTGTTCTGATTCCTTTTTTCTGTTTGAGATTAAAATAACAGGAGATATTGTATGGTGGAAAAAAATAATAGGCGACCTAACATACCACCTGAGACGTGGTAGTTTTTTTGTAGATAGCTACGTCTTCAGGAGTCATTTCCTCAGCAAAAGGTATACAAATTAATAGTTTATATTTATAGTTCTCATATGTTTTATTAATTTTTTACATTTAATTTATGTATTTCTTTTCTATTTAAATAAACACGTTGCTGCAAAGAAAAGAGTTGAGTCAGGTCACACATCGCATTAGGCCAAATGGGCCATCATGGTTTTGTAGCTACATTTGTAAGTATATGTGTTATTGTAAGTCTATTTTTTATTTTAGTTAAAATGCAAGAAACTAATCTTTTTTATTTTTTTTCAGTGCAACGAAAGGATTATGGTCGATATCCTCCGAAACATGAGATCGAGTATGCTACACATTTTGGATATCGGCATTTGAGCGAGTATATGCGATATCATCCGGATGCAGTTGTGAGTATTATTAAATTTTATATAATTATTTTTTTATGGATGTTTTGACTGTTTTAGTTGTTTATGTTTGTTATATGTAATATAGGAGTATTATGGAGAGGCAAATACAGATGAGGTGGAGAGACAAACACAGAAGGGACGATTCGATCATCACAGGGTGCTCACACACATACATCAGATCATGTGGATGATCGTGATGAAGAGATTGATGATGATGATTAGGATTCTTGATTATGACATTGGATATGTGTGTGTGTGTATGTATGTATATTATCTATATATTGTTCATCTCCATTATGTTTTGAATTGTGTGTATGGTATTAAGTAATGAAAAGTCTTGTTATATTGATTTTTATTATTGTTTATATTAAGCATGTGTTTTATTACTTTAATTATATAATTCATTCATATTTATGTGTGCTTGTGTGTATATAAAATGTATATATGCACAATATGTAGGCATATATCTATATGTGTAAGTGTGTCTCTATGCATGTGTATGTATGTATATATGTGCATGTATGTATGTGCATATGTATGTGTATATGCATGTATCTACATGCACGTGTAAGTGTATGTGTGTATGTATGATACACTTAGAGAACGTGTACTCATAGGTCCACAAATGTTGGCATGGACTAATGCTAAGGGTTTATTTGCAGAAATGGATGCTTCTATAGGTAAAGGGGTAATTGTTTGCTTGACACATGCTTGGCAATTCAATTCCACTTGTGTGATCCTGGGTAGACCTTTGACAAGATGATTGGAAGAGATCCTAGCTAAGTAAGAGGTATGTTCAAATCTCCAATATCACAAGCTAAGACTTGAATCTTTGGCCATAGAACTTGAAAGCTTGTAGAGACCTTTGTCTTCATATCCTTGAGCTATCACTCCATTGGATTCGTGATCAATCACTTGAACTTTGTTGTGATCAAATTGCACAATCATGTTGCACTTTGTAATGGCCTTCTGTAGCTCAGTGATGAGTAGCACCTCCTTTAATGTCAATCCAGGAAGACATGAGGATGGTATGAAGACCTCGAGCAAGTGAAGGCACGTGCGTGAGTGAGAAGCACACTAACATGCACTCACATACACACACACGCGCACACACTGCAAGACAAAGAGTGAGAAGCAATGGAGTTCTTAGATTACTTTCAAAAAGCTCTTACAAGTTCATTTCAATTACAATCTAGCCTCAAAAATGAGCTCTCTAGCTCTATTTATAGTTTTTGACTAGGTTTTGGCCGTGTCCAGACCTAGTGTCCGGCCTAGTTAAAAATTAGGTTCTCTACCCTATTTGGAGGTTCAAACGAAGTCTAAAAAATGTGAAACCTGACAGGTAGGTACTTCTAAGGCTCCTCAAGCTCAAGGACTCCTTGGCTTGCACAAAATGGAGCTACAAAAATGAGAAATGGTATTTACAATGATTGTTAGTGATGAAAATCACTGTTTTTGTAGGGATTCTACTAACATTTGGACATACATTTCCTTGAGCTCCCTACTTGCTCCTTCTCCTTGTGTGTCCACTTCTTGATATGCGTTAGTGTCCTGAAAAAATATTGGCCTACTTGCCAGATCGTCGTTGACTGCTCTGTCTGCTTGTGCTTTCTCTTCTCTCTGACTCCCTTCATACGCTTCCTTGCCTCGTGAGTCCTTCAGTTCCAACACCCCCCTCTCTCTCGCGTCTGTCGTCCCTGACAGACCCTTGTTGGGTGGGTCATTGGATGTAGTACTCTACAACGTCTTGTGCTAAGTGATGTTCTGCAATCCGCAACCCTTTGGCCAAGTCCGTGAGTAGAGCATCCCAATCTACCGGCCCGGGAACCTCTGGATATGGAATACGTAACTTTTCTGAATGGAGAGCTTGTTCCACTACAAACAACTGCAATAAATGTGATGGTATGGGAATGAATATCTCTGAATGATATTCCCAGAATCGCGTGACAAACATTTCTTCAAACGTCTGTTTGAAGCAGGCTGGTAGATACTTGATACGCGCGTGCCATGCATATACAACATTAATAGATGGGGTTGCGCTCATGTCGTAGACAAGGTCCTGATTACCCTCATTAAATCCAAGAGCTGACAGATGAGGCTCCTTGATATTCTTGAAGGTCCTGAAGGTGACCAACATGAGTTAAAAAATTTTAATGCACATTTGGGTCATAACATCTGGCACATTTTTAAACCGTACCCCCCACTGCCGAATCGTTGAAATCATATATCCTATGGTAGGTTGGCCTTTAGGTGGTGCTAGGTAGACATAATTGAGCCATTTTTCGCATCCTTTGGTGGTTAGCACCATTTTTGTGTATTCCGGCCACGACCTTCTTCGAAATACGGGGCAGTAGCATGGGTTGTATTTGATATACAACGGCATGTTATTCCATGTTCTTACCATTTCAGGGTAGGTTTCCAGTAGACGAATCCTCCACATAGGTTGATATATGTTGCCCTGCTTGGCACTAGTTGGGATGTCGTCCGGTGTGAACTGTGTAGCCGAGGTTGGTTCTTTGGAGGTGTGATGCTTGATTTCCGCATTGTAGTCTGCCATTAAGACACAGAAAGGGACATACAAGTCGTCGGAAGGCCCGATCCACCTGTGATGGGAGAGGTTTCTAAAGTATTCTGATTTTATAACAACCTCTTCCAATCATGACATTGACGCTATCTGAACTGCTACTCTGTCATCGTGGGTTGTGGCTACTTTCTCTAACTTCTGCATCCATTCAGGAGCCTCTATCTCGATGGTGTCCCTGCCCTCTTCGGTTTGCTTGCCTCCTGGTGCAGGCATGGGCACGTATGGATCTTCGAAAGTTTCCTCTATTTCAATCGGCACTAAGTCTTCAGGCTCGGGCTCTACAAGCGGAGAGGGTTGCCGCTCGTATTGTATGACTTTATTGCGTAATTCTTCGAGTTCTGCTTTAAGTTTTACAACTTCTTCAGATATGTCGACGGCGGGTGTGACTATGGTTGGTGGCTCCTGCTGAGTTGCCAGTTGCTTTAGTAGGTCATCTCTTTCTCTTTCTAATGCGGCATGAGCCTCCAAGAGGTCGGCATGGGTTTCCAACACCATTCGCATATTCTCTGAGGGAATGGCCTTGAATTTTTTTGGGTCGATTTCCTATGGGGAACCCTCCATTGCGGCTTCCAAGTTCTCTTCGTTTTGTTTCTGTAGCCATTTATTCTCCTCGAGTGCCGTAGACATGTGCTTTCGTAGGAGGGCCAGGTTGCGTCTAAGCTTGAGATTCTCCGTTATCTGGGAGTGTAGCAAGTCATCCATATGCTGCCGTTCTTCTGCATCTGTCTGGGGTGGATTGGCTACTAACTGCTCATGTTGTTCCTGTCAGGTGGTATACTGTTGTTGTAGTAGCCGTTTTTCTCTTTTGAGATCCATGAATCGTACTTGAAGTTGTTCATGGCTTCGAAAGAGTCGCGTATGTTGGTCATCAAGATGCTGATAGTGCTGTTGTAGTTGAGACATACTCTGATACATATTATTAAATACATTATTAATGGGGGTGGATGCAGGAAGGGTGTTGAATGCAGAGGGAAAGGGGAAGGGAAAGGGAAGTGTGGATGTAGTGCTAGAAAATGGTGAAGTGGATGGTGGGGGAATGGGAGAAGGTGGATGCATGGGGGGAGGGAGAGGTGCGGAGGTGGGTGATATTTCCATGAAATCAAAAGTGGGTGCGGTAGTGGGGTTGATTGTGAATATTGGAATTGTGGGTGTGGTGATAGTGGTGAAAGTGTACAGTGGTGTGTGCAACTGTGAATATGAACTGCCCGAAAGGGTGATTGGGGGAATGATGTTTTCCGTGACTGTGTTTAGAATTACGGTGTCAGTGGTTGTATCTACAAGGGTTGTGGAGATAGGGTGTGTGGGTTGGCCGACAGTCTGTGCTTCGGTGTGGGTAGTGGACTCGGAGGCGGTGACAGTAGTGGTTACACTGGTAGTGGGAGGTGAATGTGGTGGAGTTGGGGGTAGGGGTGGCAAAGGGGGTGACGGAGGTGCACTTGATATATGGGTTTCCTCGGTATCCTGAACGATGTGTGCGGTGCCCGTGGTTGTGGATGTGCCTTGTGGTTCAGATACTAATACATTCATCTACTTTCCTCCTCGAGGGGGGTGTCTGCCGTATCGTCGCTCCGTTCTTCGTGATTGTGCCAGGGCGGTATGAACTGTCTCAGGTACTCCTAAAGCCTTAGAAATCATGTCAAGAGTTGCACGGTATTGCTCATCTATGCCTTCCTCCTCAAGGATTTGATTCATGAGGGCTTTGCCTGCTGCTAGGGACAGTCTATGTTGCTCTTGAACTCTGTTCATGGTATCATAGAGCTTTTTCAATGCCTTTGTATAAGCTGGAGCACCTTCAAGTACCTGCAAGGCTTCCTGATCATATTCCTGCTCTTCTTCCTCGGACTGTCCATCATGTTCTCCTCTTGTTCTTCTTCTTCTTCTTCATCTTCTACTTCGACAACCTCTGGTTGTTTGGGATGGGGTTGGTCCGTAACAGTTTGTTGTCCACTAGCTTGCTCTGCCTCGACTTCCGCGTTAACAGCCTCGATGATTCTGTCTACCTCCTCATCTGTTAGGTCTTCTAAAGTGAATCCGTGAGGGAACTCTAGGTTGGTTGGTACAGGTGGAAACACTAGGTTCGGTCCATCAGTGCTGTGTCTTGGTAATCTGATAGTGAAGGGTTGTACCCGCCTCGGAAGTCG
This sequence comes from Ceratopteris richardii, assembly GCA_020310875.1. Taxonomy (NCBI): domain Eukaryota; kingdom Viridiplantae; phylum Streptophyta; class Polypodiopsida; order Polypodiales; family Pteridaceae; genus Ceratopteris; species Ceratopteris richardii. The sequence goes on from CM035423.1 coordinate 10,387,177, forward strand.
TGGAGTTGTTTCTGGTGTCAATGTCGCACCGCGGGCTTGTGCACAGGGCATCTGAACAGCGCCTCTCATTTTCTTGGAGGGTGGCCCTGCGGAGGATAATCTGCACTGAAACTCCTGTACCCTGGTCCAAATGAGTGCCCTTTGCACTGGTAGATCATACGCGAGACATCTATACACAATCCTGGTAAGAGCACAGCATCCATACAGTACAGACTTTTGTTTCTTATACCACCTTTGATGGGCCAAGTGGATTTGGTCGATAATCCAATGGGGCATGTTTATTGTCAAAGCAAAGGCGTCGGCCAAGTATAGACTAAACCATATCTTTTTAGGTGGCATTGTGAACCTCTCTTGAGCGGGAAATGCAAAGTGCTGCATGACCATTCGCAAATGAATGGTGATTGTAGGCGTCATTGCCACCATGTCCTTTAATTTCGTCAGATTCCTGTTCTTCATATTGTCGGGGACCATAGTCTCTTTCTACGTAGGAATGTGCATACCTTTCATGTCGAGAGCTTCTCTTACCAAGTTGATAGTCAATCTGAAACGCTTCAGCTCATTGCCCCTTGTGAGAGATGGGAGGACAAAGGTGTTGTACCCCTTCTTGTCTTTGCTCGGAGTGAGCGTGCTAATCAAATAAGAGCACCTTAGAAAATCGGGCTTTGGCAATTGGAATTTGAAGTAGTCATAGAGGTCCTGCTTTCTTCCAGATAGGTTTCAGTCCCTCATTATTCTGCAGTCTCTCAAATTCCCTGGTGAAAAAGTGATATCTGCCCCAGCGCCCATTGAATTCTATCTCGGCCTCCCACATGTAGGTGCCTTCACCCAGAGGTCCTCCCACATCACTAAACCAATGTGAGTTTTTGCTGATCGGCATTGTGTGCCCCTGTGGAGGATTCTGAACTGGTATGGCGTGTAATGCCCTCAATGCCACTGGGTGTTCCTTCAATTCCTCCTCAACCGGAAGACTTTCAATATCTACTACTTGGGGGCTGGTGCCTGCCTAGGAGCTAGTTCCTGCCGTATCTGCCATGTTACTTCTTGCCTCTTGATTCTGTGAGAATATAGAAACATGTGTTAACATTGTTAAGGAAAAGATAGAACCGTTTTTGTTCCCATTACAACATTAACATGAGGTTTGGGAGAGATTAGGGGGTTATTAAGTGCTCGGTGCTTGTGTGTGTAGTTAGGAATTGGGCAGACCTAAGAACTAAGTGGAATGATGTAGTGTGAGAGTGACGTAGTTAGTAGGTGGACATGGATTTACAACTGGGGTCCGGGGGTTTATTACAAGTTTTAGGGTGCCAAATGCAGTGGATGGGTTTTGATATTGATTTTGTGGAGACTCTGAAGAGTTGGATAGGGGTATCTACTTGAGAATGAGGCTTTTTAGGGACCCATTTACGAGTGATTCTACTTTTGCGCATGGAAGAATATGTGTCTGTGCATGATGTGTAAGACTGGGCCTCAGATGTTCGAGTGAGTGAAACATGTTGTACCGGGTGTGGCCTTGGTGTAGCTATTTGAGCCCGCAAGCAAGCCTTAGGCACCCAGATTTGTCGTGATTGTGGGTTGGCCTTCATTGACTTCTTGGGTACCCAAATAGACTTCCCTTTCGTAGAAGAAGTTATGAAGGACTTCTTATTAGTGTCGTGTTGTTGATTACTAATTTGGTCGTGGGGTTGGCATGGTCGCCATAGGGTGTTCGCCTTTCCGCACCCACACTTGGTTCAACTGCTGAGACATTCTGCTTCGCGCGTGTTTTTGGCCTCCAGTATAGGTAGTACTCTGTTCCTTCTATATTTGATCTGCCTTTGGTTGCTGCATCCCTCTGGCCTTTGGAAAAAAAGGGAGTACCGTCTTATCCTTGATTCCGTTGTGGAGACAATCCTCTTTCTGCATCATACAGTTTTGGACAAGAATAGCATTGTGAACTTCATGTGCGCTCCTGGAAGGACCAGGAGTTCGTGCATTACCTAGTTCCTTGAGTGCCTCATTTTCCAGTTCAACTGTAATTCGACTATGATTTGCCCATACCTGAAGAAGTCCACTTCTTAGGTTTAGGTTGACTGCATGATCATAGATCCAGTCCTGACCCAAGACAAGAGGCTCAGTGAGGTCCTCATCTTGACACACTAGCACTTTGACCGTCATTACTTCGTCTTGAATGGAGATGGGAAGATCCACCTCGCCCATGCAAGGGGTTTCCACTCCTCCCAATCCTATGAGATATGCTTCTATAGGATTGACAGTTAATTTCAATTCGTGACAGTAAGACAATTTGACAGCACTAGTGGCTGCACCTGAGTCAATCAAGGCGCTTACAGTCCTTACACTCTTTCCTTGTCCTATATCTAAGGTTATAAAAGGACGTCATCAATTATCCTATGAGAGCAATCACCTAAAACTTCACACATAGCCACATGATATTCTTGATCTGCATATGCATCTGGCCTAAGTTGCTCTCTGCCTTGTCTTCGTAATTTCATTCTCTGTATGCGCTCTAAAGCTTCTGCTTGAGCTTCTTCTCGAATTTGCTTTTCTTCTTCCTTGCGTTTCTTAGCAGTATTGAGTCGACTTAGCATTCCCTCTGTGAGAGGTTCCTGATACAACTTGACTCTGCATCCGCTTATGTAGCTCGGAAGAATATCGCCTTCTAATGTGGCTAGTTGCACAACTCCACTTGTTGACATTCTATTAATGATCATGAGTCCATAGCCTCTTTTCTCTAGTTTCCTCGCATGTTGTTTCAAAGTGTATACTAGTACTAGGTCGCCTGCCTTCAAACCTTTATCCTTAACGTGGGCATCAAAGTATGCCTTCTGTCGTTTCTTAGCTGCATATATCCCTGCAGCCGCCCTCAGTCTTGTTTCTCCTAATCGTTCAAGGTCAACGAGTCTAGAGGAGAGTTCATGACCCGTCCATTCATGCTCCTGTGCTACTTTTAATGTAGGTATTAAGAAGTCCAATGGTAGCACTGCATTTTGGCCAAATACCATCTGAAAGGGGGTGGCTTGGAGTACCGTTTTGTAGGCCACTCGGTATGCCCAAACAGCATGGTGTAGCTCTTTGTCCCAATCAGAGCGTTTATTATTCACCAATTTGGTAAGCACATTGCATAAGATCTTATTTGTGCTCTCAGCTTGGCCATTAGCTTGTGGGTGATAGGGGGTTGACTTCTTGTGCACTACCAAGAACTCTTGGAGTAGGTTTTCAATAACTTCATTGAAGAAGTGAGTGCCCCTGTCACTTACTAGCTCTATAGGTAGCCCGTATCTTGTGAATACATTCTCAAACAAGAATTTAGCAATTGTCTGAGCGTCGTTCTTTGTCATAGCTTTTACCTCTACGCATTTCGTTAGATAGTCTGTGGCAACAATGATGTATTCAGCATGTGAACCCTTGGCTGGGGGATTAATAGGACCTACAAAGTCTATTCCCCACTTAGAGAATGCACGTCCACCCATCATAGGTTTCAGTGGCATCTCATCTTTGCGTATAGGATACTGAGTTCTCTGACACGCATCACACCGTTTCACATAGGTATGTGCATCCATGTGAAGGGTTGGCCACCAGAAGCCTGCAAATAGTATTGCCTTGATCACCCGATCTGGTCCAAAGTGTCCCCCTGCTACACCTTGGTGAGCAGTTTCCAAGATCTTGAGATATTCACTCTCATGGACACATAGTCTCAGGTAACCATCCTTACCACGCTTGTAGAGATTATCACCAATGAGTGAGTACTCTAGGGCTTCTTGTTCTAGACTTCTTTGTCTCGTCAGGGTCATGTCTTGAGGGAATGTTTTCGTCCTCGGGAAGGATACTAGTGGTTCACTCCAATCTGGCACTATGGACACTTGATAAAGTGTGGCATGTTCCACAGGTGGTTTAGTGCAACAGATTGTGCATTCCTTACACAGCTTTTGGACATCAGCCTCCATAGTAGGCCAATGCACTCCGAGTCTCCTTAGTGTCTGTAGGGTTCGTTGTTTTGAGTAGTGTTGCTCTAATGCACCTACATGTGCTAATTGCAACCATTTAGCGTACTCATCCTCTTCCACACAACACGCCAAGATCCCTTGATCCTTGTGCTTGTACATACTTCTTGCCATGATGTGATACTTTTGGGCTTTTACTACCTCTCTATCTTGTGTGTTTATTATTGGGTGTTTAGGCCCGTATGTCAATACTGGCACTAATGGCTTAGCCCACTGTGGCACCACTTCCAAATTAAACAAGTAAGCATCAGGAAGGTCATCTGACACTCCTTGTGGGGCTTCTCCAGATGTGAGTCTAGAGAGATGGTCTGCTCTCAAGTGAGTCCTTTCTTTTCTCACCACTACCTCAAAGTCATATTCCATTAGTAAGAGAAACCATCTTACTAATCTGCCTGTATTGCAAGGTTTGTTTACCAAGTACAATAATGCCTGATGGTCAGTAAAAAATTTAAACTTATTTGCAAGCAAATAATGTCTAAACTTTTTAACTGCATATACCATGCCTAATCCTTCTCTCTCCGTAGTGGTATAATTTCGTTCAGCTACGTTCAATTGTCTACTAGCATAGGCAATTGGAAGATCCATATTACCTTCACCAGTAGGTTGTGCAAGCACACATCCAATGGCATAATTGGATGCATCCACATGAACATGGAAAGGCTTATTCCAATCTGGTGTGGTTAAGATTGGTGCTTAACATAATCTTCATTTAAGCTCCTGGAAGGAATTCTCACACTCATCAGTCCACTCAAAGTTAGTCAAAAGTCCATACATGGGCTTTGCAATGACATCATACATGTGAATGAACCGATGGTAGTAACCACAATGCCCCATGAAAGCATGTACTTCCTTGACATTCTTTGGCCTAGGTAACTCGGCTATTGCTTTCACTTTCTCTTCATCAATGGATATGCCATTCTTTGACACTATGTGTCCTAGAATCTTGCCTTGCCTGACCATAAAAATGCACTTTTCTAGGTTTAGGAAGACTTGACATTCTCTACATTTGTCAAAGATTTGTCTGAGTTCAGGAATATGGGTTTGTCTGATGTTGGAATGAGCACAAAGATCATCAACATAGACTTCTAAGTTCTTCCTCAGGAACTCTTTAAATACGTGGCACATCAGCCTCTGGAAGGTTGCTGGTGCATTGGTAAGCCCAAATGGCATTACTCTAAAGGCAAATATGCCCCATTCAGTGGCAAAAGCCGTCTTATGCTGATCTTCTAGAGCTATGGCTACTTGATTGTAGCCCGAAAACCCATCTAGAAAGCTGCACACTTCCTTGCCTGCTACTCTTTCTAAGAGATGCTCTGTGATAGGAAGCGGATAGTTATCTCGAATTGTGGCTGCATTAACCTTCTTCAAGTTAATGCACACACGCAGCTTTCCATTTTTCTTGGGCACCACGACGATGGGGGATACCCACTCAGTGTGCTCAATTTCATAGATGAATCCAGCTTCTACCAGACGATCTATCTCTTCTTTGATCTTAGTAGCATAATTATCATTATAAGTGTATGGCTTTTGTTTAGAAGGTTTGGCATCTAAGGTCATGGGGATAGTGTGTGAGCATATGTCAGGGTCCACTCCTTTCAAATCCTTGTAACTCCAAGCGAATACATCTCGGTATTCTCTTAGCAAGGCTATCAATTCATGCTCTTTGTCTTCCGTCAGGTCATGGCCTATGTACGTGCATCTCTCCTCTCCTTCTTCCACAGCTACCACAATTTTCTTGGTGGTTTCTTTGTTATCTTAGGCCTCTCCTGATTGTGCCTCTCGTTTAGGCATTCTGATCATGACTCTCCTGTCATCTATCTCATACTTCTTAAAATTTTCTGGGACCTCAAACAAAGATTCCTCCTCTTCTTGTTTGACTTCTTTCTTCTTCCTTTTCTTTCCTTCTTCCTTAGGGGTTATGTGTGGCTAGCCTTACATCATTTGTAAGCTCTCCGTGCCTCTGGGGTTGAAATTCTACTTCATAGAAGTATTCTTCATCTGATGCAAAAGGTGGGTCCATAATGATTGACTCTAGATCGGAGTCACTAGCATCCTCAAATGCATCAGGGCTAGGTTCGCACTCTTCTAACACTGCCTCTCCCATGATTGGCTCTATGGAGAAAACTGAAATGTCATAGCCATCCTCATCACAGTGGGGTGTCCATTGTTCCTCATTGATGGCTACATCCATTGTTGCTAAGATTTCTGCCCAGCCGTGGGGTTCAAATTCTTCATCAGGAAAGACTACAGGCGCATAGGTTGGGTCTTGAATTGATCTATGTGTTTCTTTTGCACCTATCTCTCTGGCTTCTTCTCTCTTCTCTTCTTCTACTGCTACTTTGCACATCCATAAGTGGGTGTCTTCATGCATCCATGAGGATCCTGATCCTATGGAGTGCACAGATTCCGTGTCATCCTTGGCTCTATGGATGGGATTCCATTGAATAGGCGGTACATCTCTATGAGAGTAATCCTTGAGATTGACTTTGGTCGTAACACCTAAGTGCTGCAAATACAAGGAATTGGTTCCCCAATCCTGGACCACTTGCAACTGTCGCAGAAATGGTCTTCCCAAAATCATCTCATAGGCATGATTCTTGCTAAAATCACATATGGCAAAGGTATGCTCAAACTCAACACCATACGTGGTGAGAGTTATTCCTTCTAACAGCCCTAAGGGTCTCTCTATGTGTCCATCGGCCATTTGCAATTTCATCCTAGTGGGCTTGAGTGCTGGCTTGCCCCAACGCTTCCATAGGGAAGTGGTAGCAATTGCAACTCCTGCACCTGAGTCTAGAATGGCCTTGGTGGTGTATCCTTGATGGGTGATAGGGAGATATGTATTTCCCTCTTCGCCCTCGCTCATTTCTCCTATCTTGTCCAATGGTATTTCTGGCACTGTTCTCTGGGATCCTACCTGCGAACAAGATTTTGCTATCTCTAGTACTTGTTTGGCTACATGTTTCCATAGCTCTGGCCTTACTTTGAGTAGCTCCTCTAAGGTGAGGTTGCATTGTACTTTAGTGTTTTTCACTACCTCTGTGTTCCTAGGTATGACTGAGTCCTCATTTTGTACCATGACCGTGGGCGCTCTCATACATGTAGATTTAGCTTCCCATGGACCCGTGAAGTGGGGTAATTCTTGTAAAGAATTAGACTCAAAGTCTAGTCTTTCCTGAGAGTGGGTGCTCTCCTGCTCCTCATAAATGGATGGGATGTCTTGTTGGAATTGGTCATGTGCATCATCCACAAGTTCAATGGGAGGAGGGACTTCACTTTCTTTAGCCCATTTGTCTTCTTGAATCTCTCGTAAGAATTCTGGTGTGAACCGATTCATAGAAGAAGATGTGTTCGACTTCGTAGAGTTAGGCACATAGGCTTCAGGCCCATAGGCTTCCTGGGCAGGAAGACCTGCTCTTTCACTTGCCTTGTCCTTATGTTGAGAGGCGGGTTCCTTTTCTGATTGTGCAATTAGTCTCTCTATTCTTTCTAACAGTCCTTCAAAGTGCAGCTGTGTCTTAGCTGAACTAGATATGTTAAAGAGGCGGCTGGCTTCAAACATGGTCTGAGCCAATTCCACCATCTTAGCACAAATTTTGGTTCGTTCTAGCTCTAGTTCTGCTCTAGGGTAACACTTTTCATGATCAGTTACGTTTGGCCCATCTTGAATTCTGGCCTGATATGCTTTAAGCATCATGTTTAGGTCCTCGGGAGTGGGATCAGCTAGGACTGCTCCTACTCTAGGGGGTGGTGGGATTAGATGAGGCGGGTTGGAAGGTGGCAGGTTGGATGGAGATGGGAATGGTGGAGGTGATGGAGGTGGGGTAGTGTGAGAGGGCGTTTGAGCTGTGAGTTCAGATATCTTGGCTTTAGTTTCTCTTAGGCTTTCCTTAAGTTCACTCATTTTCTTTGCCCATTGTCTTTTCATTCTTTCACGACTATCTCTCCAAGCTCTAGTCCTTTTCTTGGTTATGCTCTTAGTTTCGCTAGTCTCTAGGCTCTTTCCCTGGCCTACCCCTTGGTTTTGCTGCAATGCCTGAGCTCTAGTGACTACCTGTATTGGTGCAGTGGAAGTGACACTCCCTCTGGAATCTACAACTAACCCAACAACATTGATAGGAGTGATTTTCGGCATATTATTAGGATTCTTTGGGCAGTCTCGTAAGAGATGCTCCTTTCCACACTCCTGGCAATAGCCTTGAATTGTCACTAACTGGGGTTGTGTAGGTGGAGGTAAGGGGCAATCACGAATGAAGTGATCTCCCTCACATCTGTAGCATGGTCCTCTAGGGAACGGGGGTCTTACCTGCCTAGGTTGGGATCTAGGGTTGGGGTTTGCGTACATGAAATTTGTGTAATCTGACTCCCAACTAGGTTCACACGGTTCCTCACTATAGTAGGACTCACCATGTTCAGGAGATTGCATGTAGTAGGCCTGAGGACTGTCAATATGTGTCGAATCAAAGCTATGGTCACTCAGGTCACTTTCAGAAGGCAATGGTGTTACAGGGACTATGGCTCTATTCAGGTTTTCTTCTGCAGCTGCATACTTTACAGGGATCACATTAGTAGGAGCAGGTGGTTGTTGTGCTAGCACTGGCTGGGGTCTCAGTTGGGCCTGATATTGTGGTTGGTAATTTTGTTGAGGCCTAGTATACTGTTGTTGTGGGTGTTGACTCTGGTATCTGCCTTGTTGAGGGTATGGCTGAGGGTAGGTTTGCCTAACCGCTTGCTTATTGTATGGGCAGTCTTGTGCTGAGTGATTTGTGTATCTTCGTTCTATGGTGCAGTACTGGCTACTAGGGTTTACTTGGGGTTGAGCCATAATGGGACAGACATTCGCCATATGGTCGCCTCCACAAGTATAGCATCTTTTCACAGGGGCAAACCTTGGGATTTGTTTACTAGAGATACCTAGTTTCTGAGCTACTTTCTCTGCAAGTTCCTCAATTGATGTGGATTGTGTGGACGAGAGGCTAGAGGCACTATCTGAATCTTTGTATATTTTGGATAGCTCTAACTCCTCCCCTAGGTTATCCTCAATGTCAATGCACATGCGTACACACTCTTCTATGGTTCGAGGGTCCTTCAAGTACACATAGGATCTCAACTTTGTACTTAGCAATCCATCCAAGAATAAAGCCACTTGCTTAGCTGGTGTGGGGAGCTCCGAAACAGGGCATCTTTCAAGATATTGCCTAAATCTTCTTCCTTCAAGTCTCACGGTCTCTTGAGGGTTTTGCTTGAAGCTGTGAATCAATGAGGAGGTATTATGTCTTATGCCACTCTTAGAGAATTCAATAATGAAAGCCTCTAGGAGTTGGTCTATGCTCCTGAACTGTCTCTCATTCAATGGTTGGAACCACGTAAGGGCTGTGTTCCTAAGGGTTAGACCAAAGGCATTGTACTGCGTGAATAGATCTTCAACTTGTTCAGCCCTCAAGACTTGCCTAAACTCGGCCACATGATCGTATGGGTCTCCTGTGCCATCGAAGTAATTCTTCATGGACTTAACTAGCTGAGTCGGTCTCAAAGTCCTTGTGTGCTCTCTAGGTCGTGGTAGAGGGAACTCATCCGCATTTCTTTGATTCCTGTGAGCTCTAAGTACCTCAGGCTCTACTCTATTTGTTTTCGTCCTCATTCTTTCTCTGCCCCCTAGGTTGGCAAAGCTTACTTTTGGCCTATCTCTACTTCGGTCTCTTTGAGTTCCATGAGCTTGGGATGTTCCTGCTCCAGGGTGACCATAGGACACATTCGATCTTGGTTGGGGGAAAATAAATTCACCTTTCCAAGTGTAAGCATGCCTCTCATTTTCTGTCACCACAAAGATCCTCTCTGAAGCGTGATCTATGTAGGTCACTCTGCCTGGGCTATCAGGATCCTTAAACTCATAGATCATGATTGTTCCTATATCAATTGGCCGATCAGATTTATACCTCCAAAAGGCTTCGTCAGTTTCTCGATTCAGAAGCAGATCTATGCTCTTATTATCTTGGGGGATCCACTCTGGTGTGATAATCCTAGTGAGAACAGATTTGCCTCGGGGGGTCCTAGGTTCTTCGCCCATGTTTCCTTGCTCTAGGTCACCTAAGTCCATTTCTGGGACCTTATTCCCAAATTCAGCAGTCCTATCTGGATGACTGGTGACTACATATATTGTCCCTTCCTTGTCTAAGTATGCTCTGTTTTCGAACTTGACAGCTGGGCGCTCTAGTCCAATAGATTGGTCAGGATTCTTAATCTGTACTACAGATCTTCCTAGGCCGTCCTCATAGATGCTAGCACCTAATCGGTTGGTCCTAAGGTATTCCAACTGCGTTTTGTAAGGGCCTTCTACCCTGTGCAAGTATGGCACTCTTGAACTTCCCGTAGATCTGTCCATGCCTTGAGACATCTCTGATTCACTAGTCTTAGAGCTAGGGTAGTATGAGTGGTGGCTCAACTGCTGGGCCCAAGACCTAGCAGTGTGGTTGACACTAGCCTCTGAAGACCTAAGACTTTGTCTATCTCTCCCTAGATGTAGCCCTGATCTAAGGTTCATAAGCCTAATTGAATAGCCCAAATTTGCCCAAGTACAACCTCGTTGCTGAGTCCTTTTGTATCAGTTACTTGATTCTTTTTAGTGGTTACCGTGTTTATGCTCTTGTCAGAAATCACGTCGTCAGGAATATTTGAGTTAATTTTCGCATTGTAAGTTGATCGTTCCACATTAGATTCTTTCCTTTAAGGTCACCGCATCACGAAGAGATTATATTTAATCTTGAACTTGAGTGCATAGGTAGTCTTCAACTTGATTGATGCCTATCGTTGCCCTGACTTACTCCTAGCACTTCTCGCACTTAGCCTAAGCTACGAGTTGATAGAGGGTGTTGAGGATTTTCCAACCTTGAGTTTCTTTCCTTGTGTTGTTGCCCTGGTGTGCCCAGGACGCGTGTTCCCAAGCTTGCACTTACTCTTGCTTGAATGCCCTCAAGTGCTCTTACTGGACCTGTAAAAGTCCCACGGTTAGCTCAAGACTTAGATTCAAATGACACAATAGAACACTTTCATGCATGCAACTCACAGACCAAATTATCCTTTGCCTTTATGGAAAACAATCCTAAAGATACCTCAGTTTTCCTACCTCGGGGTATGGTCAACTTCAAAAAACCCTATCTAATAATTGGACAAGACAAGAATCACAGCAATTGGATTTCGTATGAGAAAGTTATGCCAATTCAGGGTTCTCGTGCTAAAACAGGGTTCATACAGGCTAACGGATCACATGATTTTTCTCAAAAACACATGTGCAGGGACCTCACAAATCACTAATGGCTTGCTAATTATGCCCAAAATTACCCCAAAAAGATACAAGAAAAAACCCTAGAAATTTGGCCGAAAAAGCCTGTCAATCGCGATCGACAGGTCTGTCAATCGCGATTGATAGAGGTGTCCGTCGGGGCCTGTCGGTCGCGATCGACACGTCAGTCGCGATTGATAGTGTCAATCGCGATCGACAGAGTTGGTCGTGGGTCCTGTCAATCGCGATCGATGGTGTCAATCGTGATCGACACTTTTTCCGGGATTTTCGCCGAGATTTCAGTCAATCAGGGATGTGTCCATCGCGATGGACACATGGCTACGCGAAAAAGTCAATCAATCGTTGAAATTCAGTCGGTCGCGATTGACGGTGTCAATTGCGACTGATAGGGGTGTCGGTCGTGACTGTCGATCGCGATCGACGGTGTCAATCGCGATTGACAGGGTCCTACGTGGCAGTCAGTCGATCGTGGGGTCTGTCGGTTGCGGCTGTCGATCGCGATCGACAATGTCAATCGTGATTGACAGAGAAACACGTAATTTTTAAGTTTTGCTTAGTGATTTGGAATGTGCTCTTTATGCTTGTTATAGTGGTGCACTTTGTTTTACCAAATGATCGAATTTTCTGTTGATCGCAATCGACAGAGGTCTGCGACATAGAGACAGTTCTGAGCGTTTTCGTACCTGCACAGCGTGTTGGACACGGTGATACAGCAAATACCTGCAATGAAGCTCAAGAAACAGGCAAAAACAGCACACACAAACAGCTCTCTCGCTCTCTCTCACAAGTGGAATGAAGGAAATGGAATGGGGAAGGTGATATGATCAAAAAACTGAAATTTGTTTTCGCGATGATGGAGATGGAGATCTGGTATGGTGAGGAAGATGATGGTAATGATGGTGGTGAGGTAAGAAAGAGAAAAATAAGAAAAGTAAAGAAATTACCTACAATGCCAACGTCTCAAATCTACGTCTTACCATCACACGCTCGTCCTCAAAGCTCGATCCCCGGCAACGGCGCCAAAATTTGGTGTAGCTCAGTGATGAGTAGCACCTCCTTTAATGTCAATCCGGGAAGACGTGAGGATGATATGAAGACCTCGAGCAAGTGAAGGCACAAGTGCATGAGTGAGAAGCACACTAACATGCACTCACATACACACACACACGCACACACTGCAAGACAAAGAGTGAGAAGCAATGGAGTTCTTAGATTACTTTCAAAAAGCTCTTACAAGTTCATTTCAATTACAGTCTAGCCTAAAAAATGAGCTCTCTAGCTCTATTTATAGTTTTTGACTAGGTTTTGGCCGTTTCCAGACCTAGTGTCCGGCCTAGTTAAAAATTAGGTTCTCTACCCTATTTGGAGGTTCAAACGAAGTCTAAAAAATGTGAAAACTGACAGGTAGGTACTTCTAAGGCTCCTCAAGCTCAAGGACTCCTTGGCTTGCACAAAATGAAGCTACAAAATGAGAAATGGTATTTACAATGATTGTTAGTGATGAAAATCACTGTTTTTGTAGGGATTCTACTAACATTTGGACATACATTTCCTTGAGCTCCCTACTTGCTCCTTCTCCTTGTGTGTCCACTTCTTGATATGCGTTAGTGTCCTAAAAAAATATTGGCCTACTTGCCAGATCGTCGTTGACTGCTTTGTCTGCTTGTGCTTTCTCTTCTCTCTGACTCCCTTCGTACGCTTCCTTGCCTCATGAGTCCTTCAGTTCCAACACCTTCACTGAGAGAAGGTTTTTACAATGGCTTGGTACATAAAGAACATCTTTGAGTGACTTCATCTGGCCTTAAGAGTTGATGACTTGAACTTTTCCTCTTCCTTGGATTTTAATACACATGTTGTCTCCAAGATACACTTGACCTTTATGCTCTTCAAACTCATGAAAATCATCTTTGTCATGGTACATGTGGGATGAAGCACCACTATCAAAAATCCATTCTTTCTTGGGAGTGGTTTCCATAAGTGCTTGGTGTTTAGTTGTGAGAAATAGATCTTCACTTATGCAATGAGAATGATGTTCACTCTTTGAATTGGACTTAGACTTGTCCTTTCTTTTCTTGAAGCAATATTTCTCGATGTGGCCAGGCTTTCCACAAAAATTTTAAGTGAATTTCTTCTTGCCTTTTTCCTTTGATTCTTGATCACCTTTTTGCCCTATATGTTTGTGGAAGGTGGCTTTAGCCTTCATGGTTTTTTCTTGGGTAGCTTCGGTATGTTGTCAAGAGTCATGAAGAAGCAACAATCTTCTAAGTTCTTCCCAAGCGAGTGCTTGCCCTTGATTGTACAAGGTCATTACAAAGGTTTCATACGACCCAGCTAGTTTGTTAGGTAGCTTGATGACCATATTCTCATTGGAAATATGTTGGTCACAAAGTGCTAACTTGCGTTGGTAGTCTTCAAACTAAGCTATCACGGGGGTGATTCTATCTTGTGGCCTAATAGTTAGACTATGGAATTCTGCTTCGAAAGCATAGATCTTCAAGGGTGTTTTATCTTTGTATAAGGCTGATAAAGTATCCTAGGATTTCTTGGATGTTTTACAAGCCGTGGTGTGCCATTTGGTCAGTTCATCATAGGCAAGTAGAAGTTGGTCTAATGCCCTTTTATCCTTAACATTTCAAATATGCCATGAGTCTCGGTTGCTAGCCATATTGGGCTCAGGTTCGGACCCGTCTACTACATCATGAATGAGATTGGTGTAAAAATATGCTCTCATTACATCTTTCCAAAGATTCTAATTTTTCCCACTTAATCTTTCATCCTTGGGCATGAATATGGGTGTGAATGAAGGTAGAAAATTGGGCATAGATGAGGTGCTAGCTTCACTCTTTGACATTACAAAGTTTGAGTGAACTTGAACTTAAGAAGTGAGTTTGTGCTTGGCAAGAATAAGTGTTAAGTGATTAAAAACACTTTCAAAGACACTTGTGTGCTAAGAGATTACCTGAAAATAATGGCAAACTTGGAAAGAAATTGTAAGGCTTTGCACCACACTGAAAATGCTTGGGGAGGGGGGGCTTAGAGTAGCCCTTCTCTTGCACAATAATGAGATGATGCAACGTGAGATGAGGATTGAGAGTAGCCCTATGCACACCAATTGAGCCTTAGAGTAGGCTTGGGTACTCAAGAAACTATATGGGTGGGCTTAGACTAGCCTCCAACCCACAATTTGCACACACACCTAAAATTTTTCTTATATAGCTTGATGTATAGTGTTTGGGGGGTACCTAATGCCAACGGAGTGCCAAATGGTTAGGGTGGATACCCTTAGAGAAATACAAAGGTAAAGTCTGTGTGGATTACAATGATTGGAAAAATTAAGGTTTATGTGAAGAGAAAATTTCCCACTTTTGGTCCTCGCTTAGCCAAGCTCTCAAATGCCTGGAATTCTGTTGGCTATGACTTTAGCAATGATCTTATATCCCATTTGAAGCATCGTAATCGGACGCTAGTTCTCAATTTTGTTCTTTTCCCCTTTTTTGTGGATTAATTTAATTATGCCATTGTTGTGACAAGTCAGAAGTGCTCCAAACAGAAGTGCCTCTTGTTAGACTAGATGAAGAGGGGTGGTCGTCACCAACTTGTAGGACTTAAAGAACTCATTAGTGAACTGGTCCGGCCCCGGGCTTTTCCCATTGGGAAGGGCATCAATGACTCCAATGATTTCTTCTTGAGAGATAGGGGCATCAAGCAAGGATTGAAGGTTGTGTGGGATCCTATGAGAGGATACCCTAGAGATAGCCACCATGCAATCTCTTCTATGAGGGGAGAGGGGGGTCGAGATCCCCTGGAGTCTCATAAAATGTTCTTCAATGATTTTGATATTTTGTTGTTTCATATTGCATACAATGCCATTTGAGTCTAGGAATAGGGGGATCGATTCTCTATTTTGTTTCCTTTTAAGAATGCTACACATCTCTTTGGTGGGCTTTTCAACTTTGCAAGCCCACCACTCCTTAAAGAATATTTGCAAGTTTTTCCTTTGTATTTCTTCCTCGTATCTCAGTAGCGATGTGATTCTTTGTAGAAGCATCTTCCTCGTTCTTATCATCATCTGCCATGACTTATCGACCGTGCATCTCTAGCTCTTGGTTGGGGATGAATAGGCGGCGAAAGCCTCCTTCCACACATCAGCAGCTGCTCGATTGATGGAGGGGAGAGAGAAAGAAGTCGAGCAGGCATGAAATCAAGGAGCCTTATGGGTTTTGGTGAGAGGTTGGAATGAGATAATGATCGGGTAGTGATCAGAGGTGGCAAGTTTAGTGTGTTGAGAGATGGAAGGATGACCCCACTTATGAGTAATGCTCTGAGGAATCTAGCTTCTATCTAGTCTAGCTTTCCTCAGGTCCTCGCCGCTTGGAGATTTGACCATGAAAAGCCATTTGAAACTTTGAATTTGACCAGATCCAAGTGTAGTTTGGTTTTATCCAAAGTTTCTTTCTCCCGACTATCGATGACCCAACCCTTATTGTTCTTGTTCGCAGGGTCCTCCACCATATTGAAGTCACCACAAATTATCATGTTGTGGATGAGTGAGTCCACGGAGGCCCAAGTGTCCAATCTCTCCAACTCCCCGTTTGGGGCGTACAAAGAAACTAACATGAAATGAAAGGGAGCGCCAAAGGAAATGGAAATCCACTGATGGCTCTGATCTTCAATGGAGTTCTCAAGATTTTCAAACCAGAATTGATTTATACCAATTATCGTCCCATCGAACCCTAGGGGTGCGACATCAAAATCCAGAAATGGGTCAGGGAGACATGTCTAAGACGTTTCTAGAGGTCTCCTCAATCAACTTTAGTATCTTGAATACAAATAAATTCAGGGTTTAGGCCAATATCACAAAGCCATTGACCAATAATGGTCGCTCTTGAGGGGTGCGTCAGCACCTAGCATTTAATGAGATGATGATCATTGTCGTAAGTTACCCTCTTTGCGAGAAGGGGCCTTATCCTTTCTCTTCTTGGATGCATCTTTCTTTTTCACAAGAGGGGGTCTTGACTAAGTAATTTGTTCTTGTGGGGGCTTTTCCACGGTAATGCAATAGGTTGTTTTCCCTTGCAGGAGTCGATCCAATGATGGAACTTTCACTATCCATGTTGTCTTAGTTACTCAAATTGGTTCCTACCTAGGTAATCAAGCTCCGTGATCTCCTTTTCCAGATTGGAATACAAGCTGTTTGGGGGGGGGTTTGGCATACAGTTTCTCTTAGAAGTTGCCCTAGGGCTTCTTTTTCTCCTTCTTCTGACTTCCATGAACCCGTCTGAGTTGACTTCTGTGTTTTGGGGGCCCTTAACTTCCTCTTAATTTGTCGGGCGATTCGAAAGTGTATAAGAAGCTCCAATATTGGACCATTCTTCCTTTTGAAACTGGTTTATGTGTAAGGGTTCCATCTATTCTCGTCATGCATACATATCATCCAAAGAAGACTATGCATATGGATTGGAATTAGGAAGTGTTTAAGAAGCTCCTTCAGTGGACCATTCTTCCTTCCAAATTTCATTCGTATGTATGGTTCTCTTTCATTCTTATCATTCATGTTCATAAATCTAACTTGCACTCCTACATTCCTATTCCCATAATCATTTCAACATCTCTCTCTTCTCCATACTCAACATTAATTTCACTTTCATGTCCTTAAAGCTTCCAACATTCATTAGCTTCATACACCCTGTGTGTGCCACGACCGGACCCGATCCACCCGGATTGCGATCACCTCCACATTTGAACCCGACGTGAAACGCTTCGTGGCATTTGCTTCTGATCTTGTTGGGAGGTTGTGATCCATATCCTTTGTTTCATATTTTTCATCCTCATCATATCATCATCATCAGTCTTGAGTGTTGCACTCGATTTCTCACAGTATCGTGCACATCTTCGTCGTGAAGTAAACACATTTGTGAGAGATCTAGAGCATCGTGCATCACTTGCTTATTCACATAAGATGGAGGAAGGATTCAAATCCCTTATTGTTGAGAAACAAGGCCAAAGAATAGTCTCTTCTATGTTGAGAGAGAAGGGAAAATTCAATGGCATCAACATCACAAGCTACTTAGATTTGTTTGAAGAGCAAGCTATGATTTTTGGTCTTCCCGAAGATCTTTTGATATCATTCTTTAAACGAATTGTTGATAGCTCTATCATAAACCATGTCACTCAATATGATAGTCTTCCTTGGAGTGATTTTAGAAAGGAGATGCTCAAAGAATTCTATCTTGAAGATTATAGCCAACATAATCGAGATGGATTCTTACGATGGGTCAATTCTCCAAAGCCTAGTAGCTCTATTACTCACTTACAAAATAAGTATATTAGACGCTATGAACAACTTCCTGATGAGGATAAGATAACTTTGGAACCTGATTTTGTGATCAATTTTCTTAAGCTTCTTCATCCTGAAACTCGTAGGGAAGTTGAACGGCGATTAGAAGAACCAGATAAGCGCTATGGTCTTACTGAAAATTGGCAAAAAGTGCGTAAAGTAGTAGAGGCTGTAGCCCATAGACATCAAAGACAATCCATGCTTTATGAGCAAACTAGTCTTCCTCAAGCTAGCCTTCCACAAACTAAGGAGCAAGTTAGAGAACAATCCCATGCTATGCTTTTTGACTCTACTCCTATTCCTCAAATGATGAAGCCTAATCAAGGTTTTAAAGTAGAGCCAAATAAAAGTGTAGTTGAACAATCTCAAGTGGATATTCTCACTAAGCAAATGGAAAGTCTTATTGCTACACAATCCAATTTGGCCAAGACTATAGATGCTTTACAATCTAATTACACCAAAACTTTCCAAAATCAAATGAACCCAATGACTTTTCAAGAGCCTAATCAACATGTTATAGCTACCAATCAAAATCCACAAGTAGCTCCTACTCAAGCATATCAAGTTCCTCCAATGTATAATCCTTCAATGCAAAATCCTCATCCTCATGTGCAAAATCCTCAAATGTATCAAAACATGTATCCTCAAGCTTCTCAAATAGCTTTTCAAAATCCTCAAAATCAAAATTTTCAAAATCATCAACCGTATAATATGGAAGCTTCTCTTGCACCTCAAGTACCACATGTTGCTCCCCAAGCTCCTCAAATACATCAATTGCATTTTCAAAATCCTAATTATCCTGTTCAAGCAATACCTTATCAACAAAATCCTCAATTTCAAAATTTCCCACCACAAGTTAATCAAAATTCTCAAAATCAAAATGGTTTTGTGCGTGGCCCTCGTAGGTGTCCTTGGTGTGATTCGTTAGAGCACTTTTTGAGAGATTGTGAATTATTGAAGGCTGCTAAGGAGCAACGACTAGTAATAGACATAGACAAGAAAATCTGTGACTATCGATCTAGGCTACCTTTGCAAGGAAATTATGGTAAGGGAGGAATGAAAAAACATTATGAAAATATAACTCTAACGGATGTAGGAACTAGAGGAGTGAAACTAGAAGCTCTTGATGAAAAACAAGTAGAATCAAGTAAACCCACAAAGGAAGTTGACTTTTCCATAGAGGCTTTAGTAAGAGCACGAGATGAGATTAGGAGAATAACGGCTTGGGAGTCACCGATAGAAGATCAATCTCTTATTTCTCACATATCCAATGTAGAAGAAAAACGAAAAAGAGATGAAGCTGAGC
The DNA here is from genome assembly GCA_020310875.1 of Ceratopteris richardii. Taxonomy (NCBI): domain Eukaryota; kingdom Viridiplantae; phylum Streptophyta; class Polypodiopsida; order Polypodiales; family Pteridaceae; genus Ceratopteris; species Ceratopteris richardii. Next base: position 10,406,118 of record CM035423.1, read on the forward strand.
CTAGTGAAAGAAGAGTGACTCGAAAACAAACCTCAGAGGGAATAGAAACAATCATAGAGCAAGGAGAAACATCACAATCCAAAGATAAAAAACAAGAATCAGACCCCAATGAACAAAAACAAGAGGAGAAACAAAAAGGAAAGAAGACAAAGCAAAGAAAAACAGAACCAAAGCCTTTAGATAAACAAGAACAATCAAAACAAATAAGACCAAACACGAGAACATGAACAAAAACAAGACCCTGAGCAAAAACAAAAGAAACCAAAGAGAAAACCTAAAGCCATCTTGATTTCAGAAATTGAGAGAAAAATAGATCCTATGGAGATTTTAGATGACATTTTGCTTAAGAGTCAAGTGACTATGTCTTTAGAACAAGTTTTCTCTATTGCAAAGCCTGTTTTTAAAGATAACTTTATCGGCCTAATTAAAAGGAAGAGGTTTCCACTTAATCTAGATATTGAGATGCAAGATTCTCTAGATCAAGCTCAAGCTATGAATGAAGCCTTAAACTTTGATGAATCTGATGAAGAGGACTTTGATGATGATGAAGTAAATGTTAATAAAAATTTCTTAGGACCTATTCAACCTGACCATGAAAATCATGAAAACAATCCTGAAAGTCACTTTAAAAGAACATTTTGGTCTAGAGGTACATCAGAGATGCATGTTAAAATAGGAAATGATAAGAACACTATCACTGTAAATGCATTACTAGATTCCGGCTCTGAAATCAATGTGATTTCAAGAGAAGTCTATGATAAGTTTCGATGGCCCATAGATAAAGATTGTGGATGGCGTATGAGAACTGAAGATAATGGTGTAGGTACCCTGTATGGAGCTTGTGCTAGTGTGCCCATATCCATAGGAGGAATCACAGAAGAATTTCACTTTTTTATTCAAGATAATTGCTCCTATGAAGTTCTCTTAGGTCAACCCTTTATTTGTGAGAGTCGTATGGAAACTAAAGCCATGGATGATGGGTCTACCTATGCTAGATTCAAGTCTAAGGATGGAATGCAATCACTTCAATTCATGACAGTAGGAGTGAATCATCCTAGGAGTCGATTGTCAATTAGAAAGAAACCTATTGTTACTCAGGGTCATGAGCACGCTTGTAGTGATTGTGCACCTCGATTCATGTTTGGAGCTACATATGATCAAAATTTCGGATAGAATCCATTGTTGAGCGGGACAACAGTGGATATTGGTTTGACATCTCGCAGCCAACCAACCTGTTCAATAGTTTGTCACTTTGTTTTCCACATTCTAGATTAGATTTTCTTCATAAGAGTCAATTGTCCAAGTCTTTTATCCAAAAAACCCAAAAAAAATATAAAAACAACAAAATCATGGAACATGATGAGAACATTGAGCATGTGATTGAAACATCTCATTGTTCTCTACTCTTGAGGAGTTAGAGTTATGTCGTCAACAAAATTCTAATTCCCATATTATTCTTATTTCTTCGCTTGATGAGTATGCTCTAATCCAAGAGTATGCTCTCAATGTTGACAAGTGCTCAAAATTTAACCAAACACATGATGCCTTAGTTGAAACAAAGTACAAAACTGTAGACAAAAAAATCAAACCCATAGCTCAACCATTACCTCAAGGAAGTAATGAAAAAATTATTGATGTGAAAAATGATCCAATTCTTCGGGATAAGAAAAACATAGGACATAAATTCACGGATGAGACAATCAAACATGTGAAAATTGGTAGAGATGATGACTTTCTTTTGCGAGTAGAGAGAGATAAATTTGAGAGAGTCATACGTAGCCATGGAAAAGCCTTTACTATGTATCCTCATGAGATTGGTTGTGTAGATCCTAAGCTAGTTGCACCCATGATAATCTTTACTATTCCACATATTCCATGGAATCTTCGTCCTATACCTGTTCCAAAGGCTCACTTACCTGAGCTAATGAAACTACTTAAGGAGAAGATAAACATGAGAATTTTAGAGCCATCTTTTGCACCTTACTCAAACAGATGGTTCACTGTGCCTAAAAAGAATGGGAAACTACGTTTTATTCAAGATCTCCAACCCGTCAATAAAGTCACCATAAGGAATGTAGGAACAGGACCCATTATAGATGAGTTTGCTGAATCATTTTCAGGACATTCTATCTATTCAATGGGTGATTTATATTCTGGATATGACCAATTCCAATTAGCAATTGATAGTCGTGACATAACCACAATGAAAACTCCTTTAGGCTTACTGCGAATGTGTACTTTACCTCAAGGAGCGACCAATTCTGTGGCTCATATGATGAGTGCTATGAATATGGTCTTACATGATTTTATCCCTCATATAACTATGCCATTCATTGATGATATTCCAATTAAAGGGAGTGAGGAACGTGTAAAGGACATTACTTTAGATTCATCTGGATGTCGTAAATTTGTTCTTGACCATATCTCTGATTGTGAAAGAATATTTCAACGATTTGAAGAGGTAGGTCTCACATTTTCCATAGAGAAATCTGTTTTTGGTGTCAACGAGGTGCTTATTGTTGGACATTTATGTGGCCATTATGGTCGAAAGCCATACCCACAAAAAGTTGATGCCATTAGCAAGATTTCTGAAACATGTAACAACGTGAGTGAGGTACGTAGATTTCTTGGTGCTTGCATCTTTTATGTTATTTGGATCCCACACTTTGCTCATGTTGCTGATTGTCTCTATGACTTGTTGAGGAAGAAACGAAAATTTATTTGGACTGATAAACACACTCAAGCTATGCGTAAATTGAAGAAATTATTGCTTGAAGCTCCCATCCTTAAGCATGTAGACTATTCTTCTAACAAACCTATTATATTGACTGTTGATACTAGTCCTATTGGTATAGGTTGGGTTATAAGTCAAGATGATAGTGAAGGGAATAGATATGCAATTAGGTTTGGTGCCAAAATTTTACATGAAACACAACGAAAATATCCACAGATCAAACGAGAACTATGGGGTATGGTAGCCAATTGTTCATCTTCTGATAGCCTCTCATTGGAATGATAGCCAATTGTTCATCTTCTGATATAGCCATGCTTAGATGGATCTCATATATTAAGTTCATAAATCCTGAGTTAGTTCATATTTCAGGTAAGTCAAACTCAGTTGCTGATATGTTATCGAGAGCTAGATTTGATGATGATCTTGAAAGTGATCTAATAAAGAATGTGAATTTAGTTGACTATGTTCCACATATATATGAGTATGAGAAATTTCATGAGTCTGAGTACGAAGATGAATGGAGAGACATAGGAAAGTATCTCAGTACACTACAACCATTACCTAGCTGGACTACGAATAGATTCCGTAACATTAGGAAACGAGCTTATAACTTTTTCCTATGTAATGGTTATCTTTGGAGACATGCTAAGGGTAAGGTTAAGAATCCACAACGAGTCCTAGGAAAGAGAGGTCTTCAATTGCAAGTAATGAAGGAAATGCATGAGACATTATGGGCCGGTCATAAAGGATTTTTTGGAACATATGAAAAAATTAGAAGTACCTATTATTGGCCTAGGATGTATGTTGACATTAGTAGCTATGTTTCTACATGTTCTACTTGTCAACTTCATTCATCAGTCAAACAAAGAGATCCGTTGCATCCTACTTATCCACCTTGTATTCACTACAAGTGGGTAGTAGATCTTGTAACTATGCCTAAAGGTATTGACAAAATGCGTTACATTGTACTTGCAAGAGAAGATTTAACTAATCATGTAGAGGGACGTGCACTACGATCTAAAACCACTTACAATGTTTGCAAATTCTTGCTTGAAGATGTCATAAGTCGCTTTGGGTACATAGAGAAAGTAGTTGCTGATCCTGGAGAGTTAAATGCGAGAGAAGCTAAAGAGTTCTTTGAGCATCACGGTATTCGTTTGTCTCTCACTACTGCATATAATCCAGAGGCCAATGGTAAAATAGAGAGAGGGCATCCACCTATTGTGAAATCCATATCTAAAGCATGTAACGGTGACATCAAACAATGGCCTAGATTCTTACCTTTTGCACTTTGGGCAGATAGAATGACGTGCACACGCACTACTGGGTATATGCCTGCTGAACTCATGTACTGTCAAAAACCATTGTTTCCAATTCAGTCTCATATTTCTGCATGGTCAAATTTGCCTTGGTTTGAAAACATGTCTAGTGATGATTTTTTGAGTTTGCGCATTAAACAATTAGAACAAGGTAAATTAAGACTTGATAATGCCGTTGAAAAATTAAGAGAATCTAGAATGAAGAACAAGCATTATTTTGATAAAACTCATCGATTGCATCCTAAGCCAATTGAAGTAGGGGATTGGGTGCTCATTTATGATAGTACATTTGTCTCTCAATATGATGCACGCAAAAAGCTCACTCAACGGTGGTTTGGGCCATACATTGTATCAAAAGTCAACAACAATGGTACGTATGCTCTTTGTGAATTAAATGGTGTTGCACTAAAAACTTTGGTTGCAGGTAAAAGGATAAAGCTATTCAAGAAACGTGATAATGACGAGTACATTTTGGATGAGGACATTGAAGAAGATGACAACAATGAGGCCGATTCATAAATAGGAGTATCCATGATATAAAAATTTATTAAAAAAAAAAAGGAAAAAAAAAGTATAAAAATATCATTAATTTTTCAAGTTCATGTGCGTTGTTTTTTTTCAAGTTCATTCTATTTTTTTACCATGCTTGTTTCATGCATGTTTTTTTCAGTCTTTGCATTGCATTGCATATCCACATCACTTGAGTCAAGAAAGGCAAATGATGATTTCTCTACTTGTGTAAAATTTTATCTTAAGTAGTAACTTATCTACCAAGAAATTGTTTATAATCTAGGATTGTGGAAAGTTAGGGCATGTAGATTTGGAGGTTTATTTTGGTGACAAGACTTTCATATATAAACATGCATATGTATCGTGTATCGAAAGCATAATTGTTGAAATCCTAGCTCTTGCTACTGCATGTTTCTACATCCTTAGTCCATCTCACAGCACTTGTATCGGAGTTTAAACGACTGTTCTCCGTCATAAAAAATGGTTGTACCTTGTATCGGGGTTTAATTTTTCCCCGTCGTCAAAAAAAAAAAAAGTTGCTACATGTTACCAAGAAGTTTACACTTTCTTCCACCCCAAAGAAGTGATCGTAACCATAAAGTTGCCGAATCATCATCATCATCAAAAAAAAAAAAAATTAGAGCAAGCCAAAGGAGGATAAAGAGGCATAGTAGAATAAATCACGGGCTATATAGGCAGATTTATGCATTAGTGGAGTTTAGTTAGATTTCCTTGCATGTTATTAGAGAAAGAGCATATTCATATTTATGTAGGAAAGGAGTTGATCTAAAATAAGCTAAAGATGAAAGATGTCTCTTGAAAATCCTAAATCTTTGTTTATAATCATATTTAAGGTAGATTGCTTTATGAAAAAGGTACAAAATTTTCTTCAAGATGAGAGGAACTGATGCTTAAAACGACTCAATACATCCACTTCCACTTCATATTGATGCTTCTTTTTTTTCTTTCTTGTTGCCAATGTTGCTTGTTCATTTGCATATATGTTGCCTATTTGTTCATGCATATTCATGTTGCCTGTTTCAATTCTTTCTTTCATGCAAATTTTTCTTCATGTCGCGTTACCTACTTATTCATGCATATAATCAATTTTCCTTCCATCTTTCTTATGTTGCCTATAAAAGAATTTGATGCCTGGAACATTTTGTTTTTCACAGATGCTAGAGTGGCACTTCCGGAGGAATCGCAGGTTTAGTGGGGGCGAATGTCGTCGAGATTTTCTCTCCTCTCTCACTTGTGAAGGCCTACAAAAAACATATTTGGTGAAGGTAGCCGGAATTCCTCGAGAAGTCCAGGATGCATCAAGGATGTCAAAGGAAGCTCACATACAAAGTTTCAAAGAAATCAAGAAAGTCCATGGTAGCGGTCAAAGCTGGTCAAAGTTGGGAAATTAGGGCAAAAATTTCATTGTCACCAAATTAGATGAAAATCCATATACTTGTAAAGATTGTCAAAGGCAGTCTATAGCCCAAATTTCAGCAGAAAATGGATTTTGTAGCACATTGATATGCTATGTTCATTTTGTAAAAATGTAATTTTTCTAGTTTGACCCTACAAATTCTGGTATAGAAATTTATGTTAGCCATATGGTTTGGCATGTATAAAGATCATATGTGGCTACATATTTGTACAAATTTTCAAGGCCATCAGAGCTTCCTAGAGACCTTAATGCCACCTTGCAAGCTTCCAAATGTAGTCAAACTTGTACAAGGGAGATTCAGATGGGAGTTATTTCTACATATTCCTGAAGGAGATCTTTGGAAACATAGTCCTACAAAGTTTCATCTTCATCAAAGCCTATTTGGAGGGTCAAAGAGCACAAAGTCCAGTTTTCAAGATCACCGCAGTTTTCTAGTTTAAGCAAATTGAAGGGCTGAAGGGCCACCACATGGCGAAAGCTGATTGAGCCATGTTGTACGATCAAGATGAGCTCATATTCAAGGGTGGATATGCACTTATGCTTAAAGCAAGGAGGATCCACGAGTTTTTCCATAAAAGAAGATAATTTTTGATAATCAAAGATCAATAATGCAGCTTTTCTCCAAAAATAGTGGCTTATCTTATCCGAGTTGATGTCAACACTGATCCGACGGTCCAGATCATCCCCAGATCCAATGGTGGAGAATGAGGGCACCTAAATTTCACTCCTTTACACTAGATTTGATAGAAAGAACAATTCCAAGCCATTGATTTGATTAATCAAATGGTTGTAATCAAAAGTAGTGATCCTAGAGTTGAGAGTTGATTTCTCTAGATCTAAGGGCCCAAATTCATTCAAAAAACTATATAAACCCTCCTCCAAACTCCTAGAGCATCATTGTTAGGCATCCATAGGGCTCATGCTAGCTTACGGTTTCCTTGAGACGATCACCCTCGGTTGAGCGAGTGAGGATCCAAGGTGAGCTAGTATGAGTATAGTACCTAGTTTCAAATTTAAGTTAGAACTCCAATCTAGGATAGGCTCTTGAAACCAGCATCTCTATCTTGACTCACCCTCGGTGGAGCGTGTGAGTGAGTTAGAGCTGATTTTAATGAGTCTTAGACTTCTTTAGTTAGGCGTTATGAGCCTAGACATACATAGGGTCACTGGAGTGGAACTCACCTTCTTACGTGTGACATTCGGTTGAACTGTCATGGTTTGAGGGTCGGAACCACCTTTGATCAGTAGATTGCCTAGCTTGACGTACCACGACGATCTTATACATGTATCTTAATTCCAATCCTTTTAATTCATGTCACTTGTCACTTGTCTCTTGTCTCCTCTCTCAATCTCTTAAGTATTTTTACATGTCTTCTATTTCTTCTATGTGTGAGAAGGCTCCGCAGTATTGCGTTGAACCAGTGAGGATGTTTCTTTGAGCTTGTGAGTAAACTCTATCATCATAATTCACTTGCATGCATATAATCCATACATACCCATACATATTGATTAGTTTCTGAAAGTGTATAAGAAGCTCCAATATTGGACCATTCTTCCTTTCGAAACTGGTTTATGTGTAAGGGTTCCATCTATTCTCGTCATGCATACATATCATCCAAAGAAGACTATGCATATGGATTGGAATTAGGAAGTGTTTAAGAAGCTCCTTCAGTGGACCATTCTTCCTTCCAAATTTCATTCATATGTATGGTTCTCTTTCATTCTTATCATTCATGTTCATAAATCTAACTTGCACTCCTACATTCCTATTCCCATAATCATTTCAACATCTCTCTCTTCTCCATACTCAACATTCATTTCAGTTTCATGTCCTTAAAGCTTCCAACATTCATTAGCTTCATACACCCTGTGTGTGCCACGACCGGACCCGATCCACCCGGATTGCGATCACCTCCACAGCGCTCTCCTTCTCAAGAGCTCCACGACGATATGATCGGAGTAGAAAACCAAGCTCCTGAGGCCGCACACAACACTCCGCAATAGAGGCCATAGGTACGTAAAAAACACAGTACACAGGAAGCACGAAGACAGACTTCTTAGGTCTTACAAATGCGGTCGAACTTACAGATTGTGACTGACCAGGCCACTATATGTTTTATTAAAGAACATATACAAAGAAGTGTCCGGTGGCCATTTGGCCTTTCACATGGACACTAACGGTAACACTCCTAATCGTGCAAGGACTTATATATTGTAAGTATATCAAAATTTTAATTTTAAATATACTTGATAGTTACATAATTGATATTATTTTTTTCTTTTTATAATCAGATTGTGATCAATCAGAGGGCACTCCACCACCTCCTACCCATGCAACAACTTCACATGTGTCCTCTGATAGGAATTATGATGAATTTGACCATCAAGAGCATATTATATGTTGGTGTAACTCTTGCTATGGCACGTATCGAAGACCATGATTGGAATGTATTGAACATGACGCATAGTATGATACTTTTGAGCGTGCACCACCACTTGGTCAACATGATAATGCTTGGGCATGTATTTTATCTATAAATTAATATCATTATTTCATTTAAAAACTATATAGAAAATCAAATTACTATTGATATACAAGAATACTTGATCGATGATGATGATGATGATGATGATGATGATGATAATAATAATCCTTATACTCATAATGTCAATATACCTCGTACACGTCATGGACTTGTTGTTTATCAATTACAAGCAGAGGTTTCTAGATATCCTCTACCTCCTGGTTTAAAGGCTTAAATCGCTAGAGATTATCCATTTCCAACTCGTGATCGTTCTCTAGTACAAACATATGATAGAAGAAGATATGGAGGATGGAATAGAGAACCACTTCCTTTAGATGGAGAGGTTTGTAGCTTTTGGGGTAATCGCTATATGATTGCTCTATCCACTACTACTAATGCTGGTCGTGGTCTCTTCATTGTAGAGGATTTGTATGTGCCTCCGGACTCTGAAGTCACTCTTATGTCATTTTGTGGTCCTATATATGGATGGGGAGATTGACATGGACTTGCACGTTATGTTCAAAGCATGAGTACTTATGGAATATGCTTGAATGCATCATCCCTTACTAGTAGAAGGATTTCACATGCAGAAAATGAAAGATTATATATTGATGGAAGATCTTACATGCATGGAAATATAGCAGGCTTAATAAATAGTAGTCGAGGGTTACATAATAGTTCAAGGACTAATTTCACATTTGACGAGCGTGAAAATAGTCATGAATCACCATACATGATTAGAGATGTATCAAGATACATAGTTGTCAATGCTATTACTACATTACATGCTCGTGATGAATTACTAGTGAATTATGGATGGTGTAGATCCCCAAGAGCACCTTTTAGCTAGAGAGAGAATGAAAATTTTCCATCCATATTTAATAACTTATATATTTAATTTTATGTTTAAAGTTTACTTTTTATTCATTTATGGAATATTAATGTATTTTATTCATGTGTGTAGATTCCAACATATGATATTGATGATATTCCTCCACACCATTCACAAGGAGGCTACACAAAAGTGATCCTGTGGAATATGCAAGGTTGATAGACCTATATACAGAAGAAGATAAAGTACAAGATTTGTGCGACAATGATGAAGATGATGGCATGGCAGATTTTATTGAGGATTGGTATCAAAATGACAGTGAGAGCATTGATATTTCAAAAAATGAGAAATATCTTCGAGAGGAATGTCTAAAGCATGTATATGAAGCAAGTCGTTTGACACAATTAAGTGTGAGCTTACCTATTCTCAATCTTCAAAGTTTATTTGGATGGAGTAACGTATTTTTTTTGATACTATTAAGGTATAATTATTAATTTTCTATCTATTTATCTATATATACATGCATAAATATATACATATGAATAGAAGCATACATAGACATACACACATATATCTACATGAATGTATACACACATATAAACATACATACACATATACACACATACACATGTTATGAGAGTAAGGTCAAATTATACATACCTGTATCGAATGAAGATATTTTGTCCATCTAGCCTTTGGAATTGTCAACCCAGCCTTTAGAATCTTCCTCACACATCTGCTTCTCCTATTCTAGTCGACCTAATACCTGTGGTGCTAACTCTTTTATAAACTTTGCATACAAATATTAAGTATGACTTAGCTATGGAGGTATTAAGTCATTTGAAAAATAGGAGTATGTTTGTGTATATGTGTGTGTGTGCATCTATGTGTGTGTGTCTATGTGTGTATGTGTGTGTCTATGTGTGTATATATGTGTGTGTATGCATGTGTATCTGTGTGTCTAAATCTGTGTGTATGTGTGTGTATGTGTGTGTATGTTGTGTGTATGTGTGTGTCTATGTGTGTATATATGTGTGTGTATGCATGTGTATCTGTGTGTCTAAATCTATGTGTATGTGTGTGTATGTTGTGTGTATGTGTGTGTGGATATGTGTGTGTGTATGTGTGTGTGTCTATGTGTGTGTATCTATGTGTGTGTGTGTCTATGTGTGTGTTTGTGTGTGTGTGTCTATGTGTGTATGTGTGTGTGTATATGTGTCTATGTGTCTATGTGTGTGTGTGTAAATGTGTATGTATGTGTGTGTGTATGTGTGTGTGTATGTGTCTATGTGTGTCTATATATGTGTGTGTATACATGTGTATGGGTGTGTAAATCTGCGTATGTGTGTATGTATGTGTGTGTATGTGTGTGTGTGTGTCTATGTGTGTATGTGTGTGTGCTATGTGTTTATGTGTGTGTGTCTATGTGTATATGTGTGTGTTTCTATCTGTGTATATGTGTGTGTATGCATGTGTACATGTGTACATGTGCGTGTAAATCTGTGTGTGTATGTGTGTATGTGTGTATGTATGTATGTGTGTATGTGTGTATGTGTGTATGTGTGTATGTGTGTATGTGTGTATGTGAGCATACCTTTGTGCTTCTTTGATTGTTGCTAGCTAGGAGGTTGTGTGCACATGCTCGATCTCTCTCTCTCTCTCTCTCTCTCCTCTTTGGGTATAGTGAACGACATAAGGCATACAAAATCTACAACCCAAAGAGCTGCTCAATTACAATCACCAAAGACTGCACCTTTGATGAATACTCAAAGTATTCATACCTTTTGGATCCTCTCATTTTCACTTCAGAGAGGGATCATTCCAATTTGGGACAATCATACTATGTGGAGCATGCTCTCTTTGTACATGACTTTCCTGATCATGATACAGTTTTGGAGCAAGAGGAATAAGAGATATCATCTCAGCTTATACCTTAGATGGCTACACCTCCTATCGTACCATTGAAGGTTTCTATTTCCCCTCAACTTCAGTTGGGCATTACTCGATGATCAGTGACTCGACATTTTCCATTCCTATCTTCGAGAGTCCACTTACCTCGTCTAGAGCAGCTTCTAAGCCTATACTTTTCCATTTATGAAGTCCAACATCTTTTCACTTACCACAGGATACTCTTGCATCTACTTGGATTCATCACTTAGTTGAATCCTTTTTTGAGCCAGCTTCTCTGTTCATATGGGGCTTCCATGGTCCTACCAATACACATCAGGACTCTGTACACTCCATGGAGGCTTACATCATACATATGTACTACCATGTGACTATGATATTATGCTTCATGCTTTATATTTCATGCTTGCAAGACCTACTTCTCGGCGATACACTTCTCATGGTGGATATTGTCAAAGCTTTGGAGGTTCCGACGTACCACATGGAGTCATTCTACCTCTCTCGCATGGAGGTGATCTCGTCTAGCGAGATATTGTTCTCTTCCTGTACCTTGTTGGTGGCATACCTCTGGAGCATCCACTTGACCCATCTGGTGCACATCTTGTGGAGTACCTAGCGATTCTGCATGGTCCATACCACTTGGAGGCTATGGATTCCTAGATGATGACCATCAAACATAGTAGCTCTTTGCATTCACGTTTTTTTTGTGGGATTGAGTTTTTGTCAACCTCTTTGGATGTAATCCACCTATACATATCATAAAAACAATTATAAAGAAGTTAATTCAATATCCAATATTCATACATATTAAATATAAAAGTATCATAATTACCTTATAAGTGATCCAAGACGATAGATCACATCTCGTACTCCTTTCGTTGTACATCCATCGATAACCAAAGGTAAAATATGTTTCAAAAAGTCATGCCAGTCATGGATCTTTAACCCAGATAAGCTCTTATCATCCATAGTAAACATGTTTTGAAAAGATGCTCCATATCCTGTAGGAGTCTTAATCAATTGAATTCTATTGTTGATAGTCTGTATCTCTTTTGTTGTAAGTACCCAAGGAGCAGGTGCATAAGTCGTTTCTTGTCGATGTCTATCAAAAACTGGCCATAACTTTGGTTTTGATTTTTGATCTTTCAAATCATTCCTTGATGCTATGGTATCTTTTAGTCCAAGAAGATGTTGCCATAGTGAATAACCAATATTTTTGAATATATGCATAGGATCAACAAGATGACATACTTTTAACTCTTTCCAATACTCGAAAGAATACCATATTGATATGTTCTCTGCAAGTGCCAATTTTCCTTTACCTCTCTTCACATACTCATTATCTTCATCATCACTGATGATTTCTGATTCTGGATCTATCAGAGTTCCATCTGTCCATTTTTTATACCAATCCATAGGCCTCATAGGTTTTGGACACTGACCTATTTCAAGCTTTCCATTAAAATGTATCGCTTCTCTTTTAGATCTTAATGGATGATCATCAGACAAGAATTGTCGATATCGAAGATAAATATTTTTGTTGAGATTCTTACTATAGATTGATCTCAACCAATCACCACAATATGGACAAGCCTTATAACCCTTAGTAGATATTTCTGCATCATGAAAATGATAAAAATATAAATAGATTAAATCATATTTATTTACATGCATATTGAATAAAAAAATTACATCAATGCCTGAACAAACACCATATCCTAGAAAATCATGAGTACTCCAAGCCACAATACCCGAACCGTAATATGTCTTTCATTGATGCTTTTCGATACATCAATGACATTAATGTAAGACAATAGTTACGCAATATAACATAGGAGCAATAGCAGAGAAGATAACAGATATAGGAGAATCTCAACGATTTTCTACTAGCAGCAAGTACAAAGATGATGGCGTTGTCCACCCGTGCGCTCTCAAGGTAGAGCTTAAATGGTGATCTAGACAACTCTAGATAGGGAGATACAAGGTAGAGGTATGCTGGCTCAACTCAGTGTCTTAGGTAGTGCAGAAGTCATGTATATATAGGATCATGGGTGGCCTGCCATGGATGGCTATACATGGGTGGTAGAGCGTGGGCGGCCACCGCCCGCGTAATTGCCATACACGGCTTAGACTGGTTGAACCGGCCTAACAAATATAAATGATTTCTGACTCCGACAGGGAATATTCCATGAAATATTCCCTTTACCGTCGCGCCGGGGGCACTGCCCCCGGACCCCCACCAGGGGGCCCGCTGGCCCCCTGGGACCCCCTAGCCAGGGGGCCCGTTGGCCCCCTTGGACCCCCCAACCGGGGCTGCTCACCGCTGCCCCGGACCCCACAATTGGGGACCCTGGTAACTCCCTTTCCTTATAATACCTTACATGGTCCAATATGACCTTCATCCAACATGCAAGTTGGGATTCTCATCAATTGGGTAATGCACGCTTGGCTTCTCCTCATAAAGGGGGCCCTACAAAATGCGCATACAATCATGAGGGGTAGACATTGATCATATACTAACACCCCCCCTCAATGTTTACCGATGAAAAATCAAGTAGGTTTTGGTCCTATGCCCATCTGTTGAAGATGTCTGTTGAGTTGCTCTCTTCCAAGTGCTTTAGTGAATATGTCTGCACAATTTGCCTCTGTTGGACAATATTCTAGCTCCACAATTTCATCTTCAATTAGCTCACGAATGTAATGGTACTGTACTTCTATGTGCTTGGTGCGAGCATGAAATACTGGGTTCTTTGCAATAGCCATACAACTTTGATTATCACACTTGAGTACAGTCGCCATATTTGATGGAAAGCCTAGATATGCAAGAATTCTCCTTAACCAGACTACCTCACAAGAAGCAAAACAAGCTGCTTTGTACTCTGCTTCAGTGGAGGAGAGTGCAAGAGTTGGTTGCTTTCTACTTACCCAAGAAAATATTCCTGAACCGAGTGAGAAACAATATCCAGAAACTGATTTTCTAGAATCACAATCTCCAGCCCAATCTGAATCACAATATCCTTGAAGTGTATCACCTGTGGTATAAAAAATACCAAAATCCAAGGTTCCCACAATGTACCTTAGAATTCGCATTCTAGCATTCCAGTGAGTCTCCTTAGGTTTGTTGGAAAACTTGCTTAATACTCCAACAGCATAGCAAATGTCTGGTCTAGTGTTGCACAAAAAAATAAGACTTCCAACGAGCTTCCTATACTTCTTAGCATCTACATCAGGCATGTTATCATCCATAGATAGCTTATGATTTACCTCCATAGGTGTGCTAGTTGGCTTGCAGCCCATCATTCCAAATGCCTTGAGAATCTCTTTGGCATATTTTTGTTGTGAGGTGAAAATGCCATCCTTCCTTTGCCATACTTCAATTCCCAGACAAAAATGGAGTAGACCTAAGTCTGTCATTTCAAACTCAGTTCCCAAGCTGATCCGAGTTTGATTGATGAGCCCGTGGAGCTTGAAAAAATGATCTATTCGTTGGTACCAAGCCCGTGGAGCTTGCTTAAGTCCATACAAAGCTTTCTTCAACCTGCAAACTTTATTTTCTGAATTGGGCACCTCAAAACCTGGTGGTTGAGATACATATACCTCCTCCTTGAGGTGACCATTCAAAAATGCAGATTTGACATCCATCTGGAAAAAAGGCCAAGCCTTTTGTGCAGCTACTGCAAGTACCGTCCGAATAGTTGTCATGCGTGCTGTTGGTGCAAAAGTTTCTTGAACATCAAATCCTTCGATCTGTGAAAAACCCTGTGCAACTAATCTTGCCTTATACTTTTCTAATGTTCCATCTGCTTTATACTTAGCTTTCCAAATCCATTTAGTACCTATTACCTTCTTCTTTGGCGGCAAGTTAACTAGATCCCATGTATCATTTTTTAGTATACTATCATACTCTGACTACATTGCCGCTCTCCAACCTGGATCATCAAGGGCTTCTTCAATGGTGGTAGGTTCCTTTATCAAGCCCATGATATCTGCCATTAGAGCCATGTTAACAATGTGTTATGAGGCTCTTCTTTGCTCCTCTATTCTCTTTGATCTTCGTAATCCATCCGATGATGATTCTGGTACATCTACATGTGGATTGTGATCATCAAAGAGCTGTTGTGCCCACTTCGATAGTGGCTTACGTTGTGCAGCTACAACTGGTTGGCTTTTTATTGAGGAAATTTCTCCATCAGATGTTTCCTCCTCCTCAACTTTAACCTGTCTTTTGATAGGCACAAGGTGAGATATTTCTCCGTTTGATGAGATAGTAGATTTACCTTTATCTTCTACTAAGTGTGGTCGTTCATCAAACACCACATCTCGGCTGACAAAAATCTTCCTTGCCTCAGGATCCCACAACCTATATGCTTTAGAATCTTCACTATATCCTAGGAAGACACACTTTTTGCTTTTTGAATCCAACTTTGATCTTGTTGAATCAGGAATATGTGCATAACAGAAACAACCAAAAATTCTGAAATGCAAAACTGAAGGCTTTTTACCAGAATATGCTTCTTGAGGAGTCATCCTCTTCAGAGCTTTTGTGTAGCTTCGATTGAGGATGTAGATTGCTGTATTGACTACTTCTGCCCAGAATGAATCAGGCATGTCTTGAGCCTTTAACATACAACGAGCCATTTCAACTACTGTCCTTTTCTTGTGCTCAACGCCATTTTGTTGAGGTGTATGAGCTGTGGTAAGTTGCCTTTTCACACCATGCTCCTTACAGTAATTGTTGAATTATGTTGACAAGAATTCACCTCCTCTATCTGTTCTAAATTTCTTCACTTTCCTTCCTGATTCATTTTCTACATACTTATGCCATGCTTTAAATTTTTCAAAAGCATCAGCCTTCTCTCGAATGAAATAAACCCACATCTTTCTACTATAATCGTCGACTAACAGCAAGAAGTAGAAAGATCCTCCTAAAGCAGGTGTAGATATTTTACCGCAGAGATCAGCATGTACCAACTCTAGAGGAGCTTGAGATCGATTCCTGTTCTCTCTTGGAAACGCCTTTCGTTGTTGCTTGCCCATCATACAAGCTTCACAAGGTTCCTGCAACTCTGAAAATGCAGGCAAGTGTGCAACCATCTCTGTTTGTTGCATCTCCTTCAAAACTGCAAATCCGAGATGCCCAAATCATTGGTGCCATAACTTGCTTACATCTTTATCTTTTGTAGCAGTTAAAGCACTTAACTCATACAAGTTATCCCGTCGTATGCCTTTACCTACAAGATTACTTGATGAATCCATGATTTCCGCACCACTCTTATTGAAGTGAACTTCGAGTCCATGATCTGTTATTGCAGAAACTGACAACAAATTTCTTTTGAGTGTAGGTACATAGAGAACATCGGATAACTTTTTCTCAACACCTGGAGAAGTGATAAAAGAGATGGTTCCAGTTCCTTCAGCTGGACACTTGGAGTCATTTCCCACCACTACATTGATGGATTCCCGTAGAGGCACTAGGGAACTATACCAATCCTTTTTACTGGTCATATGGCAAGAAGCTCCACTATCTAAAATCCATGGTTCATCAACACGAGCTTGAGCAGATGAACATACCTCTTCAATAGCTACCCAAAGTTCCAACTCTGTGTTGTTTGCAGACTCTTTGTTCTTCCATGATGATTTTACAGTCCCATTCCTTTCATCAGCTTGCTTCTTTCTGCAATCCTTGATGGCATGGCCTTCCTTTTCACAATAGAAACAACTTCCTGTGAACTTTTTCTTCTTTGGCTTCTTCTTTGATCCCTCAGAAGAGCCTTTACCTTTTGCATTTGCTGAGAATGCAGCATCAGTTGTAGTTTGCCGATTCTTCAGCCGCATCTCTTCTTCTAAAAGCATCGCACAAAACTCTTCAAATGTAAGAGGAGTTGGCCTTACCTGAGTGTTAAGGGCTGTTACTAATCCATCGTACTTTGCTGGAAGAACACGTACAGATCTTCGAGCCAGCTCTTCTAGTTTTATAACAACACCAACTGCAGCCAATTGATCTTGAAGATGCTTTATCCGTTTGATAAAATCTTCAGCCTTTTCAGAATCAGAATGCTTTTCATTTGCCAATTGATTTTCTAAATTCTGTATCCTAGTGTGGTTCTTGGTCTCATATTGTCGAGCCAATATGCCCCAAGCCTCATGTGCTTTAGTAGTATGTTGAACTAAAGTAAGCACATAATCACTTACATTAGTGACAATCGCACATAATGCATCAGCATTCCGCCTCTTCCAAGCTCGTAGAAGATCTCGATCTGGCTGAATCATCAATCTTGAATTTGATGGATCTTCAAATGGTATAGGCTCTGGATCCAATCCCATCGGTCCCATGACAGTGTCAAGTAATTCATAGGAGTCCAAAATTACAGAAATTTTGAACTTCCAGAGTGTATAGTTGGTTCCATCCAGCTTCCCTTCAGTGAATGCAGGTGGATGAATTCGAATAGGTGCAGCATTAACATTAGCTGAAGCACCAAGACTAGTGTTCGACGATGAAGCCATTATGTAATCACTCGAATAATCTACTGATATTCTAGTCTGGTAGTAGGCTAAAATAGTGATATTTCTCAAGCTATTCGAACCTTACAGCTCTGATACCATGTAAGACAATAGTTACGCAATATAACACAAGAGCAATAGCAGAGAAGATAACGGATATAGGAGAATCTCAACAATTTTCTACTAGCAGCAAGTACAAAGATGATGGCGTTGTCCACCCGTGCGCTCTCAAGGTAGAGCTTAAATGGTGATCTAGACAACTCTAGATAGGGAGATACAAGGTAGAGGTATGCTAGCTCAACTCAGTGTCTTAGGTAGTGCAGAAGTCATGTATATATAGGATCATGGGTGGCCTGCCATGGACGGCTATACATGGGCGGTAGAGCGTGGGCGGGCACCGCCCGCGTAATTGCCATACACGGCTTAGACTGGTTGAACCGACCTAACAAATGTAAATGATTTTTGACTCCGACAGGGAATATTCCATGGAATATTCCCTTTACCGTCGCGCCGGGGGCGCTGCCCCCGGACCCCCACGGGCCCCCTGGGACCTCCCAGCCAGGGGGCCCGCTGGCCCCCTTGGCCCCCCAACTGAGGCTGCTCACCGCTGCCCCGGACCCCACAATTGCGGACCCTGGTAACTCCCTTTCCTTATAATACCTTACATGGTCCAGTATGACCTTCATCCAACATGCAAGTTGGGATTCTCATCAATTGGGTAATGCATGCTTGGCTTCTCCTCATAAAGGGGGCCTTACAAAATGTGCATACAATCATGAGGGGTAGACATTGATCATATACTAACAATTAATACCTCTGCATAACTCTTGGAGATCGTCAATGAGAGAAGCAAGATATATATTCATATCTTTAACTTGTCTTTTGCCTGGGATTAAAAGTGAAAGCATTAAATGTTCCTTTTTAATCCTAAGATATGGCTGAAAATTGTAGTTTATGACTACCACTGACCATGTTGACCATTTACTGGATTTCATGGAGAATGGATTAACCCCATCTAATGCAACTCCTAACTTTAGATTCTGTGGATTTTGTGCAAATTCAGACCATGTAGAATCAATATGCTGAAAAGCAACACTATCATGAGGAATTCTGATTATTCCATCAATACTTTTATGATCATGTCCCCAAGTCAAAAGCTTTGATAATTCGGGGCTTTGAAACATATGTCTAATCCATGGAGCCAATGGAAAATGTCTCAATACCTTTTTTGGGATTTTACCTTCTTCACCTTTATATTGAGGAGATTGACATTTGGGACATGTCAAAGAGTCTGCATATTCACCTCTATATAAAATAAAATCGTTAAGACATGCATGTATACATTGATAATCTATACCAAGATTGTTGATTATCTTCTTCATTTCATCATGTGAGGTAGGAAGAATATTTTGACTTGGTAAAAACTTTTCAGATAATAACCTGTAAGTTCATAAAAAATATATATATTAAAAAAATTAAATAAATAAATATACATATATATATATGTATATAATTTTATATATGCGTATGCTTATGTGTATGTGTATGTGGATGTGAATATGCATGTGCATGTGTGTATATATGTGTATGTGTATATATATATATGTATGTATATGTGTTTTATAGGTGTATATGTATGTATATATACATATGCGTATATGTATGCATATATGTATATGTATGTGTGTATACATGTGTATGTATGTATGTATGTATGTATGTATGTATGTATGTATGTGTATGTATGAATGTCTATATATGTATGTATATGCATGTATGCATGTGTAGCTGTGTATATTTGATTTCATTTTTAATTGTTTTTTGTATATTGTGGTTTGTAGATTTTCATATCTAGACCATTGAATCGTCTGGAAGTTTCCCATTTTATACTCAATCTATTACCTCTCTTGCTAAGCTATTTACAGATATTAAATAGCCGTTACCAAGGAAGGTATTAAGTCATATGTAAAATGGGAGGATCAAATTTTTCGCGAATATTTTGAAAGATGCATTAATAGTTTTAAAAGATGGGCAGACAAAAAGTGTCCATTCAATTCAAGTTCTTGTTCTTACCTTATCTAAAGTAAGAATAAAAACCTGCATTGAATGGACACTTTTTGTTCGCCCATCCTTTAAAATTATTTTTCCATCCTTCAAAATCTTCAAGATAAATTTGCTCCTCCCATTTTACAAGTGACTTAATACCTTCCTTGGTAATTGCTATTTAATATTTTTATTAAAAAAATTAGCAGCACATGTATTAGGTCGACTAAAATAGGAGAAACATATGTATCAAGAAGATTCTAAAGGTTGGGTGGACAATTCTAAAGGTTAGATGGACAAAACATCTTCATTCGATACAGGTATGTATAATTTGACCTTACTGTCATAACATGTGTATGTGTGTATATGTGTGTGTATGCATTCATGTATATTATGTGTATGTTTATATATGCATGCATATATATATATATATATATATATATATATATATATATATATATATATATATATATATATATATATATATATATATATATATATATATATATATATATATATATATATATAGATAGATAGATAGATAGATAGAAAATTGAGAATTATACCTTAATAGTGTGGAAACAGAACATTACTCCATCCAAAACGATTTTGAAGATTGAGAATAAGTAAGCTCGCACTTAGTCGTGTCAAACGACTTCCTTCATATACATGCTTTAGACATTCCTCTCGAAGATATTTCTCATTTTTAGAAATATCAATGATCTCACTCTCATTTTGATACCAATCATCAATAAAATCTGTCATGCCATCATCTTCATCATTGTCACACAAATCTTGTACTTTATCATCTTTTGAATATAGATCTTTCAACCTTGCATATTCCACAGGATTAGTTTTGCGTAGCCTCCTCATAGAAGCTTTTAATAAATGAGGTCTTACTAGCAATTGTGAATGGTGTGGAGGAATATCATCAACATCATACGTTGGAATCTACACATATAAATAAAATCCATTAGTATTCCATAAATGAATAAAAAGTAAACTTTAAATATAAAATTAAGTATATAAGTTATTAAATATGGATAGAAAAGTTTTACTCTCTCTAGCTAAAAGGTGCTCTTGGAGGTCTACCCCATCCATAATTCACTAATAGTTTATCACCTGCATGTAATGTAGTAATAGCATTGACAACTATGTATCTTGATATGTCTCTACTCATGTATGGTGATTCATGACTATTTTCACGCTCCTCAAATGTGCAATTAGTCCTTCAACTATTATGTAACCCTGGACTACTATTTATTAAACGTGCTATATTTCCATGTGTGTAAGGTCTTCCATCAATATATAATCTATCATTTTCTGCATGTAAAATCCTTCTACTAGTAAGGGATGCTGCGTTCAAGCATATTCCATAAGTATTCATGCCTTGAACATAACGTGAAAGTCCATGCCAATCTCCCCATCCATATATAGGACCACAAAATGACATAAGAGTGACTTTAGAGTTCGGAGGCACATACAAATCCTCTACAATAAAGAGACCACGACCAGCATTAGTAATAGTGGATGGAGCAATCATATAGCGATCAGCCCAAAAGTTGAAAACCTCTCCATCTAAAGGAAGTGGTCCTCTATTCCATCCTCCATATCTTCTTCTATCATATGTTTGTGCTAAAGAACGATCACGAGCTGGCAATGGATAATCTCTAGCCGTTTTAGTCTCTAAACCAGGAGATAGAGGTTCTAGAAACCTCTGCTTGTAATTGATGAACAACAAGTCCATGACGTGTACGAGGTATATTAACATTATGAGAAAAATTATCATCATCATCATCACCGAGCAAGTATTCCTGTATATCAAGAGTAATTTGATTTTGTATATGGTTTTTAAATAAAATAATGACATTAATTTATATAATAAATACATACCCAAGCATTATCACGTTGACCAGGTGATGGTGCACGCTCAAAAGTACCATACTCTGCCTCATGTTCAATACATTCCAATCGTGGTATTCGATACATGCCATAACAAGAGATACACCAACATATAATATGCTCTTGATAGTAAAATTCATCATAATTCCTATCGGAGGACACGTGAAGTCGTTGCATGGGTAGGAGGTGGTGGAGTACCCTATGATTGATCAGAATCTGATTATAATAAGAAACAAAAAAATATATAAGTTATGTATCCATCAAATATATTTAAAATTAAATGTTTGATATACTTACAGTATATAGTCATTGTTGTGGTTGAGTTCCATTTGATTGATCAGAATCTACAAATAATGGTATTTGATATTAATAATCTGATTATTTACATACACAAAAAATTCACATACACATATTTACACATACACACATATTCACATATACACATTTACACATACACACATATTCACATATACACAAATACACATTATTGTGGGATAAATGCATGTATTTTGTATGAATGAGTGTATATGCATGCATGTGTGTGTACGTATATATGTGGATATGTATATGTGTGTTTAAGTTATATGTATGTATATGTGTATATGTATACATATATGTATGTGTACTATATGCTTGCATGTACATGTGTATGTGGGTATGTGTATGTGTATGTGTGTGTATATATGTGTATGTATTCGTATTTTTTTTTCTATTTGAGATTAAATTAATAGGAGATATTGTATGGTGAAAAAAAATAAGAGGCCACCTAACATACCACCTGGGACGTGGTAGTTTTTTCATAGACAGCTACGTCTTCAGGAGTCATTTCCTCAGTAGAAGGTACACAAATTAATAGTTTATATTTATACTTTTCATATATTTTAGTAATTTTTTACATTTAATTAATTAATTTATTTATTCTTAAATAAATAAGCTGCTGCAAAGAAGAGAGTGGAGTCGGGCCATACATTGCACCTAGGCCAAATGGGCCATAATGGTTTTGTAGCTACATTTGTAAGTATATGTGTTATTGTGAGTATATTTTTTATTTTAGTTAAAATGCAAGCAACTAATCTTTTTTATTTGTTTCAATGCCGAGAAAGGATTATGGGCGATATCACTACAACACATCAAGGGCATACCGACAATCGGCATGCAGACGGTCACGCGTCAGCGTCGGTATGACCATCGAAACATTTTGGAAAACTGACTAAGCAATGGATGCATCCGTACAGCTGCATGGGTATGAGCATCGGCATAAACATTGGTAATTTACTGGAAACTACCAACGCTCATACTGACACCCTATTTTAACCAGGCCTTAGAGCAAAAATTTGACATTTCGGGCATTTTGAAACTACATCTTCTACTGTCGACTTTGCGCATGCGAACAACCTATCTCTGTTTGTCACTCTTTCTCTCTCTCTCTCTCTCTTTCTCTCTCTCTCTCCCTCCCTCTCTCTCTCTCTCCCCCTCCCTCTCTCTCTCTTTCTCTAAGCACACCTCTATTTTTCTAGATCAGAAGTTTTGGTAAGTATATCACACATATTGTAGCACTTTTTTTTCTTTGTTTATGTTTTTCCTTTTCTAATATCTTCTCTCTTTAGTTTTGCAACAGATTTTGGGACCAAATCTTTGGAAATTCCACAAAGGACAACTTCAAGTGGATTTTGACGACAACGATTCAAACGATTACATCAATGTAAGTGATTGTTTTGTTTTTGATTGACATAGAGAGAGAGAGAGAAACATATACATATACATACACACTCACATATGTATAAACACACTCACATATACATACACACTCACATATACACACACACTCACATATGTGCAAATGCATATGCATATATGCATATGCATACACACATGCATATACATACACATGCATATGCATACACATGCATATGCATACAAACATGCATATGCATACACACATGCATATCATATGCATATGCATATGCATATGCATACACACATGCATATGCATATGCATACACACATGCATATGCATATGCATACACACATGCATATGCATATGCATATGCATACACACATGCATATGCATACAAATATGCATATGCATACACACATGCATATGCATACACACATGCATATGCATATACACATGCATATGCATACACACGTGCAATATATGCATACACACATACATATGCATGTGTGTATGCATACACACATGAATATGCATACACACATGCATATGCATAAACACATGCATATGCATAAACACATCATATGCATAAACACATGCATATGCATACACACATGCATATGCATGTGTGTATGCATATACACATGCATATGCATACATGCATATACACACACTCACATATCCATACATACTCACATATACATACACACTCACATATACACACACATGCATATGCATACACACATGCATATGCATACAAACATGCATATGCATAGACACATGCATATGCATAGACACATGCATATGCATAGACACATGCATATGCATAGACACATGCATATGCATGTGTGTATGCATACACACATGCATATGCATACACACATGCATATGCATAC
This sequence comes from Ceratopteris richardii, assembly GCA_020310875.1. NCBI lineage: Eukaryota > Viridiplantae > Streptophyta > Polypodiopsida > Polypodiales > Pteridaceae > Ceratopteris > Ceratopteris richardii. The sequence goes on from CM035423.1 coordinate 10,430,401, forward strand.
ACACATGCATATGCATACAAACATGCATATGCATACACATATGCAATAAACATGCATATGCATACACACATGCAATATATGCATACACACATGTATATCCATACAAACATGCATATGCATACACACATGCATATGCATACACACATGCATATGGATACACACATGCATATGCATACACACATGAATATGCATACACACATGCATATGCATACAAACATGCATATGCATACAAACATGCATATGCATACAAACATGCATATGCATAGACACAAGCATATGCATGTGTGTATGCATACACACATACATATGCATACACATATGCATATGCATACACATGCATATGTATACACACATGCATATGCATACAAACATGCATATGCATACACACATGCATATGCATACACATGCATATGCATACACATGCATATGCATACACATGCATATGCATACACACATGCATATGCATACACACATGCATATGCATACACACATGCATATGCATACACACATGCATATGCATACACACATGCATATGCATACACACATGCAATATATGCATACACACATGCAATATATGCATACACACATGCATATGCATACACACATGCATATGCATACACACATGCATATGCATACACACATGCATATGCATACACACATGCATATGCATACACACATGCATATGCATACACACATGCATATGCATACACACATGCATATGCATACACACATGCATATGCATACACACATGCATATGCATACACACATGCATATGCATACAAACATGCATATGCATAGATACATGGATATGCATGTGTGTATGCATACACACATGCATATGCATACACACATGCATATGCATACACACATGCATATGCATACACACATGCATATGCATACAAACATGCATATGCATACACATGCATATGCATAGAAACATGCATATGCATACACACATGCAATATATGCATACACACATGCAATATATGCATACACACATGCATATGCATATGCATACACACATGCATATGCATACACACATGCATATGCATAGACACATGCATATGCATACACACATGCATATGCATACACACATGCATATGCATACACACATGCATATGCATACACACATGCATATGCATACACACATGCATATGCATACACACATGCATATGCATACACACATGCATATGCATACACACATGCATATGCATACACATATGCAATATATGCATACACATATGCAATGTATGCATACACACATGCATATGCATACACACATGCATATGCATACACACATGCATATGCATACACACATGCATATGCATACACACATGCATATGCATACACATATGCAATATATGCATACACATATGCAATATATGCATACACATATGCAATATATGCATACACACATGCATATGCATACACACATGCATATGCATACACACATGCAATATATGCATGTGTGTATGCATACACACACGCATATGCATACACACATGCAATATATGCATGTGTGTATGCATACACACATGCATATGCATACACACATGCATATGCATACACACATGCATATGCATACACACATGCATATGCATACACACATGCATATGCATACACACATGCATATGCATACAAACATGCATATGCATGTGTATGTATACACACATGCATATGCATACACACATGCATATGCATACACACATGCATACACACATGCATACAAACATGCATATGCATAGACACATGCATATGCATGTGTGTATGCATACACACAAGCATATGCATACACACATGCATTTTAACATCTCCACATTGGATTAGATAGAATCTCCACGTACACCTTGGGGAGCGCATGACCATGACGACTCCAAAATATATCAAGTATGTAATGGAGCTCCAGTCATGGATGCAGCCGGAAAGTCCATGCATCAGTGCATTTGATAACTTTGCTCGATACAGTTTGGACATTCTGTAATGTTAAAATGTGAACAAGATAGGGATTCCAAAAATTATATCACACAAATGATATATGAAGAGTACTGGCCAGCACCTGGACATCCTATTGTGAGTTCGGATTGGATGCAGCATACGGCACGTGAGGTGATGTCTCATTGACGGTCCGAGGCTCGCGATGGTTTTAGAGCAGGCTTACCGAAGCCTGTGTGGTTAGATGTTGAAGAGTGGGAATCGATTCAGGATGAGCAGCAACATACTCCTGATCAATATTGTCAACAACGAGATGTGGTTGCCACACGTTTAGATACGGTTGGAACGTTGCATTTAGGTAGCGGCGGATACGACAATATGCGCTACCAATTTGTAAGTATCATTTTAATTATTGAATTTGTTTGTGTTAAGCACATCATTTATGTTCATCTAACATTTTGCATATTTATTATAGGAGTTGGCAGTGGGTCGTCCTCCGATGCGAACTGAAGAAGCTTATGGATAGCCACTACAACATATGAGGGGCATACCGATGTTGCATATACCGACGGTCACACTCGGCATCGGTATGGGCGTTGGAAAACGTCACTTAGAGATATCGACGGTCAAGTGACCGTCGGTATGACCGTTTTAAACGGATCGTCGCTGTGGCCCCCCACCGTTGGTATAAGCATCGGTATATCCGTCGGTATAAGCATTGGTATAAGCGTTGTTAATTTACTGGAAGTTAATGACACCTATACCGATGTATATACCGACGGATATACCGAGGGCGAGTTTTAAACATACCGCGAACCCGAGAGCAAAACTTCACATTTTTGCACGTGTTTGAGTACTGTTGGTCTTTTGTCGAACTTGCGCACACGAATCGAATTGCGCCTGCATTGTATTGTGCACACACACACAGAGAGATCTCTCTCTCTACACACACACACTCTCTCTCGGCTTAGATCTCACATCTTGGTAAGTGCTGCGCATACTGTTAGCGTTTGTGTTTCTCTATGCTTTAGGTTTTACATTTCTCTTTTCTTTGATTTTGCAGAAGTTCTTTGGCATCGATTGTTTGGGATTGGACAATAGGCGACATACATTACGCTTTGACGACAACGATCCAAAAGAGGGACATACTTGTAAGTGATTGTTTTATTCTCTATTGATAGAGAGAGAAGGAGAGAGAGAAAGAGAGAGAGATGAGAGAGAGAGATAGAGAGAGAGAGAGAGAAAGAGGGGGAGAGAGAGAGAGAGAGAGAAAAGAGAGAGAGAGAGAGATAAAGAGAGAGAGAGAGAGAAAGTGAGAGATAAAGAATAATGAAAGAAAGGAAGATAGAGATAGGAAAATAGAGCATACATACACACACATTTACACATTTACACATGCATACATACACACATACATGTACACACATGCATGCTTACATACACACACCTATACACACATGCATGCTTACATACACACACATATACACACATGCATGCATACACATACATACAAATTTACACACATGCATACATACACACACATGCATACACACATACATACACACACATATATACACATATGCATACATACACATACACACACATATACACACATACATACACACACAAATATATAAACACATATACACACATGCATGCATACATACACACACATATACACGCATGCATGCATACACACATATACACATATACACACATGCATACATACACACACATGCATACACACATACATACACACATACATACACACACACATGCATACACACATACATACACACAAATGTATGCAGACATACACACACATACACATACACACACATGTACACACATGCATACATACACACACACATGTACACATGCATACATACACACACATATATACACACATGCATACATGCACACATATACACACATGCATGTATACATACACACACACATGTACACACATGCATACATACACACACACATGTACACATGCATACATGCACACACATATATACACATATGCATACATACACACATATACACACACATACACACATATACACACATGCTAGTGTTTTAATTAAATATATATAATTAAATATATAAATTTTCTATTTTGAAGTTTTTTTTTACATCAAATATATAAAAATAGGATTAGGGTTTTTAGGCTATTTACACATACATACACATACACATATAATATATATATATACATGTATATACACATGTATACAGAAATATACATATTTTAGGTCTAGATATTTAAGATTAGGGTTTTAGGGTTTATGCATATATATAACTCAATTATATTTATATTAAGAGAAAATATAGAGAAAATTAAGAAAAAAAATTTGAATATATAAATAAATATATATATAAAATATGATTAAAGTTTTAGGATTAGAGGTTTAGATTTTTATAGGTGTTTAAGTATTTAGGTTTTAGTATTTCATATTTAAGTCTAAGTCTTTCTGATTAGGGTTTTAGGGCTTTAATACCTACATAACATATATACAAAAACACACATATACATATAATACATACATACATGTAGATACACATGCATACAAAAATATACATATTTTAGGTTTAAATCTTTAAGATTAGGGTTTTAGGGTTTTAACACCTACATAACATATATACACACATACACATACACATATAATACATATATACATGTAGATACACATGCATACAAAAATATACATATTTTAGGTCTATATCTTTAAGATTAGGGTTTTAGGGTTTAGGCATACATATAACTCAATTATATTTATATTAAGACAAAATATAGAGAAAAATAAGAAAAAAATCTGAATATATAAATAAATATATATATAAAATATGATTAGGGTTTTAAGATTAGGGGTTTAAATTTTTATAGATGTTTAAGTATTTAGGTTTTAGTATTTCAGATTTAAGTCTAAGTCTTTCTGATTAGGGTTTTAGGTTTTTAATACTTACATAACATATATACACAAACACACATATACATATAATACATACATACATGTAGATACACATGCATACAAAAATATACATATTTTAAGTCTAAATGTTTAAGATTAGGGTTTTAGGGTTTTAACACCTAAATAACATATATACACACATACACATGCACATATAATACATATATACATGTAGATACACATGCATACAAAAATATACATATTTTAGGTCTAGATCTTTAAGATTAGGGTTTTAATTAAATATATATAATTAAATATATAAAAATAGGATTATGTAAGGAAAAAATCTGAATATATAAATATATATATATATATATATATATATATATATATATATATATATAAAATAAGATAATTATATACAGAAATAAATATAAAAACAACTAGTGTTTTAAATAATTTAATTAAATATATATAATTAAATATATAAAATTAAATATATAAAAATAGGATTAAGTAAGGAAAAAATCTGAATATATAAATAAATATATATATAAAATAAGATAAGTATATACATTAATAAATATAAAAAGACCTAGTGTTTTAAATAATTTAATTAAATATATATAATTAAATATATAAAAATAGGATTAATTTAGAAAAAATCTGAATATATAAATAATATATATATATATATATATATAATTATATAGATAATAAAATATGATAAAATATAGATATACATATGCACATATATATACACATGCATACATATATATACATGTTTTAGGTCTAGGTCATTTTGATTAGGGTTTTAGGGTTTTAACACCTACATAACATATATACATATATACACATACACATATAATACATATATACATGTATATACACATGTGTATAGAAATATACATAATTTAGGTCTAGATCTTTAAAATTAGGGTTTTAGGGTTTAGGCATACATATAACTCAATTAAGAGGAAAAAATATGAATAAATAAATAAATAAATAAATAAATATATATATATATATATATATATATATATATATATATATATATATATATATATATATATATATATATATATATATATATATATATATATATATATATATATATATATATAATAGGATCAATTAAGAAAAAATCCGAATATATAGATAAAATAGGATAGTTATATAGATTAGGGTTTTAAAATTAGGGTTTTGAGTTTTTTTTAGGTATTTAAGTATTTAGGTTTAGTATTTCAGGTTTAAGGCTTTAATAGTATGATTTTTAGGTTTAATAAAAAAAAAAGTTCTAAAATGTCCATATTGTAGCAGATGGCTTCTTTGGATCCTGAAGAGAGAATGGCATGTACTTGCACATAGTGCAAGTATCAAATTTATCGGAAACGATGGATTTGTACTGCACATGTTAGAGAGTATGGATCCTTTGATAGGAATCGACTGGAAAACGTACGCTATCATTCGCATAGTCCCCCAGGTGAGTAGATGGACCCAAACAACATTGCACTGGTAACCTCTCGTGGACAAAAGAGAGCAAAAAGGGACTTAGATGTACAAGCAAGTACTAACAATATTACACATAATGAACATATGGAAGAGATGCTTGAAGCATTTTATGACATGGACGAAGATCATGATGTTGGAGAAAGTGTCGAGAGTTTCATGGACACAACATAAATTCCATGATCAGAAGTCGATGAAGAATATGAAAACATGCGAAGACTAGCTCGTTTACCACTTTACAATGGAGCAAAGATATCTTTACTACGTGCGTCACTCGCGATGCTCAATCTGCAATCCATTTATGGATGGTCAGATACTAGTGTCACTCAATTATTCAGGTAAGTGGAGAACAAATTGGATTTCATTGTTGTATCACAATAACTTTATTTACTAATATCATTTTAATTGCTTATTGCAGGCTTCTTAAAGATCAATTTTTGCTAGAGAGCAATGACATGCCTCCAACACGTGGAGATGTGAAAAAGCTTTTACAGTCCATTGGAATGGATTATACTAAAATTCATGCTTGTCCGAATGATTGCATTCTCTTTCGCAATGAGTATGAGCATCTCCACGTATGTCCAAAGTGTGGAGCAAATAGATTTAGAGAAGACGTTGTAGGTGAAGCGATCCCCGCAAAGGTTCTTCGCCACTTTCCTATCATTCCACGAATTAAGGACATGTTTAGATGCAAATCTATAGCTGAGTTAATGTCATGGCATACAATGAGCATGTCTACAAATAATGTAATGCAAGTGCCTGCTGACTCTGATGCTTGGAAGCACATAGATAGTAAGTGGCCAGAGTTTGCTAGTGAGCCTCGGTCCATATGTCTAGGCCTAGCTATGGATGGAGTGAATCCATTTGGATTACGCAGTTCTTCATGGACTGGTTAGAAAGGTATGAGCTTGCCAAGGAAACTAACACAAAGGAAAGAGCTCAGTTTCGAAGAAATCGTTCCACTCGATTTTTGCCTCTTCCAAAAAGTCTTCGACCTCTTCCACCTTTTCCAACGAGCAGATGGCTAGATACAGTGGTTTCACAAGCAAAAGCAGTGGGTGAAGATATCTCTGAAGAAGAAGAAGAACTCGCAAAAGGATGTGATTGGGATTATATTAAATACGGTGCACTATGGTCTCATGGACGACACTTTCGAATCGCACGAATTGATCAAAATAGGTCTACTTTTGATAGTGGAGTTATGGTGAATTTTTTGCAAAAAAGTAGAGCGAGTGCAAGGGATGATAATGTTCTAGAAGGCGAGCTAGATTATTGTGGTGTGATTCAAGACATCTTGAAACTATCTTTCAGAAAGTTTGATTACTTTGTTTTTTTATGTGAAATGGTTCAAAGTAGTCATCTCTGGAAGAAACGCAATAGTGAGACGGGATAAAAGCGGTTTGCTTCAAGTAGACTCCACAAGATTATGGATAGATGAAAGGGATACATTTGTACTTCCCGAACACTGTGAGCAAGTTGTTTTTATACAAGATTCAAAAGAACCAGAGTGGCTATTTGTTTTACAAGTCGCTCCACGTAGTAGACAAATTTTTGAAAACATAGATGTAGAAGAAAGTCCATCTCTAGTGGACTCAGAGATTCATTCAATAGTCGAGGAGGAAGAGATCATTGTTCGAGAAGAAGAGGTCATTGAAGAAGAGGTCATTGTTCGAGAAGACGAAGCAATAGACGATGATCGGGAAGAAACCAGCATAGCAAGCGATTTAGAAGCCACCAATATAGAGATAGATATTCTCGGTGCATGAGATCTTCAAGAGGATGCTAGACTAGAGGACTTTTGAATAAAACACTTGTACGTACTAATTTTTGTTTTTTTTTTTTTATTCTCTATATTACTTTTATTATCGCATGCTAATTATTTGAGTTCTTTTATTACAGAGCACGATGGGAGACAGTCCTCCAGTCACTCCACATTTCATGACAAAGGAGCAGTTTTTGGAGTTCATCTCTCAGGTTCCTCCCGTGTATATGGCCGCTCCATCACAGTATTGGATCGCTCGTGGTAGCACTCCTCCCGGCCTCACTCCTGGCGGCCTTACTCCTGTCGAACTCACTCCCGTTGGCCTCACTCTCACTAGTGTCACTCCTACCAGTGTCACTCCTGCGGGTGGTGCTACTCCCATAGGAGGTATGTCTCCTAGCTTTGTGACTCCACCACGACCATCTTTTCAACCATCTCCTATTGGGTCTACTAGTAGACATGTGCGTTCGACACCTTAGCGCGATACAGGTTCTGGCCCGTCTCGTAGATCGAGGTCACACTATGGAGCAGGAGGTTCTAGGAGTGGATCTACAGGTAGGTCTGGAGGTGGAGGAGGCGGCTGTTGTGGAGGCAGTGCGACGGACGTTGTGTTGCCCACTTCTACTCCTAGGACGAGTACCTCAGATGTAGGTATGCCATGCAGTACACCACGTGGAACACCACGTACACCTTGGGGTGCTCATGAACATGATGACTCCAAGGTGTATAGTATCTGAGATGGAGCTCCGGTGATGGATGCGGCTAGCAAAGCAATGCGTGCACACATACGACAGCTTTGCTCCATCTAGTTTGGACACTCTATCATGCTGAAATGGAGTGAGCAGGATAAAGATCAGAAGCATTATATCACACAGACGATTTATCAAGAGTTCCGACCAGCCGATGGACAGTCTCTTGTCAGTTCAGAGTGGATTTTGCACACCGCACGTGAGGTTATGTCCTATTGACGATCCAAGGCTCGTGATGCTTTCAGAACAGGCTTAGCAAAGCCTCTATGGTTAGACGTTGAGGAGTGGGACGTGATTCGTGACGAGCAGCAGCAAACTCCTGACCGATATCGCCAGCATCGAGATGTCGTAGCCACATGTTTAGATACGGTTGGACCATCACATTTGGGCAGCGGTGGATATGACACGATGCATCATGAGTTTGTAAGTACCATTTCATTTATTGAATTTATTTGTGTTAAATTTCTCATGTATGTTCCTCTTATCTTTTGTATATTTGTTTCAGGAGCTGGCAATGGGTCGTCCTCCAACACGAACGGAGGAGTCTTACGGATATCGTCATGGGTTGATTGCACTATTGGAGGACTTGGAGGGACGCGGTGCGATCGTTTCATGGGAGCATTTGCGATGAGGTAATTAATTTATAAACTTGGTTTTTACTTATTTGTAATTTTCATGTGAATTTATCTCATTCCATTAATGTTGTTTGTCGCAGGATTGTTGATATGGAATGTTCTTTGCATGTGTATGGCAGTGGAACACCAAAATTTTGTATTTGATTTTCATATGGCAATGCATTGCTTTGCCACATTTTGTAAAAGCGTCATATATGACAATGGTTTGCCACACTCTTGTACATGCTTCATTATTGAAATATATAACTTCTTTTGTACATGGTTCATGGTTCATTCTGATTATCTCTTTTGTGTCCAATAATACTCTGTTTCATGAAATCATATTTCGGTTGACATTAGAGTACACATCAACTCGGTTTTTTTGGGCAGAGTGTATTGTCTTTTGTTAAGCAACATCATGGTAATGTTGCTGTAGCAAAAGACAACACTCTGCCCAAAAAAAATTTTGCAGGTATGGTCGTCGGTATACATGATGGTACTCCCAGTAATGTCATCGGAATAAGCGTCGATACACCCAGCAGGCGACAGTACACATGACGGTACCTCCAGCAGGGCCTCCATATGGGCGACGGTATGGGCGCCAGTATTACTGACGCATATACCGGCACCTATATAGATGCATATACCGACGTTTATATCGATGCTTATATCGACGCTTTGGTACCGACGCGCATATTGACCTTTACACCGGCGTCGCGGCAAATAAAGCTGCATTCATTTCCCGCGGTAAAAACCTAGGTATACCATCAATCTGTTGTAGTGAGCGTCATGGATTGGCTGCACTGTTGCAGGACCCACGGTGCAATCACTTCATGGGAGAATCTATGATTAGCTAAACTTATAGCTTGGTTTCCTATTTTTAGTTGTTGTTTATAAATGTCATGTCAATTTGTGTCATTTTACACATATTCTTTGTTGCAGGATTGTAGGTGTAAATGTTTTGATCCCTTTGCATATATGTATGGTAGTGCTTTGCCACAATTTTGTATTACACTCCTATGTGGCAATGATGTACCATAGTTTTGTATTCGATTCCTATATGGAAGTGCTTTGTCACATTGCCACAATTTTGTATTGCACTCCTATGTGGCAATGATGTACCATAATTTTGTATTCGATTCCTATATGGAAGTGCTTTGTCACATTTTGTATTCGATTCCTATATGGAAGTGCTTTGTCACACTCTTGTACATCCTTCATTTATGAAATATACAACTTTTTGTACATGATTCATGGTTTATTTTTGCTCATATAAAATCATGTTTTGGTTGTCATTAGAGTACATAACACATGTACTCGGTTTAGAGTTGGGCAAAGTGTATTGTCTTTTGCTAAACAACATCATGCTATAGCAAAAGACAGCACACTCATCCCAAAAACATTTGCGCAGATATGGTCGTCAGTATGGGTGTTGGTACACCCAGCACAGTCATTGGTATACGCGTCTGTACACCTAGTATGGGCGTCGGTAAGGACGTCAATATAAACGTCGTATTATCGACGCTTATACCGACGTTTATACCCTGTACCGATGATTATATCGGCGTTATGTTTCTGCCGCGTATACCGACTATGACACTGACGTCATGGGAAAATTATGCCTGTTCATTTTCCTCAGTAACAGCCTTGGTATACACTCGATATGTTGTAGTGTATCCTATGAAACATGAGATCGACTATGCTACACATTTTGGATATCGGTGTTTGAGCGAGTATATGCGAGATCATCCGGGTGCCTTTGTGAGTATTATTAAATTTTATGTAATTATTTTATTTTTATGAATGGTTCAATTGTTTTACTTATTTATGTCACTACAACATATCGAGGGTATACCAAAGCTTCTATCGAGGAAAATTAATGGGCATAATTTGTTCACGACGTCGGTGTTAGAGTCGGTATATGCATCGAAAACAAAACGTTGCTATGGGCATCGGTATAAGCGCCGATATAGGCATCGATATAAGCGTCGGTATGGGCGTCAGTAATACCAACGCACATATCGACGCTTATACCGGCGCCCATGCTGTGCATACCGATGCCCATACCGACGTCCATACTTGGCGTACCGATGCATATACCGACGACCGTATCTGCACAAATTTTTTGGGTAGAGTGTGTTGTCTTTTGCTACAGCATGATGTTGTTTAGCAAAAGACAATACACTCTGTCCAACTGAGTACATGTGTTATGTACTCTAATGGCAACCAAAACATAATCTTATATGAGCAAAAATGAACAATGAATCTTGTACAGAAAGTTGTATATTCCATAAATGAAAAATCTAAAAAAGTGTGGCAAAGCACTTCTATATAGGAATCGCATACAAAATGTGACAAAGCACTTCCATATAGGCATCGAATACAAAATTATGGTACATCATTGCCACATAGGAGTGTGATACAAAATTGTGGCAATGTGACAAAACACTTCCATATAGGGATCGAATACAAAATTATGTTACATCATTGCCACATACGACTGTTATACAAAATTCTGGCATTGATCAAAATATTTACACCTACAATCCTGCAACAAAACATAAGTATAAAATAAGACAAATTGACATGACATTTATAAACAACAACTAAAAATATGAAACCAAGATATAACTTTACCTAATCATAGAATATTCTCCCATGAGACGATTGCACCACGTCCCTCTAAGTCTTGTAACAGTGCAGCCAATCCATGATGATATCCATATGATTCTTCGCTTCGCGTCGGAGGACGACCCACTGCCAACTCCTATAATAAATATGCAAAATGTTAGACGAACATACATGATGTGCTTAACACAAAAAAAATCAATAATTAACATGATACTTACAAATTGGTAGCGCATACTGTCATATCCGCCGGTACCTAAATGCGATGCTCCAACCGTATCTAAATGTGTGGCCGTCGCATCTCTCTATTGACGATATCGATCAGGAGTAGGTTGCTACTCATCCTGAATCGATTCCCATTCTTCGACATCTAGCCGTATACGCTTCGGTAAGCCTGCCCTAAAAGCATCGCGAGCTTCCGACCGTCGATGAGACATCACCTCGCGTGCCGTGTGTTGAATCCATTCCGAACTCACAATAGGATTCCTAGGTGCTGTCCGGTACCCTTCATATGTGGATTGTCTGATATGATTTTTAGAGTCCCTATCCTGTTCGCTCCATTTTAACATTACTGAATGACCGAATTCTATGGAGCATAGTTGTTGAATGCGTTGATGCATTGACTTTCCTACTACATCCATGACTGGAGCTCCATTATGGATATGATATATCTTGGAGTCGTCATGATCATGCGCTCCCCAAGGTGTATGTGGAGATCCCATCTGATTCAATGTGAAGATCTCATCTGATCCATGCTTGTATGCATATGCATGCTTGTATGCATATGCATGTATGTATGCATATGCATGCTTGTATGCATATGCATGCTTGTATGCATATGCATGCTTGTATGCATATGCATGCTTGTATACATATGCATTCTTGTATGCATATGCATGTATGTGTATGCATATCCTTGTATGCTTGTATGCATATGCATGCTTGTATACATGTATTGTGCATGCTTGTATACATGCATTGTGCATGCTTGTATACATATGCATTCATGTATGCATGTGCATGTATGTGTATGCATATGCATGTATGTGTATGCATATGCATGCTTGTATGCATATGCATTCATGTATGCATATGCATGTATGTGTATGCATATGCATGCTTGTATGCATATGCATTCATGTATGCATATGCATCTATGTGTATGCATATGCATGCTTGTATGCATATGCATTCATGTATGCATATGCATTCATGTATGCATATGCATTCATGTATGCATATGCATGCTTGTATACATATGCATGCTTGTATACATATGCATTCATGTATGCATCTGCATGCTTGTATACATGCATTGTGCATGCTTGTATACATATGCATTCATGTATGCATATGCATGTATGTGTATGCATATGCATGCTTGTATGCATATGCATGCTTGTATGCATATGCATGCTTGTATGCATATGCATGCTTGTATGCATATGCATGCTTTGATGCATATGCATTCATGTATGCATATAAATTCATGTATGCATATAAATTCATGTATGCATATAAATTCATGTATGCATATGCATGCTTGTATACATATGCATTTATGTATGCATATGCATGTATCTGTATGCATATGCATGCTTGTATGCATATGCATGTATGTGTATGCATATGAATGCTTGTATGCATATCCATGCTTGTATACCAACATTGTGCATGCTTGTATACATATGCATTCATGTATGCATATGCATGTATGTGTATGTATATGCATGCTTGTATGCATATGCATTCATGTATGCATATGCATACACATATACATGCATTGTGTATGCTTGTATACATGCTTGTATACATGCATTGTGTATGCTTGTATACATCGATTGTGCATGCTTGTATACATATGCATTCATGTATGCATATGCATGCTTGTATACATATGCATTCATGTATGCATATGCATGCTTGTATACATATGCATTCATGTATGCATATGCATGCTTGTATACATGCATTGTGTATGCTTGTATACATGCATTGTGCATGCTTGTATACATGCATTGTGCATGCTTGTATACATATGCATTCATGTATGCATATGCATGTATGTGTATGCATATGCATGTGTGTATGCATATGCATGTGTGTATGCATATGCATTCATGTATGCATAGGCATGCTTGTATACATATGCATTCATGTATGCATATGCATGTATGTGTATGCATATGCATGCTTATATGCATATGCATTCATGTATGCATATGCATGCTTGTATACATGCATTGTGCATGCTTGTATACATATGCATTGTGCATGCTTGTATGCATATGCATGCTTGTATGCATATGCATTCTTGTATGCATATGCTTGTATATGTGTGTATGCATTGTATGTGTGTATGCATATGCATGTATATGTGTATATGCATTGTATGTGTGTATGCATGTGTGTATGCATGTGTGTATGTGTGGGCATTGTGTATGTGTGTATGTGTATGCATATGCATGTGTATGTCTATGCATATGCATGTGTATGTCTATGCATATGCATGTGTATGTGTATGCATTGTGTATGTGTGTATGTGTATGCATATGCATGTGTATGTGTATGCATATGCATGTGTGTATGTGTGTATGTGTATGTGTATGCATATGCATGTGTATGCATATGCATGTGTGTATGTGTATGCATTGTGTGTATGTGTATGCATTGTGTGTATGTGTATGCATTGTGTGTATGTGTATGTGTATGCATATGCATGTGTGTATGTGTATGCATTGTGTATGTGTGCATGTGTATGCATATGCATGTGTATGTGTATGCATTGTTTGTATGTGTATGCATTGTGTGTATGTGTATGTGTATGCATATGCATGTATGTATGCATATGCATGTGTGTATGTGTATGCATTGTGTGTATGTGTATGTGTGTGCATATGCATGTGTATGTGTATGCATATGCATGTGTATGTGTATGTGTATGCATATGCATGTGTATGTGTATGCATATGCATGTGTGTATGTGTATGCATTGTGTATGTGTGTATGCGTATGCATATGCATGTGTGTATGCATATGCATGTGTATGTGTATGCATATGCATGTGTCTATGTGTATGCATTGTGATGCGTGTATGTGTATGCATATGCATGTGTGTATGTGTATGCTTTGTGTATGTGTATGCTTTGTGTATGTGTGTATGCATATGCATGTGTGTATGCATATGCATGTGTATGTGTATGCATATGCATGTGTGTATGTGTATGCATTGTGTATGTATGTATGTGTGTATGTGTATTCATATGCATGTAAGTATGCATATGCATGTGTATGTGTATGCATATGCATGTGTGTACGCATATGCATGTGTATATGCATATGCATGGTTGTATTCATATGCATGTGTGTATGCATATGTATGTGTGTGTTTATAGATATGTGAGTGTGTATGTTTATGTATCTCTCCCTCTCTCTCTATGTCAATCGAAACCAAAACAATCACTTACATCGATGTAATTGTTTGAATCAAGGTTGTCAAAATCGACTTGAAGTTCTTCTTCCTCGAATTTCCAAAGACTTGATCCCAAAAATCTCTTGCAAAACTAAAAAGAGAACATATTAGAAAAGCAAAAACATAAAGAAAGAAAAAAGAGTGCTACAATATGTGCGATCTACTTACCAAAACTTTAGATCTATAAAAATAGAGGTGTGCTTAGAGAGAGAGAGGGACGGAGGGAGAGAGAGAGAGAGAGAGAGAGAGAGAGAGAGAGAGAGAATTGTTTGATTCAAGATCGTCAAAATCCACTTGAAGTTCTCCTTCATCGAATTTCCAAAGATTTGATCTCAAAATCTCTTGCAAAACTAAACAGAGAACATATTAGAAAAGCAAAAACATAAAGAAAGAAAAAAGAGTGCTACAATATGTGCGATCTACTTACCAAAACTTCAGATCTATAAAGATAGAGGTCTGCTTAGAGAAAGAGAGAGGGAGGGAGAGAGAGAGAGAGAGAGAGATAGTGAGAGAGAGAGAGAGAAAGAGTGTCAAACAGAGAAATGTTGTTCGCGCGTGCAAACTCGACAGTAGAAGATGTATATTCAAAATGCTCAGAATGATGAATTTTGGTTTCGGTCCCAGTTAAAAAGACACCGTCGATATAAGCATCGGTAATTCTAGCAAATTACCGACGCTCATACTGACACTTATACCGATGCAGTCTTTCCGAGGTTAAGCAGCTTTCCCAGATTGTCCGAGGGTCGTACTGACGCTGACAGTTGACCATCGGTATGCTAACCGTCGGTATTCTCTCGATATGTTGTAGTGTGTTTGTTATATGTAATACAGAAGTATTATGGAGAGGCAGATATGGATGAGGTGGAGAGACAGACACAGAAGGGACGATCTCCATCGTCACAGGGTGATCATGATGATGAGGATGATCATGATGATGATGATCATGATTAGGATTCTAGTTGATTATGACATTGGATTATATGTATTTACATTGATATATATATATATATATATATATATATATATATATATATATATATATATATATATATATATATATATATATATATATATATATATATATATATATATATATATATATTATCTATATATTTTTCATTTTAGTTATGTTTTGAATTGTGTGTATGGTATTAAGTAATGAAGAGTTTTGTTCTATTGATTGTTGTTATTGTTTAGATTAAGAATGTGTTTTAATACTTTAATTATATAATTCATTCATATGTGTGTACGTAAGTGTATATGTATGTGTGTGTATATGTATGTATGTGCATGTGTATGTGTGTGTATATGTATGTATGTGCATGTGCATGTGTAAGTGTATATGTGTGTATGAGTATGTGCATGTGCATGTGTATGTGTGTGTATATGTATGTGCATGTATATGTGTAACTCTATGTGTATATGTGTGTATGTGCATGTATATGTGTATATGTATGTATGTGCATGAGTGTGTGCATGTGTATATGTGTGTGTATGTATGTGCACATATATGTGTATATATGTGTATAATGCATGTATATGCATGTGTATATGTATGAAACATACATGTGTATGTGGATATATTTCCATTTGCATCCATGTGCATGCATGTGGATGTGCATATACATGTATTTATGTATATGTTATGTGTGTATGTATATATATATATATATATGCAATAATGCATGCATGTAAGTCTTTTTATGTGGTTGTAGAAATGTTTGTTCATATGCATGACATGTATGTGTGTGTATGTCTAAGTGTATGTGCACATGTATTTGTGTGTATATATGTGTGTGTATGTGCATGTGTATATGTGTATATGTGTATATGTGTATATGTGTGAACGTGCATCTTCATCATGTATAAGTGTATATGTGCATATCAATAAGTGTGAGTATGCTATCCAATGAAAAATAACACAATTCAAATGATATACATTAAAGAACATGTATAAGTGTATATGTGCATATCAATAAGTGTGAGTATGCTATCCAATGAAAAATAACACAATTCAAATGATATACATTAAAGAACAGAAATTGTACTTACAATAGTTAGCCATATGTTTTGCTTGGTTAGCTTCTTGAATAACCTGCAATAAAGAGAGAAAGAAGAGAGAGAAAGAGAGAGAGACAGAGAGAGAATTCAAAGAGAGAAAGATGTAGAAAGAGAGAAACAGAGACAGAGAGAGACAATAAGATAGAGCTTAGGCAAAACAACAATTCTGCATATACTTGTTTCAGCTCGTAAGCACAGCGCAATTGCAAACATTGGAGAGCTCTTCGATCAGATGCGTGAAAATGCCGATCGAAGAGCCTCCAATGTTTTAATTTTTTCTCCTCACCAGACCGTTGTGTAAGCGAAGGTAACGTGTCGTAAAAGCCACTAGAATTGGCATCACATAAGCGACATTTTTTAGCATTGCTTATGCGACGCATAAGCGACGCTTTTTAAAACCATTGCCTTAGCAACGCTCTATGCGAGTGTCGCACACCCCATCACACCGTATGTCGAAAAAAACATAGTTTTGTTTGTTGTTTAATCGACGGTTCACGTGCGACGCTCATTGCGATGCATTTTGCAATTTTATAGCGACGAAATTGTGTCGCCTTAATCATCGCTATGCGCCCGTATTCCTTATAGTGCATGAAGCAGGGAAACCAGACCCACTCCACACCGAGAACTCTGCGAAGTGCAACACGTTGCGGGTCACCCACGAGGACCCTCCCAATCAATCGGGAACGATGCCCTCGCGATGGACACACTCTCGGAAGCTGCACGATGGACACTTCCAATTAGTTGCGACCGATGTCGTGCGATGGCCACTCCTGGATGCGAAGGACACTCTCGATTTTTCCAACGAGCTCCAAGATCACTTCGAGAAGTTTGTGCATGTTAGCCTCTGTTCGTGTCTGTCGTCGGGAACTCTATCACCATTGTCGTCGTTGTTCAAGAGTCCACGTAATTTGGGGTTCTATGTTTTAAATTTTAAGTTTATGAAAAGAGTAAATAGTAAGACCACGCTTCCAAAGGAAAAGAGAAAGATGTCCCAAGCCGCTTGGTTGGGTGGTTGGACCTTTCGCCTCTTGAGGCATGGGCGAGGGTTCAACCCCCACCGGCAACATGTAAGGGACATGTTATAATGGAAACCTTGTATCTTGTGGCTGATGTGCCATCGTTTGCCCTGCTTCGCAATAGATGTGACCGCAATCTAACCGAAGCAATAGATGTGACCGCAATCTAACCTAGCTATGTAAACCCCTGTTCTTGTGGGATAAAGGGGGTCCCATGGGTACTATGCCCTTCCTTGTACAGTTGCAATTTCAAAGTTAAAGCCTGAAGGAATAGACCTCGGCTGAACCTCCATTTAAAAGAAAAGAGAGGCTGAACCTCCATTTAAAAGAAAAGAGAAAGATGAAAGATTTTTGAAGAGAGTGTCAATGAACTTTATGATTCTTGCACTGTAAGACCTCTCTTTTTCCGAGAGAACTGGATGCGTAAAATGTAAAATGTCTGTATGTTTCCTATTTTCCCGAAAGAAAAAAAATCAAAGAACAAGTTCAGAAAATGACAAAAAGAGGAGTTGAAACGTGCAGCCACTGAACGCCGGATTAGACGTTTTGGCGTCAATAAGAAATGTGAACATTTTCTCACGTTCATTCCCAATTTCTGTTACTACCAGCAAAGAGCGGCTTCATTTTCTGAGTTTGTGGAGCAGATCGCCGAGCCAGCTGCTGGCTGCACTCGTTGGCTCGAGTGAGATGAGGAAAATCGGGAGTTTAGAGATAATCTTGAGTGATCATTCTCTCCTCATCGTTTTACTACAACCAGAGCGCACCTGCTTCCTTCAGTTGCGGAATCAGATTTCCACGGGGCGTTCATCAAAGCATTGTGGCTCACTCATCTCTGACGCCTGCAGCAAATAGTTGGCTATCGTGATGCTCGCGCACATGCTGTCTGTCGTCAAACGGGTGTCTCTCTCAAAGGCACAGCTGCGATACTGCGGGGGCCATCCCGTCTCTCTTGCAAATGTCATATATCTCATCCTCTCTTTCCTGCTCTTTCGTCACGTCTGTTCTGGTCAACAAAATGACTGTGCGAAGAAGACGAAGAGAGGGAGAGAGAGATCCCCATGTATGGCGTAAACTGTGACGGAAACATTGTCTCGAGGAAGAACACTTCCTCAAAGTCCTTAAACTGTGACGCACAGATTGTCTCGCGGAAGAACACTTCCGCAAAGTTCCGCTTCGTATTAAACAAAGGAATTACAATTCAAAGAAGGACAATGACAGAATGACGATAACGCTAATCGTCATTCAAAGTGTGAGAGGCCATTCAAATCTTGAGTCGTAATGCACACATCTTTTTTGTCTTTTTAAAGTAGCTTCCTCTTGACATGCACACATCTTATGTCTTTTTGCATCAGTTCACATAAATTCAGAACACTACTTCTATGGCCCAATTCACATTAAGCAGAGCCCTATCCTACGGGAACATGTGCTCCATGGATAAGTTTACACGTGGAGTCAGGTGGAGGTTTTGCTGCACAAAGGGTGGGGTCCCAAATGTTTTTGCATGGCACATTATCGAATATTTTGTTGCTCAATGTTCCCATGCTTCCTCATCCCAAGAGACTATCCTCTACCACACAGGATTTGCAATTTACTTTTCACGCCCCTGTTCTCTTGTCAGTCCCAATGCTCATACAGAGAAATGTGATAGAAAAGATCACAAGAAGCCACATTATAAGTATTACAAAAGAGACCTAGGAAGAAGAAGAAGAAGAATACAAGTGAGAAAGAGAAGACAAACTCTAACAATGAGGCATAAGACAACTCCACCTACAAAGAAAAGTAGAAGGCCAATGTGGTCTCCAATGTTGTCATTGAGGAGCTGTCTGTTGTGGAGGAAATTTTTTCCACATGCTCGAATTTGAATGCCCCTCAACTCTTCCAATACTACTCCCCTTCAAGCTTTCCAACCCTCCCTTTCAAGCTGAAGCTTTTCATTTCATGTTGGTAGAATCTTTGAATGCTTTATGATTTGGTTCATGAAGGAACATTTCCGCCAAATCAGTCGCTCATAGATGGGCACTTAGATGTCTCATGTTTACTTTGTTTGTTGAGACCTTCTTAATAAAGTTCCATTGCTCGACAAGTTTTGCCCACCAAAAGGAAACTCGTTTACTCCACTTACAAATATTTAAAGTGTCTTTTGAGGCACATAATTTGACACATATTCTATGCGAACATCTATAATTTGCCACAACTAGTTTAGGATTACTTTCTTTTGATTATAAGCTAAGAGATGTCGCCTTGTTCATGAAGCTACGTATCTGATGGGAGACATTGAATGTATCACACTTTAACCATCCCAATCTTACATTTGATGACATTAAGGGCTCTACATGTAAGGAATTGAACTCACAACCTCTTGGTTAGGAATTGATGGGCTAACCACTTGCCCCAAAAGCAATCGTTGAGGGTTACTTCCTATTCCTCTCTCTTAGGGTGTAGTTCAGCCATCTCCTATCTGTCAAGGGTGTGGTTCAATCACCTCCTTCCTATGACTTTATTACATTCTTTTCCCTTACTTGATCATTGTCCTCAATGATCTACTCATTATCCCTCTAGCCTCGATGATCCATTCTTGGACTCCCTTGGTACCCTTGAATTGATGTCCCTCAACCTCACATAGTTTCTTGCACCTTGTTCGCAACCTTGGTGTCTTGAAAATTATTCTCAACCTTAGTATCTTGAACCTTGTTCTCACCCATGTTCGGTATCTTGAACACTCAATCAAGTGCCACCCAAGGATTCCCAAGGACTTCACACTTCCAAGCCATTGGAAAGCTCATGCTTTCCAACAGTATATTACACGCCTCAATCCGACCTACGGATTGAGAGATACACCTCAATCTTTGTTAGGTCCATCCTTGAAACCGACGTGCGCGCCTTCCACAATTCCTACCCTTTCACATAGAGGATGTCCAAGCGCCTTTTTTAGAGGACATTGAATCATTCCACCTTGCCGAAGCCTACTTCCTAGGCTGTGATACCAATGTAAGAGAATGAGGATTATGACCACCACGTGCTAGAGAGATGAATCTCCTCCCAACCAAATGCCTCTAAATATAGCTCTCTCCAGGGGACTGCCTTCTTGGGCAGGTGGATACTAACCATCCATGTGTCGGCCATGCAACTGCATGTGCACCAAGTGTCCCAGTTAACTCGAGTTAGCTCAAGTGGATGCTTCTAGAAGGCAAACCTGGCTCTGATACCAATGTAAGGAATTGAACTCACAATACCACAATGTAAGGAATTGAACTCACAACCTCTTGGTTAGGAATGTGATGGGCTAACCACTTGCCCCAAAAGCCATGGTTGAGGATTACTTCCTAATCCTCTCTCTTAGGGTGTAGTTCAACCATCTCCTATCTATCAAGGGTGTGGTTCAATCATCTCCTTCCTATCACTTTATTACACTACACTAAATGAAAAGATAAGAAGGAAAGAAAGTGGTGAGGAAATTAAAGTGGTGCAACCAATATGTGAAGTGGATGCAGAGGAAAAAAATACATGGAGCCATTAACAAAACAAATGTTGACTCGCCTATTAGGAGCTCAAAATCGAAAGAAAGAAGAGAGAGTATATGGGAAGAAAAAGGACTAGAAACCCTAGAGCAAACCAGCAAACAAAAAGAGCATATTCGATAGTGCGATGAAAGGTATTTGCAAGGAAAAGAGCCTATTCCGATGGAAAACTACCACATTACTCATGTGAAAGCCCTAGAGAATCAAACACGATAACCCTACTTAAATATAGGGATTGGTAAGGAAGACTATCAATTAGTGGATTCTTTAATTGATATAGCAGTAGCTCTAAGTAGTGTATGTGCTTTGTTAGTTGAAAAACTAAAGATGCCACTCACTCCAACCAAGGCTCACATGATAGGGATCAAAGCTAACAATACCATGTGTTTAGGAAAAGTAGTTTTGTCCTAACACCTAGGACATAACACAATGCAACAAAGACTTTTGGTTTGTAATGATTCAACTCTCATAGAAGAACTAATTGTAGGTCAAGATTGGATTTATGAATACGAGGTCACCATACATCTTGTGCAAGGATAAATATCAACTAAGATAGGACATAGAGAAGTCTTTTGTCTCCTAGATAAGAAACTGACTGTATGCGTGGAAAACCCCAATGTCCCAAATCAAAGTATACTTGTAAGTGAAACCCAACCAAAACCCTTGTCTACTCATTCCACCATTCTACCTAACCTAGGTGTCAGTGAAAAACCTTGCTCCACCACATGTAATCAGCCCATCCCAAGGAATAATTACCAAGAGTTGGAGTAAGGTTATCCACTCTCTAGAGAAAAGTGGCATGATAACTTATCTTGAATCTAGAAGAATCTGATAACAATATTGCAAAGGCATTAAACAAGTATGGATTCGCAAGGATCAACTTCAAGAATACAGATGCAAGAGAGCACAGGTACAAAAGAAAACCCTAAAAACTGAGGGTGTAGCAAGGAACTGAGAGTATTGCATGATAGCTCAAAGATAATTAAGTGTGGATACCTAAATGAACCTGCTATTGACTATATTGGGGTATCAAAACTAAGAGATATGGCTTGGTTTGTGCTTGTGGCTGCAACAAGCATCTGGATACACATTTTCAATGAGACATGCGCTACGAGAGGTGGATTCCCCTAATTTGCACACATTGCTTGAACTTTCACTTCATTAGCTATTACAAAAGCACATATAATCATACAATTGATTTGTTCTAAGTTCTTGGATTGCTAATTCAACGAGTGTATCAAATCCACCACTATACGCACTTGTTGATGATTGAGGTATAGTCTGCTTCATCACAAGTCCTTGAGACCCTGTGAGCTTAGGTACACAGGTATCGATTCCCAAGTATGATTCTCCTATAGGGCTTCAATTTCTTCCTCCATGGCATTCATCCGCTTTGGCTTCTTCTTTTCCTCCTTATAAGATGAGGGCTCCTCAGAATTCAAGTCCTATGCTAAATAGATAGAGTGTTTAGTCACCAATGATGTATCATTGCCATACCTACTTGAATTGTTCTTTTTGCTACTAGATCTTTGATGGTTTGTTAAGAAAATCATGTTACATCCCTCAACTCTTGCACCCTAGCTTTGGTTGTGATGCTTTTGTCCACGTAAGGCCCGAGTTGAGGAGTAAGTTAGGTGCAAACTCAATGAAATGAATCTTCCTGGGTTATGGTGATCAAGGTGAAATGGCTTATAGAATTTGGTTACCTTAGATCAAGAACATAGCACACAATAAAGGCATTGTATTCATTTAAGAAAAATTGGCCAAAAGCAATTTTCCTCTAAATATTATTAGAGTTTGGGGCTACAGAAGCACATGAACAACACAAGGATAAGGGAGAAGCTTGGACAACAACACATAATTGGTTGTATTACCAACTGAATGTATAAGGATAAGTGACCCATTAGGGTTATAGGCATACATACAAATAATGGATAAGTGACCCGCCCACCCAACCAAGGGTTTCTCCAAGGCTTACACATGAAAAACACAAGGATGAAGGAGAAGCTTGGACAACAACACATAACTCATTGTATTGCCAAGTGAATGTATAAGGATAAGTGACCCGTTATGGTTATAGTCATATATACAAACAACGGGTAAGTGACCCACCCAACCACCCAAGGATTTCACAAGGGCTTATGACTAAGGTGGCAAAAAGGGCATAGACCTTGTCCCCGAAGTCACTATCGGTGCTGTTGGCTACGCACGAGGCAGGACCTCAACGATCAAGGAAGACAGAGGTTCTCGGTACTTCTCGGGAGGTCACCCATCCCAATATTCCCCCGGGAGATTGCTTAACCATGGCAATCTCTTGCCACTAAGCTTCACTCTTGTGGTGCTTGAAGAAGGGAAAAGACCAAGGTTCACATTATCTTGAACAAGTTTTGGGCCAATACTTTTTTTATTTTCGACTCTTCTTATGTATTGAGGTAAATAAAGAATGCGTGAAATGATGAAGAAACTCCTAGGTTTTATTTGGTTTCATGAAATCATGTCTTTCGTCTCAACTTTTTACATTAAGGTTTTGTGCTATGTTATCATTTTTTAAAAAAGAGGAAATCTGGCTCAAGCCTAATGTCTCTTACAGCTCAAATTGGTTGAATGAACAACTGCACAAGTGAAGGGGCATAGTACCCATGGGACCCCCCGAACCCCATGAAGCAGGGGAAGACAAATCGGACATGTTCCAAAGCCATACACAAAAAATAGCCCGAAAAGGGTGCAACTCAATTTAGACTAGCCCATGGCGCATACAATGTCCAACAACCCAAAAGAATGGTGTATCTCAAGATCTCTGCCTCAAGAAGTGAAAGCCCAACAAATCGACCTACAATGCATGGATAGATGCTATCTTATATATATATATATATATATATATATATATATATATATATATATATATATATATATATATATATATATATATATATATATGCATACATATATATATATATATATATATATATATATATATATATATATATATATATATATATATATATATATATATATATATGGTATGATCATTTTGATTATTATGGTTAGTATTATAAACTCATGGATATGCACGTGGGTTCTATGGTCATGTATATATGTCTAACAAAAGTTTATGATTATGATAGTGAATAATTTTATTGTCACTATTATGCATGTTGATGATGGAAATAATCATAGTTATAAGTATGGCAATGGTTATGGTGATGATCATGATGGTTAAGTTCCCTTGCGTTGGTTGGGTGCATGAGTTCTATGTTTTAGATCTTAAGTTTATGAAAAGAGTAGATAGTAAGACCACGCTTCCAAAGAAAAAGGAAAAAATTAAAAAGAAAAGAGATTGTTTAAGAGGGTGTCAATGACCAATGCGATTCTTGCACTCTAAGACCTCTCTCTTTTTTTAGAGAACTGGATGCGTAAAATGTCTCTATGTTTTTGATTAAGGAAAAAAATAATAATAATAAAATCAAGGACACAAAATGACGAAAAGAGGAGTTGAAACGTGCAGCCACTGAACATTACGTAGATTTGACGAATCGAGTCAATTGCGAAACCTTTAATAATGTATTGCTGAGAGTATATATGTACACACGCTGTGAAGCCGGATTAGACGTTCTGGCCTCAATAAGAAACGTGAACATTTTGTCATCTTCATTCCCAATGTCTGTTACTACAAGCAAACAGCGGCTTCATTTTTGGAGTTCGTGGAGCAGATCGCCGAGGCAGCTGCTGCCTGCACTCTTTCTTTTTAGCACAAACAGAAAGTATAATATAGTATTGCCTGCACTCTTTGGCTCGAGTGGGATGAGGAAAATCAGGGAGTTTAAAAGATAATCTTGAGTGATCATTCTTCCACCGTTTTACTACAACCAGAGCGCACCTGCTTCCTTCAGTTGCGGAATCAGATTTCCGCTGATGTGAGCTGCCAGCAACTTGTCCACGCCACCCAGGAGGCGTCCCCCAATAAAGATGGCGTGAAGCTCCTGCTGATGCTCGTAGGAGAGCTTATGGTCGGGCACAACTTCCAGGACGCAAGGATTAGCACCTAGGCTGTACAGCAGCTGCGTTACTACATGGCTCATGCAACAGCCTTGACCACAGATAATGACGACCGAGCTCAAGCCTGCGACACTTGAATGCCACTCGTCTCTCCTGAACGCATTGCCTCCTTGAGGTCTTATGGGCCAGGCACCGCCTCCGGCGCCGGCAAAGGTCGCAAGCCTGGGGGAGGCCATGCAGCTGGAATCGCTCATCTCTGTGCTGCTGAGGGCCGAATGGTAAGTGCAGTAATGCGTATGGCTGATTGGATAGAGGAAGAAGAGCTGAGGCACCGATTTTCTGTCGGAGAATTGAGTGAGGAGTTGAGAGCAAGGCAGCGGGCTTAAATGGGTAGCTAAAGACGGTTGGGCTCGGCACTTGGATGCGTTCATCAAAGCTTTTCTGGCTCACTCATCTCTGACGCCGCACGCGTGCACAAATAGTTGGCTTTCGTCATGCTCGCGCACATGCTCTCTGTCGTCATCTGTCTCTCAGAGGCAGAGCTGCGTCGCTCTCCCTTTCCTGCTCTTTCGTCACGCCTATTTTGGTCAAAAAAAGACTGTGCAAAGACGAAGAGAGAAAGAGAGAGCCATGTATGGCATAAACTGTGACGCAAACATTCTCTCGGCGAAGAACACTTCCGCAAAGTTCAAAGGACAAGGAGAGAATGACGATAACGTTAATGGTCTTTCAAACTCTGAGATCGTCATTCAATTTTTTTAGTGCAACAGGAATCGAAATCACATTCACACATCCACAATATGATACATAGGATTTAGAATACATAAGAGTTGAGGCGTTCAGCCTCGGGACTTGAACCCTGATCATCTGCATAGGAGAACAAGACACTACCACTAAACCACTACTATGCAAACAAGTCGACCTGCTAGGAGAACAAAGCACTACCACTAAACCACTACTATGCAAAGAAGTCGACAATAAGACGAATAAAAAGAGAAAAAGAGACATCCCACCTGTGGCGTAAACAGTGACGCAAACATTGTCTCGAGGAAGAACACTTCCGCAAGGTCCCGCTCCATATTAAACAATGGACTTACAATTCAAAGAAAGACAAGGAGAGAATGACGATAACGATAATCGTCATTCAAACTGTGAGATCATCACTCAAATATTCATTCGTAATGCACACATCTTTTGTCTTTTTAAGTACCTTCCTCTTGACACGCACACAAAATTCACATTGAGAACCACTGACATTAATTCAGAACACTACTTATGTGGCCCAATTCACATTAAGGAGAGCCCTTATATCCTAGGGCAACATGTGCTCCAATGATAAGTTCACACGAGGAGTAAGGTGGAGGTTTTGATGCACATAGCGTGGGGTCCCAAATGTTTTTGCATTCCACATCATCGAATATTTTGTTGCTCAATGTTCCCATGCTCCCTCATCCCAAGAGATTTTCCTCTACCACATAGGATTTGCAATTTTCTTTTCACACCCCTGTTCATTCAACGAAACATGATAGAAAATATCACAAGAAGCCACATTGCACCTAATGCTCATTGAGAGAATATGATAGAAAAGATAGAAGAAGCCACATTGCAGGTATTACAAAAGAGAGTTAGGAAGAAAGAAGAATACAAGTGAGAAAAAGAAGACAAACTCTAACAATGAGGCACAACACAACTCCATGGACAAAGAAAAGTAGAAGGCCCAT
Organism: Ceratopteris richardii; assembly: GCA_020310875.1. Classification (NCBI taxonomy): domain Eukaryota; kingdom Viridiplantae; phylum Streptophyta; class Polypodiopsida; order Polypodiales; family Pteridaceae; genus Ceratopteris; species Ceratopteris richardii. Next base: position 10,458,294 of record CM035423.1, read on the forward strand.
GTCGCCTCCAATGTTGTCATTGAGGAGTTGTCTGTTATGGAGGAAATTTATTTTGCTACTTTATGTGATGATGATGATGATGATGCATGTGCACATGATGCTTCCACCTTATGCCATGCATGGGATATGCAGATTACTATAGATGATCTTATTGATGCCTTGCTAATTCATGGACTTATATTCAAGAGTGTCTTTCCATGTGAAAGCTTTTAAGGATTTTTTTTCTTTTTTTAGTTTTGATGCAAGGAATCATGGCCATATTTACCTTGGAAGCAACAATGTGTGTTCCATTGAAGGTATTGTCACGGTGCATTGTGTTTGGGTGATGGCATTAAGCTAATTTTACATGATGCTTATTATGTACTAGGCATAAAAAGATCCTACTTTCAGTTGGGCTGATTGATATGCATGGATATGGTACTATCTTTGAAAAGGGCTCTTGGAAATCTCATAAAATACAAGGATAAAGGAGAAACTTGGACAACAACACATAATTGGTTGTATTGCCAAGTGAATGTATAAGGATAAGTGACCCATTAGGGTTATATGCACATATACAAACAATGGATAAGTGACCCGCCCACCCACCCAAGGGTTTCTCCAAGGCTTATGCATGAACAACACAAGGATGAAGGAGAAGTGACCCACCCAATCACCCAAGGGTTTCTCCAAGGTTTATAACTAATGCATCAACCAAGGCATAGACCTTGGCATACCTTGTCATCTGAGTCACCGAAGTCACTATTGGTGCCGTTGGGTGCACGTGAGGGAGGAACTCAACCATCAAGGAAGATAGAGGTTCTCGATACTTCCCCACAACTCACCCATCCTAGTATTGTTCCCCTCGAAGATTGCTTAACTGTGGCAATCTCTTGCCACCTAAGCTTGACTCGTGTGGTGCTTGAAGAAGGGGAAAGACTAAGGTTCAGATTACCTTCAAGAAGTTTTGGGCTCTCAAAGCTTCATTCTTTGCTTTGAAAGAATATCTTTGAATCATTTTTGGGGTGTCCTTTGGAGCCATTTTGGAGTATTCTCATGCACAGTTCTCTTCACAAAGGTCCAAGAATATCAAGAAGAGTGCTCTTTGTACTTCTTTGACAACAAAATGTTCACCTTTTAGGGCTATGTTTTCAGCCACACTAGTTAATCTACAAGGTTCTTGAAAGGTTTTAGTTGTGGTGAGAGCAGCCATTGCAGGTCTATGCACGTTTTTTGAGCCTAAAGAACATCATTGACAGACACTTGTAGGTGTTGTTCGCCAATGTTTGGGTAGTGAATTCAGCCTTTCAATGCCATTTTAGTACATATATTGAGCACATACATACCATCTATGCTTCTATGGATATTGCTTATGTATGTCCATGTGGTCATTGATACAGTGATTACATTTTCTTTTTGCATAAAGCCTTTTACGTTTGATAAAGAGGGTTGTGGTGAGGTTTTCTTAACTGGAAGACAGCCTGATTTTGGGGTCTCTTCAATGATGCAAGTGGAAGACTTACTGAGCCTCGCCATAGGAGATGTATGATAGTTGTTTATAGGTGCTTGATAAGCTAGCTTCTTTCGGGTAACTGATTATATGCAGTGGAGTCAATGATTCACTATGCATGTAAACATGTCAATACTTGTAGTTTTATGAGATTCTGACATTGGTCATATACTCATTCTTCAAAGGATACTTTGGTAAATTTTTTCTAGATTTTTTGGTTTGTCAACTATATAGTGGTCGATTTACTCCTTGATACACTTATTGGTTAAGAACATTTATTCTCACATAAGCCTTTTGATTGCTCATTTTTGTCCATTAATTCATCTTTTCTGGGACTCCTATAGATCCATTATCATTCTATTCAGTTCTCTCACTAAACTTATGATATCCTCTCAGGTCTTCATGTTTATCTTTAATTCATGAGATAAAATAAAGATTTAACCTTTGAAATCCTTCAAAGTATACGTTGCAATTGATATACATTTTATGCCTCATAAATTAAGAGAAGTCTAATCTACATTATTCAAGTACTTAGGGTTGCTCCATGCACCAACAATATATACTCATGTCTTTTGATTATTGTGAGAGAACATGACCGAGGAGACATTCATATTTCTTACTACACTCTCTTGCCTTATTTGGTGTGAACATATGCGAGTACATAAGAAGTTACAGTCCCTCAAGACCCATTTGTCATCATGTTTCTATGATTACGTGTACCAAAGTTATATGGTGTTCCCATTTAAAACCCTTCCAATCAACATATATGAGTACATATGGATTTGTGGTCCCTCAAGACCCATTTGACATGATGGATGTATGATTATGTGTACAGTTAGTGTTAGCGTGGTGCTCCCATAAAATGTTATGTGAGCGAGTGCAACACTAAAAAAAACTTTTCAAATTCAAAGAGTGTGATCTAATGGTAAATAGTAAGACCAAAGAAAAAATACATTTTCAAGTTGAAAGAGTGTTATCTTACTGTAAATAGTAAGTCAACGGAAAGAAAGAGAAAAGAGGCATTTCAAGAGTGTCAAGGAACTATGTGATTCTTGCACTATAAGACCTCTCTATTTCTAAGAGAATTGGGTATGTAAAAATGTTTTAATATTTCCCTTTTTGTTAAGAAAAAAATCAAAAGAACAATCTCAAAAATGAAAAAAAGAGGAGTTAAAACATGTAGCTACTCAACATTGTAGATGTGGTGAATTGAATCAATTGGAAAAACTTTAAAAGTTGTGAAGCCAGATTAGATGTTTTGGCCTCAATAAGAAATGTGAAATTATTTCATGCTCATTCTCAATTTCTATTATTATAAGCAAAGAGTGCCTTCAATTTTTAGTTAGTGGACTTGCCTCAAGCAACTAATACTCAGTTGGTGTGCCCTTCACTAGATGCAAATCATTCCACTTCCGTAAGGAAGTGTAGAGTGCAGCATCCTTATTTCTTTCTCTCTCATTGCCCATGAAGGTTGGTGGCTTAAGGTATTTGAGGAGGGGAGTCTCCCTAGAGCTTTCTCGCTTATGTTTGCTAGTTGGTTGGAGAGTAGCTATCAATGCATGTGCTTGAGCATCTCTACCATCCCAACAAATTTGCTGTGTAGTAGGTGCAGTAGAAACCGCGTGATGAACAAAAATTTGTAAAAAATCACCATCTTCAATGCCATCTGCATGAGCTTCAGTACCTATATTTGCAATACCTATATTCTTAGGTGTAACATGACATCTTTCAACACCGTGCACAATATTCCATAGTCCTTTTGTGATCATTACATGAGGCATCATATAAGCCCACAATGGGTAATGTGTACCATCCAACTTAGCCTCAACAACCAACATATGAAATACATCACTCCTTTTCAGCCATGGCCACTGGCAAAAATACCCTGATGCAGAAAAATGACGATATTTGAAAAAGTTGAACACAACTACCCAAATGAGTTCTGCTAAACTTGTGGCAGACTTTGAGATGCTTATACTGGTGAATCGAAACCTGTATATATTTTTGGTACAAAAAGACGAAATAGCCTGTACAAGCACTACAATAGTGCATTCGGAGGCCGAAACGAGCTCAGATCGTGATTTTGGCACCACAGAGCGAAGCGGTTTTGATCTGCGAAACACATTGAGTATGCTCACCAAATTTCATGCAATTTTGAGACTATGAATGGAGAGGTGTAGACGAGGCCCTAGATGAAGCGCATCCTGCTCTGATACCAATTGTTAGAGTTACACATATGTGGAAGCACGCGAACAACACAAGGAAGAAGAAGAACCTTGGAGCACAACACACAATACTGAATGTATTACCACTAGAATGTACAAAGATGAGTAACCCATTAGGCTTATAGGCGTATATACAAGCCGGGGAAAAAAAAATCTCCTAAAGAGGGAAAAAAGTGACGGGCGATCGTAGTGTGTTCACACAAATCATTACCTAAATATATCAACATGAACAATGGAGTGAAGGTGGATTTTGATAATAATTAGTGGCATGCATATTAAAACAACAATGGGGCTTTTGTTATAGGAGGACAAAAGCTAAGTAGATTATATATTTATGAAGTTGAAGTTCTAGATTATGCAGGTTATACAATGGTCAATGGGACTCAAGTAAGTCAATTGGATTTATGGCATAAGAGATTAGGACACATGAATGTTTGGAGATTGAAGGATATTGCAAAAGAATCCTTGGTTGAAGGTCTACCACAACTACGGAAGCAAGATTTGGATTTTCTTTGTGAGACGTGTCAGTTTGGAAAATAGGTACGACGTCCTTTTTCAAAAGCAAGATTACAAAGGAGAGGTATTTTGGACTTGATTCATATTGATGTATGGGGTCCATCTCAAGAAGAGTCCATGGCAGGTAGCAAGTACTTTGTAATGTTTATTGATGACTTCTCAAAGTTTGCATTCATTTATTTTATGAAATACAAATCATAAGTGTTTGATATGTTCAAGAGTTTAAATCATTGGTTGAAAAGCAAACAGGTCAAAGCATAAGAAGGTTGAGATCAGATGGAGGAGGTTTGTTTTTTTTCTAATCAATTTCTTGTATATTTGGAAGAAGAGGGAATAAAAAAGAGACTACAAATAGATACACACCTCAACAAAATGGTGTGGCCGAAAGAAGAAACAGGTCTCTCTTGGAGATGGGTAGGTGCATGTTAAGTGAAAAGGACTTACCACTTACTTTTTAGGTTGAAGCATGCAATATGGAAATTTATGGGATGAACATGTTACCACCTACTCAAAATCATGTACAAAAAGCACCTTATGAATTGTTTTATGGATCAAAACCAAACGTTTCTAATTGTAGAATTTTTGGAAAGATATATTTTGTTCATGTTCCACAGTAGTTAAGATCAAAGTTGGATCCAAAGTCACAAAAAATGATTTTCATTTGTATGGAAGAAGGGCAACTAGGATATAGATGGGTGAACCGAGATACACGAGAGGTAGATGAAGAAGAAACTACAAGAAGCCATGAAGAAGAGCCAAGTTCTCCAAGCTCACTAGAAAGTCGAATTACACATGAAGAGGAAGATGAAAGTGAAGGTTCTACATCAAGAAGAACCCAAACTCAAAGGCAAGAAAAGCATGGTAGGACAAGAAGTCAATCAAGGTATCCAGTAAGATAAAGAAGGCAACCGCAAAGATTTTCTCATGAAGCTTATATGGCAAAAATTCTTGAGGAGCATGAACCAACATCTTTTAAATAAGCATCAAAGGTAAAGAAACGGGTTAAGGCAATGGATGAAGAAATGGCAGATTGGTATGAGAACAATACATGGAGTTTAGTTCCAAGGCAACCTAACATGAAGGTAATCGGTAACAAATGGGTGTATAGGATAAAGAGAAACAATGATGGTTCAATAAGTAGATATAAAGCAAGGCTTGTTTGTAAAGTTTATGCACAGAGTTATGGCATCGATTATGAGGAGACACTTTCTCATGTTGCCAAGATATCAACAATAAGGACATTAATAAGTGTTGCTGCAAGCAAGGTATGGAATCTTTAATCACTTAGATATCAAAAATACATTTCTCAATGGTGATTTAAAAGAATATGTGTACATGGAGCAACTAGTAGGATACGAAGATCCCAAGAAGCTTACACATGTATGTAAAATCTTGAAAGCATTGTATGGTCTTAACCAGGCTCGAAGGGCTTGGAATTTTAGATCGGTAAAGTTTCTTGAAAAGCAAGGATGTAGGTGTTCAAATGCAAATACTTCTTTGTATGTTAAGGTTGAAGGATCATTGATTGTTTATATCTCAATTTATGTGGATGACTTCATAATAACAGGAAACAATGAAGGTGATAGCCGGATCAAAGCAAAGATTGGATCTGAATTTAAAATTTCAAATGTAGGAGAATTGACATATATTCTTGGAATCAATGTTCTGAAGAAATAAGATGGTGTATATCTTCTACAAAGGAACTATATTTTAGATTTGTTAAAGAAGTATGGCATGGAGCGTTGCAAGAATATTAGTAATCCGATGGAACCCAATGTGAAGTATAGTGTTGAAGATGGTGAACCTTTAGAAGATCCACTTATCTACAGGTCCTTGATTGGTTCTCTTATATATGCAACTTTAATAAGGCCGGATATTATATTTAGTGTAAGTACATTGTCTCTATTCATTAACAGACCCGCAAATGTACATATGCAAGCAGCTAAAAGGGTCTTGAGATATTTGAAGGGTACATTAAATGAAGGTTTGGGCTATAAATATCATGAAGTGATGGATTTGAAAGCATATAGTGATGCAGATTGGGGTAGAAATAAGGATGATAGAAGGAGTACATGTGAATATCGGATATTTGCAGGTAATAATTTGGTTTCATGGAGTTCTAAAAAATAGCCTACAATAGCACTTTTAAGCACATAAGCTGAAAATAGAAGCCTTACAAATGCAACATGTGAGATTATGTGGTATTTGAAGCTTTATGAAGATATGAATCTATCTACATCATGTCCACTACTCTTTGGAGATAATGTTAGTTCATTACAACTCGCGTCTAATCAAGTGTACCATGCAAGAACCAAACACATCGAAGTACACTATCACTATATCCAAGAGAGCGTGATGAATGAAGACAATGATATTCAACATGTTGGAACTAAGGATCAACCAGTAGACATACAAAAGTAGTGGATGCTCAGAAGCTCAAGCAAATCAAAGTTCTACATGGAGTCAAAGCTTTGGATTTAGAGCTTGAGGGGGTGATGTTACATAAAAATAAGCTCTAAAGTAGTTTTTTTTAAGCTTATGGATTTTATTATTTATGATAAATAACATATGGAGGCACTCACATCTCTAAATTTAGAGTAAAAATAGATAAAAGTAGATAAAAGTAAGAAGAAAAGCAGAGGTGTCTATTTTTAGACAAGCAAGGTCCTTTTTTTTTGAGAGCCTCTCAATAAGAAGAGTGGTTCTCTAAGGGTAGGTGGTCAAATTCAGTGATTCTTGTTGCGTTAAGATGCTTAAAACATGTAATATATATATAGATCAGTTTTTCTACAAAATTCAATGAAAAACCTCCATGCAAGTAGGCCTTTTTGTAGAACTATTTTTTTGTGTGTATCTGGTGTCTCATCAGAGACATACCCCTCTTCAAACTTTCATATCGCAATTGTTATGAGGTCTTTTTGGGTGATTTCACTTGGAGGAGTTTTCTTGGCTTTAGTATGTTCTGTTTATATCAAAGTATCTCATTGATCTTTGAGTTTTCTTGCTGTTGTACATCAGTTTTCAATTTGGACAATTAGTCATACCTTGTTGTAGCAGGCCTCCACATACCTTGACTTCAAACTATTTGTTTGGGATATGTACTCCACCTTTTTTGATGTTTTTTGTTTCCAAAACATGCTACTTAGAGTCTATGTTCAGGATATAGGATTGATTTTAACCAATTCTACTAAAAGACCTTCTAGTGAGTATTTGGCTATAGTAACCCATTTTTGTTTTCTTGAAAGTTTGCAGGAAAGTTTGATTTCTAAAGTTTGGAAATATTTGTTTGATCTTTTGAAGATCTTTGGAGGTCTCATCACTTTTTTTTGTGTACTTTAATGTTTACAAGTTTGTAAACATAACAAATATGAGGAGGAATCTTCCCTTTTTTTACAAATTTTGGGATAATTTGATCTACCAAGTTACAAAAATTCTATCTTTTGCATGTGTTATTGCACACATTCTTAGATCAATTGCACTTAAATTATGCACTTGAAAAGGGCCACATTATAGGGCCTTGCATCACACACTGTTGTGATATCCCATGCAACCATCAATTCAACCATAAGTCAAGATCGAGACCTCTTAGACAAAGGTGCTCAAATCGTATTGTTTGCATGTACCATATTTCTCTAGTAATCAAAACTTGATATAGTTGAACACAAACTGAATGTGCTCTATAAATTTTTTCATGTTCCCTCTCAGAAGTGGCCACAATTGAACACAATAGCCTTTGTTAAAAGAACAAAACTTGACTTTATGGATCTCACATACAAACTAGTTGGACAAGGGATTTCATTAGATTTGTAATCATCGTCTTTGAGTTGTGTAAACAATGGATTGAGTACATGGGTGATAGAGAGGAGGGGACCAAAGTAGATGTAGGGACCAAAATACGTGTACTTGTTCTTCATGCATGTAGATTGGTTATCTAATAGATTCATGGCTAGAGTGGTGTCTACAGCCATCATTGGAGATCCCTCAATACTGTCTCTCGGCTTGGTTATCTATAATTAGCCTCTCTTGCTACATATTATGTTTTCCTTGTTTTTAATGACTTTTTTGAGAGGCTAACCGTGCTTGTCTTATTGCATTTCTTTTGCTTCCTCCTGCGATCGAGCACATTGGAGCCTTCTTGTAGCTTGTCGGAGGTATGCATGATCAAATCCCCAACCAAGTACATAATCAGATATATAGAGGGTTGATGCAACTCAATCCTCTATTTTGGGAAAACCTTCCCTTTGAGGAGCTTGTGTCATGGACACAAAAGAAACCATCTTGCATCCTAGATTTCATGTGACTTTGTATATCTCATGATTGGTGAAGAATTTGGGAAATCTAACATGATTATCTCATCTCAAGGGCACAAAAACCCCAAGAGTGATTGACTATTTGCCTTGTTTCAATGTCCAAAGACCTTGTTTTAGCATGATGGCATCATTGATGATATCATCAATTTTAAAGTGCCTTTATGCCATTTCCCTTGGACACCTATATAAGGAGGGCTTGGCCATATTGATCCTAAGCCTTGCGAATGCATGTCTTGGGAGCAAAAGGAGTTGCATTCTCCAAGTAAGTACTTTCCAAGTTCCAGTTTGTGTTCTTTTCTAACTTCCTTTTGTAGTCTTGTCTACTCTAGTTTCTAGGCATCTAGTTTTGTCATCTTGTAATTTCAGTATGTGATCATGCCAAGTTATATCTTCTATCTAGTCGAGCTCCTTGAAAGGAGTTCTTGTAATTTTGATATCTTGTTTCATACCTAGGATCCTTGGTTGTGGCATCACTTGTATCGTATCTAGTCAAGCTATCCATACCTATTAGTCATAGGTTGTGGGACTTGAATGTATTAATTGTATATTCTTGTATGGTTTTCTTGGTGTGGGCAATCTTATAATCAAAAGTATATTTTAGAATTTTTGTCAAGTCAAATAAGAGGGCACAATCTAGTGCTCCCTTGACATTTCTGAAAGACTACTTTCTATTCAAGACCAACCATCATGGAGAACACAATTGAACAAAGTATGGCATCACTTCAGAATCTTCAACAAGTCAATGACGTAACTATAGACACAAGTGGAGATTTGAAATTCTTCCTAATCTAGTTGTAGCTATACATGATTTGCAAGAACAAATTGAAAATATTCATGCAATTCAAGGAAGCAATCAAGTGCATCAACGTCACATACCATCTTTCATGGAGGAACCAAAGATTCGCATGTCAAATAAAGTTCAATAGTGGTCACACAAAGTTTATATACATACATACATACATACATACATACATACATACATACATACATACATACATATATATATATATATATATATATATATATATATATATATATATGCACACATAAACATGCATACATATACACACATACACTTATACATACATACATACATACATACATACATACATACATACACACACAAACATGTATCCACAGACACATACATGCATTCTTAGATACAAAATACATGCACAGATAAACATATATACATACACACATACACTTATACATACATACATACATACATACATACATACATACATACATACATACATACATACATACACACACATACACATACACATACCCACACACACATACATGCAAACATATACACATACATACATGCACACATATACACATATAGATACATACATAAACATACATACATGCACACATATACACATATAGATACATACATAAACATACATACACATATCCACATATATACATACAAACATACACATGCATGCATATACACACATCCTTGTGGGATAAATACATGCATATATCCCACAAGAATGTGTATTTGTGTATATGCATGTATGTGTAAATGTGTATATGTGAATGTGTATGCATGTAAATAATCAGATTATTCATATGTAATACCATTATATGCTGATTTTGATCAATCACATGGAACTCCACCACTATCTCCTAATCGTGCAAGGACTATATACTATAAGTATATCAAACTTTTAATTTTAAATATATTTGGTAGATACATAACTGATATATGTCTTTTAATTGTTATGATCAGATTCTGATCAATCAGAGGGCACTCCACCACCTCCTATCCATGCAACGACTTCACATGTGTTCTCCAATAGGAACTATGATTTATCTTACTATCAAAAGCATATTATATGTTGGTGTAAGTTCTACTATGGCACGTATCAAAGACCATGATTGGAATTTATTGAACATGAGGGAAAGTGTGGTACTTTTTAGCATGCACCACTACCTAGTCAATGTGATAATGCTTATGTATTCTTTCTATAAATTAATGTCATTATTTTATTTTAAAACCATATACAAAATCAAATTATTGTTGATATACAAGAATATTGGTCAATGATGATGATTATGATGATAATAGTTCTCATATAATGCTAATATAGCTCGTACACATCATGGACTTGCTATTTAACAATTACAAGCAGAGGTTTTTAGAAATCCTCTACCTCCTAGTTTAGAGACTGAAACGGCTGGAGATTATCAATTGCCACCTCGTCATCATTCTCTAGTACAAGCATATGATAGAAGAAGATATGGAGGATGGAATAGAGGACCACTTCCTTTAGATGGAGAGGTTTTTAACTGTTGGGATAATCATTATATGATTGCTCCATCCACTATTACTAGTGCTAGTCATGGTCTCTTTATTGTAGAGGATTTGTATGTGCCTCCAGACTTTGAAGTCCCTCTTATGTCATTTTGTGGTCCTATATATTGATGGGGAGATTGGCATCAACTTGCACGTTATGTTCAAAGCATGAGTACTTATGGAATATGCTTGAATGCAATGTCCCTTACTTGTAGAGGGATTTCACATGTAGAAAATGAAAGATTCTATATTGATGGAAGATCTTACACCCATGGAAATATAGAATGTTTAATAAATAGTAGTTGAGGGTTACATAATAGTTCAAGGACTTATTGCATATTTGAGGAGCATGAAAATAGTCATGGATCACCATACATGAGTACAGATGTAGCAAGATACATAGTTGTGAATGTTTTTGCTTTGTTACATGTTGGTGATGAATTATTAGTGAATTATGGATGGCATAGACCTCCAAGAGCACCTTTTAGCTAGAGAGAAAATCAAAACTTTCTATCCACCTATCTTTTGTTGCATTGAGAAACTCTAATTTCAATCTCTTTTCAAAATAACTTACATATTTAAATTTATGTTTCAAGTGTGCTTGCCATTCGTTTATGGAATACTAATGATTTTTATTCATGTGTATAGATTCTGATGTATGATGTTGATGATATTCCACCACACCATTCAGAGTTGCCAGTAAGACCTCGTTTATCAGGAGCTATGAGGAGGCTATGTAAAAGTGATCTTGTGGAATATGCAAGGTTGAAAGAACTATATTCAAAAGAAGATAAAGTAAAAGATTTTTGCAACAATGATGAAAATGATGCATTAGGGGAAAAAGTGAACCCTCGATGGGCCTTGTAAGGATCCCTAGTTTTTAGGGATTAAGCTTAATTATGTTCTTGTTTAAGGGGACAAAGTGCATTTAATAGTGCACTTTTTAGTAGGTTGGAGGAGGCTTTCTTTTAGGCTTTATTAGGCCTCTCTCTTTCTTCTTCTACAGAGACAGCAAGAGAATCTACTTTCTCCATCATCAAACTCGTGCATGTATTTGAATAAAAAAATGATTTTTTTAAAAGTCTCATTTTCAGTGTATATTAACTCAAAAGGGCCCATTTTTTAATATATATGTCAGAAGTCACGTTTTTGGACCCATTCTTTAAAGTTTCTCTTAGAAAAAGTATAATTTTCAACCTCCCTCAGAAAGTAAGTGCCACATCATCAAATCCGTGACTATGCTTCCCCCAAAAAATGACTTTTTCCAAATTTCATCATTTTCAGCCATACACAGTGGAAAAATACACTTTAATCCATACACATACAAGAAAACACATTTTCTAAGCAAAACATATGATTTAGAGTCCCTTCCAACGAGTTTTCCACTTTGTTTTCTATATTGTTGGTCATTAGCAATTATGGTGTTGACATGTATCACAAACTTCACAATAGAACATCCTCATGCTCCTGCATCAACAAGTATCCATGTTCATGTGCCTAGAGAGTTTGCTCCAAATACACAATGCAACAATGATGCCAATTCTCGTGCAGCTGGAGAAGAAAGTATTCATCTTTGGACTCATGGTTCACTATATCCTCTTGATCCAATATCTTCTTACCATCCAACATTCCATAACCTCTCAACTTTACTTCAGTTCATTGGTGTGGGTGAAGTTGGACTATTATGTTACTGCAAGTGATTATCTAGACATGTTACTGCTAAGTATTGGTTCCAACAATATGAACTCCATCATAAGAGGGTGGTCACTTTAGAAAGCACAATCATATCTTTACAAAAACAACTTGCAGATTTTGAACAGGATATGGAAGCAAAAGAAAGCATAATTTCAAAGTTAAATGCCAATCTCCAGCAGCTGAAAGTAACTCCACTTGGTATGAGATATAGGAAAAGAGCATTGTCATCCTCTGAAGCTTATTCAGTAGGTGGCAGAGCATGCAAACGAAGTATATATGCAACAAGGTGAGTGTTTGTTTTACTTTTATATGTTTTAATGAAGATTTGTAATGGAAACTTTCATTGTGTAGGTCATTTATTCAAGACAAAACTGCTTCATGAACAACACACCACCAGTTCAAGCTAATGAATAGTTGTATAAACAGCAAAAAAATCACTTTTGCTATAGACACACCCATAGAGTTGTTGTTGAAGCTGAGTTTTCAGAGAAGTTATAAAACCTGATCAAAGTGCAAGATGTACAAGCAATATGTGATGAAGCAAGCATCAGCAGAAATGGATATATTGCAATGTACACCCTTCTGAGCCAAGCCTTACAAGCACAAGGTATTTCTCAAAGTATATTTCCATGCCCATATAAAGTTTCTATAAAAAAAATTCTAATGAGGATGTGACCATGGAAAACATTAAGGGAGATTTATAGCCCAATGGCGATTTTCTTGCAATTTTGGAAAAAAATGGCTAATCTAATGACTTTGTAGGATCTTATGTTAGCCCAAAAAATTATAGATTAGATGCCTTCAATGTGGATATATTCGCCACTAATATAAGGTACTTCTCATATGTATGGTATAATTTCGCCAAATAGGTACATGTCTATTTGGAGGGTGAGTCTTCTCCAGGGGGATAGAATTTGATGGGACTAATCCCACATTTGATGGATTTCGAAGATGAGCCATAAAAGGAGCACTGTCCTCTCGCTTCTTCACGCTTGGGTAGCTCTCTCAATGATGAGCTCCTCTCCCTCTTGTGCGCACACACGAAGAGGCCAAGCAAAATTTGAATATTAAATCCCACGTTTGAGGGATTTTAGAGCACACATACAAAAGGAGAGCGCTCTGCTTTCGTTCCCTTCAAGTGTGTGTGGTCTCTCAATGAAGAGCGCCATCTCTCTCTCCTTCTCGTGCGCAAGCATGAAGAGGAGTAAAGAAACCAGATTCCTCCTCGAGGGGATTTCTCTTTTTGCAATTTGTGAGGGGTTGTATTTATGTCATGTGACCTCTTATATGGGGCAATACAAGAGAAAGAGGCTGTTAATGAGATCATCAAATCCCTTGCATATGGGATTAAATGGGAGCCAAAGATGACTCCATATTCTCAAAATTTTTAGACATTGGATCCCTCTTGATCGTCTTGAGGTTGAAAGGACCTCATCTTCTAAAACTATGGTTCCATAGAAAAATATCAAGAATATTCGCCAAATATTTCTACAGTTTCAATGAAAGGTATCATGAATATTCGCCCATATTTATATACTTTTATACTAAGAAGGGGCTCTTATTTTTTTCCTTGGATGTGACTCGTACTATTAGACAATATTTATTCATAAAAGACACTATGCCTGACTCTGTTTATCATCCAAATATTCCCAAGAAGCAATCAAAGATCCTATCTACACAAGGATTTACTTCCACAACATTCAACAATATATTTGTGGATCTTCAGAAGCTTCAACAAGCAATGGTTCACTTTTATAGTTCAATAATCAAAGGTACCCCTACTGCATTTTATTTGGTGTTGAAGTGGTATTGCATTCAAGTGTCATATTAAGGTAATGTTTCCTCTTTTGTGCAGACTGTACTGTCAAGTTAAAGCTCATACTAAAGCTTGATGAGTGCCAAATCATAAAGGCTCGGTGACTAGAAAGGCTGAGTGTGACACTAATGAATGAAGTTATGGACCACACAATGAATGATGAAGCTTTAGGATCCACTTCTCGTTTTACTTACAGTGTGCAATCAGAGAGAGATATCTAATGGTTAGGTGCTATAGAAGTTCCCAAAGAAATAAACAATGTTATTTTGTGGATTTTTAATAGGACTCCATGGATTAGAAGTAATCTCTTCTCAAATACATGGGCAAAAGCTTTCTATGCTTTTGAGCAAGGTCTGCATCCATATTACTTCTTTCGCTGCTTCTACGAGTCCTTTGTATTCGGCCTCTGTTGACGATAACGCTACTGTATGTTGTTTCTTTGAGCACCAACTTACTAGCTTATCTCCTAGGTATATCATATACCCGTGTGTTGATCTTCTCTCATCTTTACTTCCTGCCCAGTCTGAGTCACTAAATGCTCTCAGCTTTATATCTGATGTGAAAGGATAATATAACCCTTCCTTTATAGTTCCTTTGATATATCTAAGAACTCTTTGTCCTGCAACCCAATGTTGATCTGTCGGACAATGCATAAATTGTGAAAGAACTCCCATCGGATAGCTGAGATCCGGTCTTGTTAGCGTAGCGTAAATTAAGCTTCCTACTAACGACTGATATCTTTTCATATCTTTGAATTCTGTACCACTGTATCTGCTGAGTTTATGATTTACTTCGAGCGGTGTTGAAGTTTCTCTGCAATTCTCCATATTGAACTTCTTCAGCAAGTTTAGGAGATACCCTTTTTGCGTGACATATACACCATGATCTGTATATGTGATTTCCATACCTAGAAAGTATGATAACTTTCCCAGGTCACTAATTTTGAATTCCTTTTCGAGCAGTTTCTTTACTTCTGTGATTCCTGTATCTGAGGTACCTGTAATTATTATGTCATCTACATAGATACAAATGTAGATCATTCCTTCTTCTATTCTTTTGATGAGTAGACTTGCATCTACCTTTGAACTTTGGTATCCAAGTTCATTGAGATACTTCACAAGTCTGTAGTTCCAAGCTCTTGGAGCTTGCTTCAGTCCATAAAGTGCCTTTCTTAGTCTGCACGCATGTGCTGGATATCTGGAATTTACGAAACCTTTCGGTTGTTCCATGTAGACTTCGTCTGATATATATCCATTCAGGAATGCATTCTTTATATCTAGTTGACTTAGCTTCCATCCTTTCGATGGTGCTATAGCAATCACTGTCCTTATGGTTGACATCTTTGCCACCGGACTGAACGTCTCGTCATAGTCTATGCCATGCGTCTGAGCATAACCCTTGATAACCAGCCTCGCTTTATGTTTGGCTATCCTTCCATCTGCAAGTTTCTTAACTTTGAAAACCCATTTATTTCCGATTACTTTCTTACCATTTGGTTTAGGAACAAGCTCCCATGTCTTGTTTTCTTCCAGTGCGGTGAATTCTTCTTCCATTGCTTCTTGCCATTGCTTCTTGCTTTTGGCTTCATCATAGCTCTGAGGCTCATCCTCATCTTTGACCATATATGCATAATCTCTCAGAGTTATATACGATGTATCATACGAGTACCTTTCCGGTTGTCTTCTTCCTCTGTTTGAACTCCTCAGCTCATATTCTTCGTGTGTATCTGAATACACGTCTTCATCTTCGTTTCTCATACCTGATCCGGTCCTGGACGTACTCGCCTGCGTATGATCTTCATCTTTATTCACCTGCACAATTGATTTACCTTTCTCTTTTCTTTTTATCTCTTCTTCAAATTCTTCAGCTGTATGACTCTGATCTGCATACCAGCTTTTCTGCTCATCAAATGTTACATCTCTAGAATCAGTAAATTGTTTCGTTAGAGGACTCCATAACCTATAACCCATCTGCTTTTCATCATATCCGATGAACACATATTTCTCTGCTTTCGGTTCAAGCTTATGTCTTCGTTGTGATGGTACTGATCCAAACACTTTACAATGATCAAGTGTTGGCTTCTTCCCCCACCAGGCTTCATACGGGGTCATTCCGTCTAAGGCTGTACATGGTAATCTGTTTACCAAGTATGTAGCTGTATTTACGGCTTCAGCCCAAAGATAATCTGGACAATTCTTTTCTTTCAGCATAGCTCGTGCAAACTCGACTAGAGTTCGGTTCCTTCTTTCTGCTACACCGTTTTGTTGTGGTGTATATCTACAGGTTATTTCTCTCTTAATTCCTGTATTCCAAAGATAGTCATTGAACTCTTGGGAGAAGTATTCTCCCCCTCCATCAGATCTCAGTCTTTTAAGCTTTCGACCTGTAAGTCTTTCAGCATATGCATGAAAATGTCTGAAAGCTCCAAACACTTCTGATTTCTCTTTCAAAACATAAAGAGTTATCCATCTTGTTGCATCATCAATGAATAAGACATAGTACCTCGATCCGCTAATTGATCCTTCTTTCGTTGGCCCCCATACATCTGTATGTATGAGTTCTAGCACACCATCATGTTTGAATCCTTTCTTCTAGAAAGGTAACCTGTGGGCTTTTCCCATCTGACAAGCTTCGCATTTGTGAATCATATGTTGGTTCTGTACGTTTGGTAATCCCAGTACAGACCCATTCGCTATCATAGCTTTGATTCCTTTTTCATTGAAATGACCTAATCTCTTGTGCCAGAGATCAAGTTCTGTAATCACCTTTTCATCATATGTGAGCAACGCTTGGCCAATGTTCCCTTGTACTCTTAAAGTAAAGAGTCTTCCTTCTTTCTTACTAGAGACGATCTGATTATATCCGTTCTCGGGATCTTCTACAAATACGCCTTTGTTTGTAAACCTGACCTAAAATCCTTTCTCAACTATCTATCCCACACTAATTAGATTTTTTGGTATTGTCGGAACATACAAAACATTGGTTAGCAAATCTGCTCCACTCTTACATTTCACCTTTCCGATTGAATGCACGCTATGTCTTGTGTTGTCACCTGTTTGAACAGTATGACTCGAACTTCCTTTTTCCAGTTCTATCATCAGTTCTATGTTTCCTGACAAGTGATTAGAACATCCAGAATCAATGTAAAATACCTTTGGCTCTTCATTATCAGATGTGCTGATTGAGTTCATCATCAATGATGTATGATTTTCATTCTGTGTGTCATTTACGTAGTTGTTATAGGTGGTGTTGTAGGATTGGCCCTGTCCCCAACTTCTCGCTCCACCTCTGCCGAAGCCTTCTCTTTGATTTTGTCTACCCCTTTGGAAGTTACTCTGATATCTTCTGCTTCTGCCTCTGCTGTTACTGTTCTGATTTTGATTTGATCCCTGTTGGTTGTGCCAACAGTCATGCGCCAACTTACTTAATCCACAAATCCAGCAAGCTTTCTTGTTGGTATTCTGGCTACTTCCTCCTCTTCCAAAACTTCTTGTTTTTCCTCTGCCGGTGCTTTTACCTTTTGCATAATAAGCCTGAGAGTTCGACTCCTCTTCATCTTTTGACTTACCTTTATCTCCTTTCTTTTTAACACTGAGTCACAACAAAGGAGAACAAAGACATGTTCTCTTTTTCTTTTTACCTAAATACCATTATATGAAGCAAAAAAGTGGGCATTTTACAATATCTAGAAAGCATCACGAGTCTTGCTTGTAAATATTGTCTTTAGAAGCTTGATCTCAGATCTCAAGTAGTCAAGATAGATATACTAAAATTCTTGCTGCCATGAAAACTAGTTGTTGAGCATGACCAAGAATCCCACATCATGATCTTGGACAATAGATTAGAGTTGAAAAGGTACATGTAAGAATTCGCGAAGCTCCTTCATTACATCTATAACCTCAACAAGCACAGAAGATAGCTAATTAAGAGTTACTCGAAAGTTAGAGAACATGTGTTGTAAAAATCAGAGCATTTTAACAAGGCAATTAAGATCATCCCCTTTGTATGGTTAAGATCCCCATTGAATGCCTGGCCATATTAACGGAATATGAAATACACTTCACAAAAGCATTCCCAAGAGAAGATAATATTCAACAAAATTATACTAAGAAACATTCACACATGATCAGAGAAATGCTCAAGATAAATCAAGCTGAACACGAAGTGGAAGCAGAACTCCAAATTATATTTCCATTAAAATGATATTTTACATTTCATGTGTTTTACAAGAGTTATGTGAATCTACAATAGAAGCTGATCATAGCTTTCCTCAGGCTCAAGGGTATTGGTATCCTCTGGCACATTAGAACACCTATCTTGCCTCTCTTGCTCCAAGATTGGCTCTTCAAGGTCAGCCATGTCCCCAGGTTCATCTGCAAGTGGGGGAACAGGCTCCCTTGAAGCTGCTTGGAATCTCTCCGTATCTGCAATGTGCTTCCTTCCAACCTCTTGGTCTTCATCTGGGCATTCATTCAGCCCATTGATTCTCATTCTAATGAAGCTCACTTGAGCATCATCCTTCTCCACAGCTATGCAGTGCCTGAACATCTTTAAGGAGCAAGCCAGAGTCGTTCCTGAAACAGCAGAAAACCTATTAGAGGCTTCAATCAACAATGACTAATGAAAATTGTGAAAATTGAAATTACCTGTGCCCGAAAAAAGGTCTAGGACCCAGTCATCATCATTGGAAAATAGCTGAAGCAATCTCATTATGAGTTTTTGTGGCTTCTGATAAGGGTTAACCAATGTCATGTCCCCAGCTACATGACGAAGTTTCTTGGTAACGGCTGGGAACATGAGCACATTTGAGATCCCATTCTCATTGCAATGCTCCCTGACTCTCCTTTTGCTTACTTCATCATAATAGCCCACTGTAATGCATTCAGTGGCACTCACAAACCGATGCAAAGGAGTGTGATTTACGTTTGTCTTCACCCTGCAAAAAAGAACTATGAGTCACATAGGGCATCATGAAAGCCATGGAGATAGAAAGAAGATTACTTACCAAGTGAGGCACTCGACAGCATGACATCTTGCTTTCAAAGCAGTTGAAACAGAGAAAGACTGGTCTCTGCTATGGAAAATTACTATCCTCCAAAGAGGAGACATAGTTAACTCTGCAAAATCAGTGACCATCTTCCGAATCTGAGGGTGTTTGAAGGGTTCATCATCATTAACTGATCCTAACATCCTAAATCCATAGGGTATGTCCGCTATGAGAAGGGAGAAATGTTTTCTAGGCACAACAGAACAAATATTATTTACATCACTACAGAACACATTGTAATATACAGGCCTAAGGGGGTCTAGGGGATTGGAGAAACATTTAAGATCGGGTTCATCATCAAAATCCATCTCCTTCGCTTTCAGTCTAGATTTCTCATGCCTTGCTCTTTGAATGTGAGCAAGGAATGCAGGGGGGCAGTCATCTAGTACCTCTGTAGACTTACTTTTCCTTGGTTTCTGCAGAACAAATTGGAAAAACAATTAGAAGAGCTCTTCAGTACAGCAAACAGAACATAAAGAACGGATGTATGGCATCGATTTCTTGTTGGGGTAGATGCTAGGCATCGACCTTCTACTAAAAATCGATGCTTGGCATCGACCTAGGGACCTAAGTCGATGCCTGGCATCGACTTTTGCCACGAGGTCGATGCCAGGCATCGACTTTTGTTGCAGGTCGATGCCAGGCATCGACTTATGCTGCAAGTCGATGCCAGGCATCGACTTATGCCCCCAAGTCGATGCCAGGCATCGACTTATGCTGCAAGTCGATGCCAGGCATCGACTTATGCCCCCAAGTCGATGCCAGGCATCGACTTATGCCCCCATGTTGATGCCATGCAATGCATCAAATTGTTTAGTATGAAATATTCTGATAAGAGAATCTACCCAATCACGAAACAGGATGAAATATTCTGATAAGGCTTTGTAGGATGATGTGGTTGGATAGTCTGCTTGGACCTCTGCCCAAGAAAAGCAACCCAGCCTCTTCATCATCACCTCCTGAATCTTCATGTACACTTTATGACTACAGACACATAAATATAAAAGAGACTAGGTTAGACAAGAAGCATGGGAGGAGGGAAAAAGGATCTGAGAATAACATACATACTTATTGAGCTCAGTGACCATCTCCTCGAGGCTCAACTCCTTCGAGATTACCCTTGACAAAGTTGATATGATCAATGTATCATCCTTGATTCCTTGAAGGGCCCTCCATGGGGTCAGCTTCATGTCCTCAGGAGCCTCCTCAATTGAAAGGTCAACTTTCCTTCCCTTTCCCCTCAGATCAATTTGTGGGTCTGGCCTCGACTTTCGTTGCTTCTGGCCCTTGACCTCCTTATGCTCCCACATTGTGAAGATTCTATCCTGAAGATCCCAGATCTCACCTGATCTGAATGCCAGTTGAAACCATGGGTCATATTTCCTCAAAGCATCTGACTTTCTATTCTCATCCAATGCAATTCCAACCTCAATAAGGCATTGCTTTCATAGATTGGGATGTATTCTCCCAGCTTCCTTCACAAGACAATCTTCGTATTCATGGTGGAAGAACCGAATTCTCTCTATGGAGGACATTTTCTGCCTGTAGTCATTATCGTTGTTGTGATCCCAAGCAAGAAGCTTGGCTTCCTCAGTTGTAAGACCAGCATATATCTTACACTCTGCATACCTAAAGAAAAATGTAGTAGGGTGCTCCTTCACTAACTGTCTACGAGCCTCTGCAGAGTGTGAACCTCCAATCACATAATAAGTGTACTCCTCAAACAAATTCTCATTGAAATCCTCCACACAGCTGCACTCATGCGGATCCACCATTACAAGGAATGGCACAACAGTAGCATGAGGATTAATTTTCATTTTCTTCTTAAGATTTTGGACATGCAAATTATGTGGCTCCCTGATCTCAAGGGGCCTCCTCCCTGTGACTCGATCCACTGGTGGCCTGTGGATAATATTAATAGGCAGGTGGAACAACTGCCCCTTCTTCACAATTTTTCTTCTAGCTATGTCCTCCCTCATCTTATTCTGCTCAGTGCCAAGCACACCAGATGCAAGCTCTCCACCAGGTGCAACAATAATGTCCCCAGAGCTAGAGCTTGAGTCAGAAAAGTCCTCTTCTGCAATTATCTTCTTTTTCTTTTGGGGCTTTTTCTGCACACTCTGCTTACCCCTTGCCTTTACAGGGGTCGTCTTCTTGTGCTGTGTTGGCATGATATTGCCCTGTATCCATGGCATCAGGTCCTTGATGAAATTCACTGAGTCTTTGCACATCTGAGCTAGCTCCTCTGGAACACAGCACTCTGGGCACAAGAATTCCATCTTGCATATGACATTTCTTAATCCCTTGGATGTCTCCACCAAGAAAAGCAGGTTGTCAGAATCTTCATCTTCATAATCCAATTTGTAAACAAGGCCATACTGAAAACCTTGTGTTGTCGTGATCTTTCCTCTGCCATAGGCCCCTGCGAACACAAGGAGGACTGCATTCTTCTCTTCCACGTACTGAAGGCACCATTCGAGATTTGTCATGTCCCGAAGTGGACGATCTGTCTTCATGACCTCTGTCTCCCTCGACCTTTCCTTCATACTTGGATCCTCCACAGGAATTTTAATGTTACTCTGTCCACCTGAGGATATTCCTAGTGGGTTGCTGGCCTTCTCAGAGGATAATGGTGCAATAATTTTCTTTGCCTTTGCTTGGTGACCACTGCCTTTGTCACGTTGCTGGTCAGCAGAGCCCATGGTGACTCTGAGCTTCTTAATGGGCCTTTCATCCTTGTACTCCGCATCCCTGAAAGCAATTGGAAATATCAAGCAATAAGAAATATCAGCCCATGTCCATGCAAGGCATGGATTTTCAGCTTCAGGTCGATGCCAGGCATCGATGTTTAAGTGCATGTCGATGCCAGGCATCGACTTTGTGTGCAAGTCGATGCCAGGCATCGACTTGAGGGTGAAAGTCGATGCTAGGCATCGACTTGGGGGTGCAAGAGTCGATGAATGGCATCCATTTTTGGGCCCAAGTCGATGCCTGGCATCGACTTTTGGGCCAAGTCGATGCCTAGCATCGACTTTTACCCTCAAGTCGATGCCTGGCATCGACTTGAACACAAAGTCGATGCCTGGCATCGACTTGGGCACAAAAGTCGATGCCAAGCATCGATTTGGGCCCAAAAGCCGATGCCAAGCATCGATTTTGCACCCAAAAGTCGATGCCTGGCATCGACTTTTCAGTGCATGATGATGCTGGCAAGTCGATGCTTGGCATCGTTTTTTGGGACCAAGTCGATGCCTGGCATCGACTTCGGGCTGCAAGTCGATGCCAGGCATCGACTTGCACCCACAAGTCGATGCCAGGCATCGACTTGCAGGAGCAAGTCGATGCCAGGCATCGACTTGCAGGAGCAAGTCGATGCCAGGCATCGACTTGGGGCTGCAAGTCGATGCCTGGCATCGACTTGCAATCCTAAGTCGATGCCTGGCATCGACTTACACCTTAAAGTCGATGCCAGGCATCGACCTGTACATGCTTTGGATCCATATTTCGACAGGCAAGAAAAATAGAGACCTAGAAATGAGAAATTTACACAGACATACAGAGGGAATCTTTTTGGAATCTTTTTTTTAGTTATGATTTTGTCTACCTCTTGGTACTTTTGCCAACATTCTTCTTCTCCATCAGGCTTGGCTTGCTGGTATGCTGACCTCTGTGCTCCATGGCTGTCTGTGCTCTGCTGCTCTCTCTTGCTCGTGGATTTTGAAAATGCAAATGATCTCCTCCTCTGGTATTTATAGGCAATTGGGTAACTTGAACCAGAAACTAACTGGATCTAACTGAATGTGTCCACTTGCTAACTAAATCTGTCAACTTATCTAACCAGGGAATAGCACCCACACAAATAGGCTGTTTCAGAGCCACTTTAATGAAATATTCATAGACCCTTACAACTATTTATATACATTTGCATAGAAATTACATTTCAATGGCAAGAGTATGGTATGTCCATGAGGATGTCTCAACTCATGTAGAGATTTGTTTCTAAGAATCTCTTTCTTGGGAGAAAATCAAGTCAAAGTTGTGTTAAATGTGGGAGACTAATGACATCTTCATAGTATTACCCTCCACACTTTAGTTCATATTCACATTTATCTTGTAACTCACTCTTGAAATGGAAAATCACTTTGAATAAACATTCTAGTACAGAACCTTGTAACTATTTATATACATTTGCATGGAAATTAAACTTCAATGGCAACAGTATGGTATGTGCATGAGGATTTCTAATCTCATGTAGATGTTTTTTCTTAGATTCTGTTGCTTGGGAGAAAATTAGGTCTAAGTTGTGAGATTAATGACATCTTTATAGTGTTATCCTCCACACTTTAGTTCATATTCACATTTATCTTGTAACACATTGTTGAAATGGAAAATCAATGTATGAATATACTTTCTGTGTGCCTCTTTTACACATAATTCTTTTTCAATATACTTTCATCTACCTCTTTGATATCTAGCCAAGACCACAATAAAACCTAATCCTTGAAATCTTAACCAAATGTAAAATTTCTTCTTGTATAGTGTTCAATGGCATAGCATATTCCAGTTGGAACTCAACTTGGATATATTCCAGTTGTAAAATTTCTTCTTGTAAAATTTCATCCAAACAATTTTATTATATATTCCTATTGGAACACAACTTTGATATATTTTGATTCATTCACAATGCTTAGACTGAATGACTCATATGAAGTTAGAAAAAGATCATTTGAATCAAAAGTGAATCAAATCTTTGGTTCCCTTATTAGTGTATATTTGAGTAATTAAGTGATTTGATGTAATTTGATGTTTTATGTTATTTAATGTACTTTAATAAGCTTTTGATTTCATATCTTCTTGATGTGACATTTGATGTGATATCTTCACTTGATCTCGGATTTCTACTTATTTAAAAAGGTCATTCATCTTCAGTCTTCTGTGAACTCAGTGAAGATGAGCTCAATCTTTTCAGTGGATGCTTGGGCATCAGCTTCCTCTGCTCATATTGATTCATTGTTCTCAGTTGAGCCTTTCCAGAGAAGTGATGATCCCTATGATTTAGAACGTGCTGATGATTCCATGTTTTCTGTTGAGTCATTTAAGTTATCCAATTCACAGTGCAATGCTGCTCATACAAATGCACCTCTTGATCTCCCATCTGATCCAACCATTGATCTCCCTTCTGATTCAAGTGCATGTGGAGCAACGAAAAAGCAAAGCAAGCTCAATCTACGATTTAAAAGAAGGTCTCGTGAAGTAAGTCGAAAAAGATTTAAATTTCTTACTTCAGATAGACAGATTGCATTGGATATTGTGAAGCATTGTTGTTTGTATAATTTAGGGATGAAGAAACTAAAGCACATAAGAGAAAAATTCCTCCATTTAGATAGTGAAAGGCAAGATATATACCTTGTTTCTTGCATGCAAATGATTGAGGATAACATGTCAGTAACGCGTGTTGGTTTTGAATATTTCTTTACTCAAGGGATGCCATGCTGTAGGGCTGCATTTAAAATTGCAATGGGTGTAGGAAATTTTAGAATACATAGGGTTCAACAAGGGTTTTTGAATGGGGATCTCATTTTGGATACGTTCCATGTTGGGACCAAAGGATCTGTTGGACGTCATGCAATGAATTGGATGATGAACTATTTTAGCTTGCATTGTGAAGTTATGCCTACAACTGGAAGGTTGCACTTGTCAGATAACTTTACTCGTCGAGAGGTATTTCAAATATATAGAGAAGACATGGAAAATAGAAATGAGAAGTATGTGTTGTATCGTCACTTTACTCGATTATGGAAGGAAGAGTTTAACAATGTTTCTATTCCTCGTAAAGTTAGAATGGGTGAATGTTCAGTTTGCGCCACTTTGAAAAACATGGCAAAAGGGGCTACAACACCACAGGAAAAGCATAATTTTAAAAACCTTCTTAACAACCATCGTGAGAGTCAAGCATTAGAGAGAAAGAAAGCAATTCATCATCGAAGTAAGGCACTCAGAAATCCGGAGCGTTATATGTGTTTGTTGATCGATGGTATGGATCAGAAAAAAACTTGTTTGCCACATTTTTATCGCATCCCTAAGGACATTGGAGATGAAGTCCTTGTGCAAATGCATTTGGTTGGCGCTTTGGTATACAATGGAACTGTAATGTCCAAGGTTTTCTTCACATATCCAAATGTGCATAATGATCCAAACCTTACAGTTACTGTCATTCATCGTGTTTTGCAACCAACTCTATATTTGCAACTAGATAATACTCCAAGAGAGAATAAAAATTCTACAGTCTTTGGATATTTAAGCATGCTTGTTGAAAAACACGTATTTCAGAAGGTTAAGGTAAATTTTCTTCTGGTTGGCCACACTCATGATCACATTGATCAAATGTTCAGTACTTTCTCTAAGAAGTTGGCACGTAACAATGCTTTTACTCTTCTGATTTTATCTGAGCTGATTTCAGAAGCATATACTCCAAAACCAGAAGTTCAACACCTCACACAAATTTATGACTTTAAGCACTTTTGCTCAATGGGCCTTGATAACAGTGCTAAGGTTTTGGCTCCATTGCACAATATTAGTTTCAACCATGTATTCTTGATGAGGAGGGTTGATGAAATAACCCTTTTATTTGCAAAGCAGTATTCATCTTCTCTTGGGTGGGAGCCTAAAGAGGGATGCAGTTTCTTATTGCAGGTGCCTAATTTGTCTATTGTAACAGTGTATGGTGCAGAACAATCACCATATGAAGAGAAAAACAATACAGAAAGATGTGGAAGTGTGGTTGATCAAAGTAAAAGCTGGATGCATGCACTCATTGAAAAGAAGAGACATATTGAGCGTGCAAAAAAATATGCTGGAGATCAAGATGTATCTTGGTGGGAGGACTTTTTCAATCATCAAGAAGAGATTATACAGTATACAATTGCAGGTCACTGGCCAGTTGATGTTCCATTCACATGGGATTTTTGTACACAAAGATCCGTGAATGTGGCCCAAGCATGTAATGCAGATGCACTTCAAAGTTTTATACATCCATCAGAAAGAAATATTTATGTAGGCCCAAGGATGACAAAACAGGCAGAAGCAAGATGGCAAGGAAATTTAATAGAGATAAATGTTGGAACGCTTATTGCAGTACTTGCTGATGGTGATGAGGCTACCAGACCATTTTGGATTGCAAAGGTTTTAGAGATAACTAAAGATATTGATCAGAGAAGAATAGAGGCTTTGGTGGTGCATTGGTATTACACTAAAAGTAGTAATGCATTCACAGGTAAATATAACTTAGAAATGGTGTGTGATGCTAAACGAACAGGTTCAAAAAGGAAAAAGAATATTCGAAGCACATCCACTCTTAAAATGGATGATGTAGATATTCTTGTTTATGATTTTTCCTTGACAAAAACTGGTCACTTGAGGAAAGCAACCATCAACATGATAAAACAAAAGCTTCCAGATGTATGTGGTACAGGAAATCATAGGAAAACAAGAAGAGTTGTGCATGATCCTGCAGAATTTGGTATGTACGTGGATGAAGATAGAGCTCTTGTGGATATAGAAGAAGAAGAAGAGAGCTCTCAACAGTATGAGACTGAATCAAGTGCATCAGATGATGAGGGTGTAGACATAGATCGACAAAGTTGTGAGTTGCATTGAAGCTCTCAGACATTTTTAGTGCTTATGTAAATGCCTCAAAGTAGTTTGGTTAATGAAACCATGTTTTGTAGCAATTTTGAATAACAATCAGATATCCACCCATTAAAGATATGTCTAAAATGTTATTTTTGTGTAAAAACTATTGACTTCCACATTCTTATATATATTTTAGACATGTCAATGTCTTAGCATATAGATTTTGGACATGTCAATGTCTTATCATATACATTTTGGGACACGTCAATGCCTAATATAGTGAAATTTTGACTACATTTTGAGCTCATTTTTTTTTGAGAAAATGACAAAAAACGTCAAAAATTACTTGTTTTCACCTCATTTTTGTAATATATGTATACTGGTGTAAAGGAATTCCAAAAATGAGGTGAAAACATGTAATTTTTGACGTAAGTGTTCTCTTTTTACGACATAGTTCTCGTTTGTTACGACTCGCTGTTTTTTGTTCTTCATGTACATTGCAGAACTTTGTCCTTTATCTGCATCTCCTTTCACGTCTTGCTCATATGTGAGCATCAAACCAAGCAACTGATTTAAATCTGGTACAAAGTGATTTAAGGAAAGTTCAGTTGAGAGTACGAAAGGTTTCCACCTTTCATCTCCTCTCAAACCTGTGAGCAGTTGCGCTATCAGTCTGTGATTTTTGACATCTTCTTTTATGGATCCAAGGCTATCTGCTAGATCCTTCATTTTATTGACGTAGTCACTGATGCTTTGACTCGGCTTCTTTTTGAACGTTGTGAACTCGGACCATAAGCTAGCCTTTCTAGCTTTCGTAGTATTTTGGAAGTGGTCTTCCAATGCGCTCCAGATGTCCTCCGCTTTCTCCAAACCTCTAATGTGCGGTAGTAGATGATCTGAAACAGTGTTGTAGATGTAGGCTCTTGCCGTTGCATCTTTCTTCTGCCACAGCTTCAAAGCTTCTAACTCTTCTTTTTCCGGTTGGCTATCATCTTCGAAGATCCGCTTCTTTTTTTTTTTTAATATAAAGGAAGTTCGGCAATAGCCTACTCTCCCGGACTTGAATTAAATAAAGAAACAAAGGTACAATAGAAGGGGACTAGTGCCCACGGGACCCCCCAAATCCCACAAAGCAGGGGAAGCTTGAATAAATCCTAGGTTGCATTACAGAGAAGGTTAATCACCCTCTCATCGCCCTCATGCAGGGCCCACTTGGGTTTGAGCTTGTTGTTGATCAAAAGGAGGACTTGATTAAGCAAAAGCAATCCTGCTAAGCTACTGTTGATTACAGAGGTGTTCTATATCACTCTAGCTTAGCTCTCTATTCGGCGGCACGACAATTTCCGCAGGCCTGACAAGGTTCAAGCCTTGTCGCGACGACCACCATCAGTAATATCTGGGCGAAGTTAATCGCCCAACAATTGGTATCAGAGTGGGTTAGTTCCAACAAGTGGCATCAGAACCAAAAGACTCTCAAAGGCAACCTATAGCAAACAAGAAGGTCATGGCAGATCATGTCCAAATTGATAAGCTGGATAGAGATAATTATCCCACGTGGGTAATGCGTATGGAAGCCTTACTTATGAGTAAGAACTTAATGGAGGCCCAGAGTTAAGCGAAAGCAATCCTGCTAAGCTACTGTTGATTACAGAGGTGTTCTATATCACTCTAGCTTAGCTCTCTATTCGGCGGCACGACAATTTCCGCAGGCCTGACAAGGTTCAAGCCTTGTCGCGATGACCACCATTAGTAATATCTGGGCGAAGTTAATCGCCCAACAATTGGTATCAGAGTGGGTTAGTTCCAACAAGTGGCATCAAAACCAAAAGACTCTCAAAGGCAACCTATAGCAAACAAGAAGGTCATGGCAGATCATGTCCAAATTGATAAGCTGGATAGAGATAATTATCCCACGTGGGTAATGCGTATGGAAGCCTTACTTATGAGTAAGAACTTAATGACATATGTGACCGGAGAAGAAAAGAAGCGGATCTTCCTGAAGGGGGGGGGATTTCTTACTGTTAACAATCCTTTGCCAATCGACCACTCCCTGGGGGGATCGCCGAAGTTGAGAGCACACCTCTCCCGCCATATTTTCCACAGGACTTCCCCTCTGATGGCGTTCCAGAGTGTCGCAGAGCAGCCGATCACTTCTCCCAAAAGGACTTGTTTCCAACTAAGCTGTTTTTGAAGTCTGATTTTCATTCCAACCGTCTGCCAGATTCTGTAGGAGTTGGGGCAAGTAAGGACATCTTCGATAGCCCGGTGGCAGCGTTTGCACCAAGGAGGGATCCCACAAAGTTTGCTAGCCTTATGGTTGGTCCAAATTCCTCGATGAAGAATTTGCCGCCGAATAGAGAGCTAAGCTAGAGTGATATAGAACACCTCTGTAATCAACAGTAGCTTAGCAGGATTGCTTTCGCTTAACTGTGTTAATCTGCGACTTAAAATCCACCGGAACTTCACCGGACTGTCACTGGGACGTCACCGAAATCTTACCGGAATATCACCAGAATGAACTTCAATTCTGCTCTTGATTACTCCAAATGAATTTATGTGAGGTAAGGAAGTGATACATGAACTTCCTTTACTGAATGAACTTCTTCTTGAAGTTTACAGAAAACTTCACAGTTCTGAAGTGCCACTTTCCGGTTAGACTTTGCATTGTGTGTACATATCCATTCCATCGGAAACTGTGATCAGCTTAAAGTAGAGACGTCTAGCTACAAGATGAGCTATCTCTCATACAAAGCTTCGAATCCTACTACGAGATATACTTCGTTGTTCTACCGAAAAACTTGCTTCTTGAGAAAACTGTTAACTGACCAAAAATACGTTTACTGAGATATCTTTGACCGAGACATTCGTTTACTGAGAGAGTACACCTTAAGTAGCGAACTGTAACTATTAACGGTTAACGAACGTTCTATCGTAACACGAAAAGGAAAAACTCGGATTCTTCACATGCGAACAGTACGCACAAGCTTCCACATGAACATGTGTTTTCTATTAGAAAAGATGTGTACAAATTAGCTTGGCCTCTTCTTGCTCAAGCTGTAGAAACTCTCCTACACTGAGTAGTTTCTTATTACCATCCCTCTCAGATGAATACCTGACATTCCAGGTTTTTGTTATTCATCTGTACATACGCGATCTATGGCGTCTTCTAAGAACTTCTCACTCCATCTTCACTCATGCGCTATCTCTCTTCTATATCATCATCATCTCGTTCAGTATCATCGGCATCATCAGCATCATAAGCTGCATCATCTTATTTCTTCAATCCTTGGTATATATATACACTTTTCTTCTGCGCTCTTCTGCGCTCTCACTCTTTAATTCGCATTATGCGAGCATTATGCGCACACCGCGGTTTATTGCTCTGTTGCTCTGTTTATGCCCACACCGCGTACTGACTTTGCACACTGTACAACTGAGGCTTTTGATTTTCTGAAGATTCTGTTTCTTTTTGTCTTTTCTTTTTCTTTTCTTTATGTCTGTCTGTTATGTCAAATTCGTGAGTGTTTCCTCAACATGTTGCACAGAAAAATAAGACCTTCCAACAAGCTTCCTATAATTCTTAGCATCTACATTAGGCATGTTATCATCCATAGATAGCTTGTGATTTACCTCCATAGGTGTGCTAATTGGTTTGCAGTCCATCATTCCAAATGCCTTGAGAATTTCTTTGGCATATTTTTGTTGTGAGATGAAAATTCCATCCTTCCTCTGCCATACTTCAATTCCCAGACAAAAATGGAGTAGACCCAAGTCTGTCATTTCAAACTCAGTTCCCAAGCTGATCCGTGTTTGATTGATGAGTTCCTGATAATCTCTTGTAATGATCAAATCATCTACATATACAATGACAACAACTAGCTTGCTATCCCTTTTTGTTACATCCAAGTTAGCATCAGAAGTACTCCTTTCAAAACCCATATTATCTATCCATTGGTACCAAGCCCATGGAGCTTGCTTAAGTCCATACAAAGCTTTCTTCAACTTGCAAGCTTTATTTTCTGAATTGGGCACCTCAAAACCTGGTGGTTGAGATACATATACCTCCTCCTTGAGGCGACCATTCAAAAATGCAAATTTGACATCCATCTGGAAAATAGGCCAGGCCTTTTGTGCAGCTACTGCAAGTACCATCCAGAATAGTTTTCATGCATGCTGTTGGTGCAAAATTTTCTTGAACATCAAATCCTTCAATCTATGAAAAAACGTGTGCAACTAATCTTGCCTTATACTTTTCTAATGCTCCATCTGCTTTATATTTAGCTTTCCAAATCCATTTAGTACCTATTACCTTCTCATTTGGCGACAAGTCGACAGATCCCATGTATCATTTTATAGTATACTATCATACTCAGACTGCATTGCCGCTCCCCAACCTAGATCATCAAGGGCTTCTTCAATGGTGGTAGGTTCCTTTATCGAGCCCATGATATATGCCATTAGAGCCATGTTAACAATGTGTTCTAAGGCTCTTCTTTGCTCCCCTATTCTCTTTGATCTTCGTGATCTATCTGAGGATGATTTTGGTACATCTACATGTGGATTGTGATCATCAAAGAGTTGTTGTGCCCACTTTAGTAGTGGCTTACGCTATGCAGCTACAACTAGTGAGCTTTTTATTGAGGAAATTTCTTCATTAGATGTTGCCTCCTCCTCAACTTTAACTTTCTTTTGATAGGCACAAGGTGAGATATTTCTCCATTTGATGAGATAGTAGATTTACTTTATGTTCTACTAAGTGTGGTCGTTCATCAAACACCACATCTCGACTGACAAAAATCTTCCTTGCCCCAGGATCCCACAACCTATATGCTTTAGAATCTTCACTATATCCTAGGAAGACACACTTTTTGCTTTTTGAATCCAATGTTGATTTTTTTGAATCAGGAATATGTGCATAACAAAAACAACCAAAAATTTTGAAATGCAAAACTGAAGGCTTTTTACCAGAATATGCTTCTTGAGGAGTCATCCCCTTCAGTGCTTTTGTGTAGCTTCAATTGAGGATGTAGACTGCTATATTGATTGCTTCTGCCCAGAATGAATCAGGCATGTCTTGAGCCTTTAACATACAACAAGCCATTTCAACTAGTTTCCTATTCCTACACTCAAAAATGCCATTTTGTTGAGGTGTATGAGCTGTGCTAAGCTACCTTTTCACACCATGCTTCTTACAATAATTATTGAATTTTGTTGACAACAATTCACCCCCTCTATCTGTTTTTAATTTCTTCAGTTTCCTTCCTGATTCATTTTCCAGATACTTATGCCACGTTTTAAATTTTTCAAAAGCATCAAGCTTCTCTCGAATGAAATAAACCCACATCTTTCTACTATAATCGTCGACTAATAGCAAAAAGTAGAAAGATCCTCCTAAAGCAAGTGTAGACATTTTACCGTAGAGATCAACATGTACCAACTCTAGAGGAGCTTGAGATCAACTGCTGGTCTCTCTTGGAAATGCCTTTCATTGTTGCTTGCCCATCATACAAGCTTCACAAGGTTCTTGCAACTCTAAAAACATAGGCAAATGAGCAACCATCCTTGTTCTTTGCATCTCCTTCAAAACTGCAAATCCAAGATGCCCAAATCGTTGGTGCCATAACCTACTCACATCTTTATCTTCTGTAGCAGTTAAGTCACTTAACTCATACAAGTTATCACGTTTTATGCCTTTACCTACTACATTACCTGATGAATTCATGATTTCTGCACCACTCTTATTGAAGTGAACTTTTAGTCCACGATCGGTTATTGCAAAAGCTGACAAAAAATTTCTTTTAAGTGTAGGTACATAGAGAACATCGGATAACTTTTTCTCAACACCTGGAGAAGTGATAAAAGAGATGGTTCCAGTTCCTTCCACTAGACACTTGGAGTCATTTCCCACCACTACATTGATGGATTCCTACAGAGGCACTAGGGAATTATACCAATCCTTTTTACTGGTCATATGGCGAGAAGCTCCACTATCTAAAATTTATGGTTCATCAACACGAGCTTGAGCAAATGAGCATACCTCTTCAATAGCTACCCATAGTTGTAGCTCTATGTCGTTTGCAGACTCTTTGTTCTTCCATGATGATTTTAGATTCCCATTCCATTCATCAGCTTGCTTCTTTCTGCAATCCTTGATGGCATGGCCTTTATTTTCACAATAGAAGCAAATTCCTGTGAACTTTTCTTCTTTGGCTTCTTCTTTGATCCATCAGAAGAGCCTTTACCTTTTGCATTTGCTGAGAATGCAGCATCACTTGTACTTTGCTGATTCTTCAACAACATCTCTTCTTCTAAAAGCATAGCACAAAACTCTTTAAATGTAAGGGGATTTGGTCTTGCTTGAGTGTTAAGGGATGTTACTAATCCATCCATCTTACTTTGCTCGAAGAACACGTACACATCTTTGAGCCAGCTCTTCAAGTGTAATAACAACACCAACTGTAGCCAATTGATCTTGAAGATGTTTTATCTGTTTGATAAAATCTTCAGCCTTTTCAGAATCAGAATGCTTTTCATTTGCCAATTGATTTTCTAAATTTAGTATCCTAGTGCGGTTCTTGATCTCATATTGACAAGCCAATATGCCCCAAGCCTCATGTGCTTTAGTAGCATGTTGAACTAAAGTAAGCACATGATCACTTACACTAGTGACAGTTGCACATAATGCATCAGCATTCCACCTCTTCCAAGCTCGTAGAAGATCTGGATCTGGCTGAATCATCAATCTTGAATTTGCTGGATCTTCAACTGGTATAGGCTCTCGATCCAATCCCATCGGTCCCATGACAATCTCAAGTAATTCATAGGGGTCCAAAATTGTAGAAATTTTGAACTTCCAGAGTGTATAGTTGGTTCCATCTTGCTTCCCTTCAGTGAATGTAGGTGGGCGAATTGGAATAGGTGCAGTATTAACATTAGTTGAAGCACCAAGACCAGTGTTCGACGATGAAGTCATCATGTAATCACTCGAATAAACTACTGATAATCTAGTCTGCTAGTAGGCTAAAATAGTGATACTTCTCAAGCTATTCGAACCTTACGGCTCTGATACCATGTAAGACAATAATTATGCAATATAACATAGGAGCAGTAGCAGAGAAGATAACAGATATAGGAGAATCTCAACAATTTTCTACTAACACCAAGTACAAAGATGATGGCATTGTCCACCCGTGCGCTTTGAAGGTAGAGCTTAAATGGTGATCTTGACAACTCTAGATAGGGAGATACAAGGTAGAGGTATGTTGGCTCAATTCGATGTCTCTGGTAGTGCAAAAGTCATGTATATATAGGATCATGGGTGGCCTTCCATGGACGGCTATACATAGGTGGTAAAGCATGGGTAGCCATCGCCCACATAATTACCATACATGGCTTAGGCCAGTTGAGCCGACCTAACAAATATAAATGATTTCGGACTCTGATAGGGAATATTCCATGGAATATTCCCTTTATCGTCGTAATATTCCATGGAATATTCTTCGGATCCCACAATTGGGGACCCTGGTAACTCCCTTTCCTTGCAATACCTTACATGGTCCAATATGACCTTCGTCCAACATGCAAGTTGGGATTCCCATCAATTGGGTAATGCATGTTTGGCTTCTCCTCATAATGGGGGCCTTACAAAATGTGCATACAATCATGAGGGGTAGAAATTTATCATATACTAACAAAAGACTCATGGAATCGCAGGGAATGGGAGATATCACTTTTGAGGTGTCCAATATTACAAGAACTGACTCGTGATAAAATAAGCAATGATTGGAACCCCATTATTCCATTTCCATTAGTCAATGTTCACTTTTGTACTTTGCATGCATTCATGAGGATGTTTGATAGGCTTTTGAAGCTCCGTGTTGAATATGCATTTGCAATCAAACCACTAGAGAGGTCTACAATAGCAATCCAAAAAATAGAAGATCTTTTGAATTCTATTGGTTGTAATTATGGCCATGTATCTTTAGTTGTTAAGAAGTATGGTGTGTCTCAAGAGATTTTACAACAAGTTTCAATGACTTGGAAGAAGCAAGAAGTTTCTTTTAAAGAGATGTGAATAGTTAAGATGATGGGAAATGGGAGCTTTGGAAGGACCTCTGTTAGACAATGATAGTCAGGTTGATCTCATTAATAAGCGAAAGAAGGTTTGGTCATTGTTAGATCAATTGTTACATTTGATGGGTTTGGTTTCCACTAATTCTTCACAACGAGAATTATTCCAAGTGACTTTGAAGGAGTTTACACAGTCATTCATCTTATCGTGGGGAGAAAGCAACATTACACAGTACATAGTAAGTTTTTCTTACATTTTTTTATTTGGTCTTAAATACCATGTGTATATCTTATTGACCAGATCATAGCATATTCCTTTTGCACATGGAGCATATTTTATGAATTGATATGGATCACTAAACATTTTTAGTACACAAGGAATGGAGAAGTCACATTACAGGGCTAGAGGTGTTTACGTTAAAAACACTCATCATGGGGGCGGTCTACTACAATCAAACTATTTAGAAGAAATGTTCAACTAGTTTTTTTGTACGACATTCGCTAGAAAATATGTAATGGAATGAGCATGTGAGTCACGAATAGCAAATATTACAAGAAAGATACAACATGATATCGCAAGAGAGAAGTGGATCTCATCATCAGGGTTCTGCTTGGAAATAGTTTCCCAACTCTTAAAATGCATTATTTTTTATCAAAATGTTTTTCAAGGTTTTTGTAACTCCTTTCACTTAAAATAAACTTTCAATGTTTTTGTGAATATTCTTTTAATGTTTTAAAACTAATTTTTATCCATTTAAATGTGGACATGACAATTCTTAAGTGAAGGGCTATAAATAAAGGTGTCCTTCTTCATTTTACCACTTTACATCCTAAGAGAATGGCATGCACAGAGCAGACTGCTAGAAATGATCATGTCATCTACCCTAGCCATGTTCAAGGTACCTAGCACCCACCATGGATGACACCCTACAAGAAGCGTCGAGCCACAAGCCACTCTTATAGACAAAAGTCAGGTGCACGGACACACTCTAGCATCATTCCATTGCACGGGGATGAAGTTTCATAACAAGAGAGAGATGTAACACAAGAAATGCAGAAATCTTCTTCCCACTTGTAATCAACTTGCAAGAAATTGAAGTTATAAAAGTAAAATAAGCAATAATGAAAAGTTACTTTAACAAAAGCACAAACATTTCTCACCTTATGTCCTTGTATTTTGAATTTGGATTGACTTTGTCCCTCAAGCCTCATAATCACCACGTGTTCTCTCAGATTGCACAAGGTCCAATGATGATTCAGTAAAATAGTTTCTACTTCATTGTTGGGAAATCTAAGCTTTATTTCAAATGAATGTAAAGATCCCTCTGAACTTTGAAATGGTATCCATTTGCCAAGTTTGCACATCCAACGATCATAGTAGAATCTAATGTATAATGAAGTATGTTGTTTCAAATATCAAAATCCTATATCTGTTCCACCTATTTTACAAAGATATTTATCACCTTTTGCAATTCCTTATATCAAACCCCAATTTTTCTTGACACGTTTGCTTCTCTTATTCTAGTCAACCTAATACCTACAATGCTCACCCCTTTATGAACTTTGCATACAAATGTTAAGTATCAATTAGCTATGGAGGTATTAGGTCATTTGGAAAATAGGAGAAGAAAATTTATCTAGAATATTTTGAAGGATGGAACCTTAGCTAAGGTAAGAACAAGATTTTGAAGGATGCAGGTTCTTGTTCTTACCTTAGCTAAGGTAAGAACAAGAAGTTGCATTGAATGGACACTTTCTATCCACCCATCCTTTCAAACTATTCGTCCATCTTTCAAAATCTTCCAAATAAATTTGCTTCTCCTATTTTACAAACCACCTAATACCTCCATAGCTAATTGATACTTTATATTTGTAAACAAATCTGTAAGTCTTAGTTAGCAAGGCAGGTAATTGATTGACTATAAAATGCGAGATAGCTAAACGATTCAGTGTTCTAGATATCTATGTAAAAGTCTGCATACCACAATAAACAAAAGGAAAATTAGAAACGACATCAAATATACACACATACACATATATACATACACATACATACATACACACACATACACACATACATACACACATACACATACATACATATATGCATACACATACACATATGTATACATACATACATACATATACACACATACATAACATACACACACATACATGAACATACACATACACATACGTATACACATGCACATGCATATACACATCGACATACACATACACATATACATACATATATGCATATATATACATCTATATATATATATATATATATATATATATATTTATTTTATTAATATGACTTTTTTTCATGAACTTATAGGTTATTATCTGAAATGTTTTTACCAAGTCAGAATATTCTTCTTACCTCATAGATTATCAGTGTATACATGCATGTCCTAATGATTGTATTTTATATAGAGGTGAATATGTACACTCTTTGACATGTCCAAAATGTCAATCTCCTCAATATAAGGAAGAAGAACGTTAAATCCCAAAAAAGGTATTTAGACATTTTCCATCGGCTCCATGGATTATACATATGTTTCAGAACCCCAAAATTATCAAAGATTTTGACATGGGGACATGATCATAAAAGTACTAATGGAATAATCAAAATTCCAACAGATAATGCATCTTTTCAGCATATTGATTCTTAATGGCCTGATTTTAGACAAAAACCATGGAATCTAAAGTTAGGAGTTGCATTAGATGGGATTAATCCATTTTCCATGAGATCTAATAAACAATCAACATGGCCAGTGGTAGCCTTAAACCACAATCTTCTGCCATATCTTAGCATTAAAAAGGAACATTTAATGTTTTCACCTTTAATCCCAGGAAAAAGACAAGTTAAAGATATGAATATATATCTTGCTCCTCTCATTGACGATCTCCAAGATTTATGGAGAGGCATTAATGTCATTGATGTATCAAAAACCATCAATGAAAGATATATTATGGTTCATGGTATTGTGGCTTGGACCATTCACGATTTTCTAGAATATGGTGTTTGTTCGGGTATTGATGTAATTGTTTTATTTAATATGCATACAAATATATGAGTCAATCTAATTATATTTTTATCATTTTTCATGATGTAGGAATATCTACTAAGTGTTATAAAGCTTGTCCATATTCTGGTGATTGGTTGAGATCAATTTATAGTAAGAATCTCAACAAAAATATTTATCTTTGACATCGATGATTCTTGCCTGATGAAAATACTCCAAAATGGCTCCAAAGAGCACCCCAAAAATGCTTCAAAGATATGCTTTCAAAGCAAAGAATGAAGCTTTGAGGGCCCAAAACTTGTTGAAGATAATCTGAACCTTAGCCTTTCTCCTTCTTCAAGCACCACAAGAATGTATCTTACTCGCAAGAGATTGCATGGTTAAGCGAGCTTCGGGGGGAATAGTACTTGGATGGGTGACCTTGAGAAGTATTGGGAACCTTTGTCTTCCTTGATCGTTGAGGTCCTCCCTTGCACGCTGCTAATGGCACCAATGGTGACTTCAATGACTCCGATGACAAGGTATGCCAAGGTTTATGCCTTGGTTGCCAGCTTAGTCGTAAGCCTTTGAGAAACCCTTGGGTGGGTGGGGGTCACTTATCCATTGTTTGTATATATGCCTATAACCCTAATGGGTCATGTATCCTTATACATTCACTTGGTAATACAACGAGCTATGTGTTGTTGTCCAAGCTTCTCCTTCATCCTTGTGTTGTTCATGCATAAACCTTGGAGAAAACTTTGGGTGGGTGGGTGGGTTACTTATCCATTGTTTGTATGTATGCCTATAACCCTAATGGGTCACTTATCCTTATGCATTCACTTGATAATACAACCAATTATGTGTTGTTGTCCAAGCTTCTCCCTCATCCATGTGTTGTTCATGTACTTCCATAGCCCCAAACTCTAATAATATTTAGAGGCAAAATTTCTTTTGACCAACTTTTCCTAAATAAATACAATATCTTTATTGTGTACTACCTTCTTGAGCTAAGATCACCAAATTCTATAAGCCATTTCACCTTGATCACCATAACCGACAAACATTCATTTCATGGAGTTTGCACCTAACTTGCTCCTCAACTTGGGCCTTACATGAACAAAAGCATCACAACCAAAGATGTGGAGGTGGTCATATGAAGCTGCTTTGCAAGAGCAAAACTCTTTGGGGATGCCATCTTTTTAGGACGTGTGAGGGGATTGATTGCAATCATGAACAAGATTTTTGAGAGGCTCTTCTCATTAGGGGAAAACATGAACCCTGCATGGGCCTTTTAGATTAAGGAGTGATTAGTGATGGACCAATCAGAAGAAAGTGGTGACCATATTCTATGCCCTATAAAATACTAGGCTAAAAGGGGGAGAGGGGCCAAATTTCTCCCTTATTTAATGAGGTGTCTCTAGAGAGAGAAGTAATCTCATAACTTAGTTGGGGCCAAAAATTCAAAATATCTAAAAAGTTAGAAAACTAATCATAACACCTGAGAATGGACCCCCCATTACCTCTTAGGATCAAAAGTACTCTTTTTGACCCCAAATTTTAAAAACCATGCATGTTTTGAGCTAAGAAAAATGAATTTTTAAAAAATACTCAGAATAGAGTTATTTTCCTCCTAAAACTTCACATTCTTATACCTAGGTCCTAAAAAGTCATCTTTTCCACTACTTTCTCTCTATAGCACACCATTGAAGCTCTTGTTTCTACATTCTAACCTACTACATCTCCTATCTCGAACTACTATTGTAGCTTGAAGACCTTCAGCTACAATGGCAACATCTAGGCAACCAAAAGATGAATTCCTCACATTAAGTTGTCATAATATCAAAGATATAGATGGACAATGGCTATCACATGAGTACTTCAAAGGTGCATGGGTGTACATGCAAACCCCTAGAGTTGGGCCTCATCGAGTTAGAGATCGTGGAAACTTGGATCTTCATTGGAAGGGAAAGTTACTTGGCTTCAAGAAGCACAAAGATAGTGGGATGGTTGCTATTGTACAACATGTTTTTACAAGGGTAGCTATGAAACTCTAAAACTCTATTAGAATGAGATATCTTGTGAATTGTAAGTATTACTCTACAATATGGTATGTTTTATAGTGTTCAATATATTTCTGAACTATTTAGATATGCTTTTGTTTGTTTTAGATATATTTCCTTATACTTTGGTGGAAGACCAACCACTTCATATTCATATGGTACTTTCCAGGCATTACATGCAGATGTTGGTGCACTAGTCTCTCTAACAATATCTCTTGCTCAACTTTACCATGCTAGAGTTTTCCTTTACACACATAGATATGTTGTACCCTCTACAATGAATGGTTCCGTAAGGTTAGAGAGAAATGAAGTACATTCTCTTCTTAGCTTGGAATGGACAAAACCTAATATATGGTCTGTATCATCTTTGAAGCACATGATGGTAATGGATATACATAGATCTTTGAAATTCACAAAAGTGTCTAGATCTGTATGTTTGCACTAGTCTTTTCCCATCCATTGTTTTGTATACTGATTCCAAGGATTCTCATTCCAAGAGACTTCCACCATGTTCATGTGTAAAGATAACACATATGAGCGAGTCGAAAGTCCTCTTGGTGAAAACTGGGGTTCGGTAGAAGGAATTGCAAAAGGTGATAAATATCTTTGTAAAATATGTGGAATAGGTATAGGAATTTGATACTTGAAACAACGTACTTCATTATAATTCTACTATGATCATTGGATGTGCAAATTTGGCAAATGGATACCATTTCAAATTTCAGAGGGATCTTTACATTCATTTGAAAATAAAGCTTAAATTGTTCAACAATGAAACACAAACTATATGAGAGAACACTTGATGATTATGGGGTTTGAGGGGCTAAGTCAACCCAAATTCAAAATACAAGGACATAAGGTGAGAAATGTTTTGTGCTTTTGTTAAAGCAATCTTTTTATGATTGTTTATTTTAGTTTTATAACTTCAATTTCTTGCAAATTGATAACAGTTGGGAAGAATATTGGAATACAAAATGAAAGTCCCTGTAGATTGGAGCAAAGTTGGAACTAAAATCTCATTGTCATAGTTCTTTTGCAACCTAATAATGTCACTTTTTGGGTTCTAGTCATTGTATCTCATGGTTTTTGCACTTCCAAGAAATTTGTAAAAAGTAGAAATAATGCATGTTAGATATTGTATATACCTTCTTATTTGCAATGGTATTTTCAAAACTTTTGGAATGTCAAAAGTCTATGTTCACTACTTTGAAATGAGGTTGCCCATGTTGGTTTTTGTTATGTTATGTTTAAACATTTGCTTTGATGCAAAAAAATTCATATCATCTGGTGTTGTGTGTATTATTTTGTCATCAGAAACTCATTTTTTAACTTTCACTATTTTATTATGTACTTCATAAAGTGGGCCCAGTCACTTTAGAAACTTGAAACTACTATAAAAATGAGTTCTATGTGTTGATTTCTCACATTTGTTGTCACAAAGAGCTAGAAAGAGCAGACAAGCCAATAGAATTCTCGCGCACATGCAATGGCTACTAGCACTTCCACTCCCATCAAATCTTCTCAAGATTTGTTCATGTGGTTCTTGGATTATACAAACTACAAAGGTCATAAAGATTTGTATGAACTAGCCTCTAGAGTCCCTAATCTTGAAGGGATACTAACCATGAAGTTGGATGTGCTCGAGGTGATTACAGATTACTCAAATTCTATATATCACGAAACACTATAGATATTCTAGCATATGAGTGTAAATGGGTCTCTTGTGACCTACTTTTTACATTCATAAAGGAGATGAGGCATTTGCAAATCCCCTAAAGCATTTCATGGTTGTTGCTTAGGATGCAAGGCACCTCTAGATGACACAATGCCATTAATTAAGCAATTAAATAAGAAGAGGAAGATGGAAAGAAAATATCTATCCTATGTTGCAACAACAATATTTTTTGGCAATGAGGAGATCGAACCTACACCCATGGACCTAAGTGTGTGTGTGTGTGTATATATATATATATATATATATATATATATATATATATATATATATATATATATATATATATATATATATATATATATATATATATATATATATATATATATATATATATATATATATATTGTATATATATAAGTATATTAATATAT
Organism: Ceratopteris richardii; assembly: GCA_020310875.1. Classification (NCBI taxonomy): domain Eukaryota; kingdom Viridiplantae; phylum Streptophyta; class Polypodiopsida; order Polypodiales; family Pteridaceae; genus Ceratopteris; species Ceratopteris richardii. The sequence continues at coordinate 10,500,585 of CM035423.1, forward strand.
ATATATATATATATATATATATATATATATATATATATATATATATATATATATATATATATATATATATATATATATATATATATATATATTTATAATATAAATATGTGTGTATGTAGGTGTGTCTATGTGTGTGTGTATGCATGTGTATGTGTGTATGTAAAGGTGCATCTAGATGTGTGTGGGTGTATGTGTGTTTGCCGAGCATCGAATTCTCTCTCTCTCTCTCATCTCAATCCCAGCACAGATGTGCTAGGAGAAATCAACTTTTTTCAATGAATCTAGAGCATCGCTTATTCAAGGCTAGAGCATCACAAGTAGCTTGCCAATGTTGCTAGTAGCATCGTTAATTAGCAACATTGATAGCGAGGGTTAAAATAGCATCGCATAAGCGACACTTTTCATCACTTATAAGACACCCATTATTTTTTTTAAATAAAAAAAGGGGGCATTGCTTATGCAGTGCTTGGGACAATGAGCATCACATAAGTCGAGAACCCCAGTTTTTTTTCAATACGCGGTTTTGCTATGCCCCTTGGATTCTAGTAGTACTTGCAAGTAATAGTTCTGCCTCGGAACATTAGCACTAGACCATGATGCACCAGACATGCATGAGACCTCTAATGCCATGATGATAGAGAACTGAATAGAATGATAATGGAGCTAGAAGAGTCCAAACACCACTAAGGCTCAAGAAAACATGACCAAGTGTCGGACTCTAGGAAAACTTCAGTATAGTTTCCATAAAAAAAATGAATTAATGGACAGTGATGACCAATCAAAAGGATTATGTGAGAATAAATGTGCTCACACCAATACATGTATGAAGGAGTAAATCTACCACCATATAGTTGACTAATTCAAAAAATCTAAAAAACTTTTGCCAGAGTATCCTTTGCAAAATGAGCATATGGCTAGTGTCAAAATCTCATAAAACTGCAAGTACTGACACGTTTACATGCATAGTGAATCACTAACTCCACTGCATATAATCAGTTAGCTGAAAGAAGTCACCTACAAATAACTATTATACATCTCCTATGGCGAGGTTGTGTACGTCTTCCACCTGCATCATCGAAGAGGGCCCAACATCTAGGTGTCTCCTAGTTAAGAAAACCTCACCATGCCCTCTTTATCAAATGTAAAGCACCTTATGCCAAAAAAAAATATAACCGCTATATCAAGGACCACATGGACATACATAAGCAGTATCCATAGAAGCATACATAGTATGTATGTGCTCACTATATGTAGTAAAATGGCACTGAAAGGCCAAATTCGTTGTCCAAACACTGACCAAAAACACCAACAAGTGTCTGTCAACTTTGTTCTTAAGGCTCAAAAGACTTGCATATACTTGCAATGGTTGCTCCCACGAGAACTAAAACCTTTCAAGGATGCTATAGATTAACTAGTGTGCTAAAACCATAGCCGCAAAAGGTGACCTTTCCTTGTCAAAGAAGTAAAAAGAACACTCTTCTTGATGTTCTTGGACCTATGTGAAGAGAACTATGCACAAAAATACTCCAAAATGGCTCCAAAGGCACCCCGAAAATGCTTCAAAGATATGCTTTCAAAGCAAAGAATGAAGCTTTGAGGGCCCAAAACTTGTTGATGATAATGTGAACCTTAGTCTTTTTACACCACAAGAGTGTAGCTTAGTGGCAAGAGATTGCATGGTTGAATGAGCTCCGGGGGAATAGTACTTGGATGGGTGACCTCCCAAGAAGTACTAGGAACCTTTGTCTCAACGCCTTAGTCATAACCTTGGAGAAACCCTTGGGTGGGTGGGGGGCCACTTATCCGTAATTTGTATAATATATGCCTATAACCATAATGGATCACTTAGCCTTATATATTCACTTGGTAATACAACACGTTATGTGTTGTTATCGAAGCTTCTCCTTCATCCTTGTTTTGTTCATGTGTAAACCTTGGAGAAAACTTTGGGTGGGTGGGCGGGTTACTTATCCATTGTTTGTATGTATGCCTATAACCCTAATGGGCCACTTATCCCTATGCATTCACTTGATAATACAACCAATTATGTGTTTTTGTCCAAGTTTCTTCCTCATACTTGTGTTGTTCATGTACTTCCATAGCCCCAAACTCTAATAATATTTAGAGGCAAAATTGTTTTTGACAAACTTTTCCTAAATAAATACAATACCTTTATTGTGTACTACCTTCTTGAGCTAAGGTAACCAAATTCTATAAGCCATTTCACCTTGATCACCATAACCGACGAAGATTCATTTCATGGAGTTTGCACCTAACTTGCTCCTCAACTTGGGCCTTACATGAACAAAAGCATCACAACCAAAGATGTGGAGGTGGTCATATGAAGCTGCTTTGCAAGAGAAAAACTCTTTGGGGATGCCATCGTTTTAGGATGTGTGAGGGGATTGATTTCAATCATGAACAAGATTTTTGAGAGGCTCTTTGAACAAGATTTTTGAGAGGCTCTTCTCATTAGGGGAAAAAATGAACCCTACATGGGCCTTTTAGATTAAGGAGTGATTAGTGATGGACCAATCAAAAGAGAGTGGTGGCCACAATCTATGCCCTATAAAATACTAGACTGAAGGGGGAAGAGGGGACAAATTTCTCCCTTATTTAATGAGCTACCTCTAGAGAGAGAAGGAATGTCATAACTTAATTGGGTACAATAATTCAAAATTTCTAAAAAGTTAAAAAACTCATCATAATACGTGAGAATGGACCCCCTAATACGTTTTAGGATCAAAAGTACTCTTTTTGACCCCAAATTCAAAATGCATGCATGTTTTGAGCTGAAAAAAATAATTTTTTTCAAAAATACTCAAAATAGAGCTATTTCCCTTCGAAATCTCACATTTTCATACCCAGCTCCTAAAAAGTCATCTTTTTCACTACTTTCTCTTTATAACACACCATTGAAGCTCTTGTTTCTACATTCTAACCTAGTGCATCTCCTATCTCGAACTACTATTGTAGCTTGAAGACCTTCAGCTAGGATGGCAACATCTAAAGCTGCTAGGCAACCAAAAGATGAAGTCCTCACATTAAGTTTTCATAATATCAAAGATATAGATGGACAATGGCTATCACATGAGTACTTCAAAGGTGCATGGGTGTACATGCAACCCTCTAGAGTTGGGCCTCATCGAGTTAGATATCATGGAAACTTGGATCATTGGAAGGGAAAGTTACTTGACTTCACGAAGCACAAAGACAATGGGATGGTTGTTATTGTACAACATGTTTTTACAATGGCAACTATGAACCTTTAAAACTCTATTAGAATGAGATATCTTGTGAATTGTAAGTATTACTCTACAATATCATATGTTTTATAGTGTTGAATACATTTCTGAACTATTTAGATATGCTTTTGTTTGTTTCAGATATATTTCCTTCTATTTTGGTGGAAGAGCAACCACTTCATAGTCTTACAGGTACTTTCTAGGCATTACATGTAGATGTTGGTGCACGAGTCTTTCTAGAAATATCTCTTGCTCAACTTTACCATGATAGAGTTTTCTTTTACACACATAGATATGTTGTACCCTCTACAATGAATGGTTTTGGAAGGTTAGAGAGAATTGAAGTGCATTCTCTTCTTATCCTGGAGTGTCCAAATACATACTCTGTATCATCTTTGATGCACAAGATGGTAATGGATCTACATAGCTCTTTGAAAGTCACAAAAGTGTGTAGATATGTAGGTTTGCACTAGTCTTTTCCGATCCATTTTTTTTTGTATATTTATTCCAAGGATTCTCATTCCAAGAGAATTCCACCATTTTCATGTGTAAAAATATCACATATGAGAAAGCAAAAAGTCTTCTCAGTGAAAATTGGGGTTTGATAGAAGAAATTGCAAAAGGTGATAAATATTTTGTAAAATACATGGAATAGGTATAGGATTTTGATATTTGAAACAAGGTACTTCATTATAAATATTCTACTATGATCATTAGATGTGCAAACTTGGTGAATGGATACCGTTTCAAAGTTCAAAGGGATCTTTACATTCATTTGAAATAAAGCATAAATTATCCAACAATGAAACAGAAACTATTTTAGTGAATCATCATTGGACCTTGTCTAATCTGAGAGAACACTTGCTGATTATGGGGTTTCAAGGACTACCTCAATCCAAATTCAAAATAAAAGGACATAAGGTGAGAAATGCTTTGTGCTTTTGTTAAAGTAATTTTTCATTATTGCTTATTTTAGTTTTATAACTTCAATTTCTTGCAAATTGATTACAGGTGGGAAGAAGATTGGAATACAAAATGAAAGTCCTTGTAGATTGGAGCAAAGTTGGAGTTGAACTCTCATTCTCATAGTTCTTTTGCAACCTAATAACTTCACTTTTTTGGTCCTAGTCATTGTATCTCATGGTTTTTGCACTTTCAAGAAACTTGTAAAAGGTAGGACAAACAATGCATGTTAAATATTGTATATAACTTCTTATTTGCAATGGTAATTTCAAAACTTTTGGAATGTCAAAAGTCTATGTTCAATACTTTGAATTGTGGTTAGCCATGTTGTTTTTTGTTGTGTTATGTATAAACATTTGCTTTGATGCGAAAAAAATCATATCATTTGGTGTTCTGTGCCTTATTTTGTCATTAGAAACTCATTTTTTAACTTTCACTATTTTATTATGTACTTTTAAAAGTGGGCCTAGTCACTTTAAAAACTTGAAACTACTATAAAAATGGGTTCTATGTGCTTATTTCGCACATTTGCACTCACAAAGAGCTAGAAAGAGCAGACAAGCCAATAGAATTCTCGCACACATGCAATGGCTACTGGCACTTCCACTCCTATCAAATCTTCTCGAGATTTGTTCATGGAGTTCTTGGATAATACAAACTAAAAGGTCCTGAAGATTTGTAAGACCTAGTCTGTAGACTCCTTAACCTTGAAGGGATGCTAACCATGGACTCCGATCTGCTCGCCGAGATTACAAGTTTCGTAGAAGTCCATATATTGCGAAATGCTTTAGATATTCCAACATATGAGTGTAAATGGGTCCCTTGTGACCTACGTTTTTACATTCATAAAGGAGATGAGGCCTTTGCGAAGCTTTTAAAGCATTTCATAGCTGTTGCTAAGGATGCAAGGCACCTATTAGATGACACAGTGCCATTAATTAAGCAATTAAATAAGAAGAGGAAGATGGGAAGAAAATACCTATCCTATGTTGCAACAATAATATTTTTTGTCAATGAGGAGATAGAACCTACACCCATGGACCTAAGTGTGTGTGTGTGTATATATATATCTATTTATTTATAATTATATATATTTATATATTTATAATATAAATATATGTATATGTAGGTGTGTCTATGTGTGTGTATGCATGTGTATGCGTGTATGTAAATGTGCATCTAGGTGTGTGTGTGTGTATGTGTATTTATGGAGCATCGAATTCTCTCTCTCTCTCTGTCTCTCTCTCTGTCTCTCTCTCTCTCTGTCTCTTTCTTTCTCTCTCTCATCTCAATCCCAACACAAATGTGTCAAGAGAATTTGATTTTTTAATGAATCCAGAGCGTTGCTTATGCGACACTAGAGCATCGTAAGCAATTTGCCAATGTCACTAGTAGCATCGTTAATTAGCAACGTTGATAGCGATGGTTTACATAGAATCGCATAAGCCACACTTTTCATGACTTATACGACACCCATTAATTTTTTTTAAATAAAAAAGGGGTCGTTGCTTATGCTATGCTCTGGACAATGAACATGACATAAGTGGAGAACCCTGCTTTTTTTTTCAATAGGGGGTGTTGCTACACCCCTTGGATTCTAGTAGTGCTTGCAAGTTATAGCTCTGCCTCAGAACACTAGCACTAGACCATGATCCACCACACATGTGTGAGACCTCTAATGCCATGATGATAGAGGACTGAATAGAATGATAATGGAGCTAGAGGAGTCCAAACACCACTAAGGCGCAAAAAACATGACCAAGTGTCAGATTCTAGGAAAACTTCAGTATTGTCTTTGCAAAAAAAATGAATTAATGGACAGTAATGACCAATCAAAAGGATTATGTGAGAATAAATAAACTCACACCAATACATGTATCAAGGAGTAAATCTACCACTTTATAGTTGACAAATTCAATAAATCTAAAAAACTTTTGCCAGAGTATACTCTACAAAATGTGCATATGACTAGTGTCAAAATCTCATAAAACTGCAAGTATTGACATGTTTACCTGCATAGTGAATCACTTACACCACTCCATATAATCAGTTACCCGAAAGAAGTCAACTAGGCTTATCGACCACCTATAAAAAACTATCATACATCTCCTATGGCAATGGTAGGTATGTCTTCCACCTGAATCATCGAAGAGACCCCAACATCTGAGTGTCTCCTAGTTAAGAAAACCTCACCATGGCCCTATTTATCAAACGTAAAGAAGTTTATGCAAAAAACAAATGTAACCGCTATATCAATGACCACATGGACATACATAAGCAGTATGCACAGAAGTGTACATAGTATGTATGTGCTTACTATATGTAGTAAAATGGCATTGAAAGGCTAAATTCACTGCCCAAACACTAGCCAACAACACCTGCAAGTGTTTGTCAACTATGTTCTTTAGGCTCAAAAAACTTGCATAGACTTGCAATGGTTGCTCCCACCACAACTAAAACCTTTCAAGAACCCTAATGATTAACTATTATGGCTAAAAACCTTGGCCCAAAAGGTGAACTTTCCCTGTCAAAGAAGTACAAAGAACACTCTTCTTGATGTCCTTGGACCTCTGTTGAGTACTTGAAACCTTTGTCTTCCTTGATCGTTGACGTCCTCCCTTGCATGCTACCAATATCACCAATGGTGACTTTGGTGACTCGGATGACAAGATATGTTGAGGTTTATGCCTTGATCACCGCCATAGTCGTAAGCCTTCGAGAAACCCTTGGGTGGGGGGTCACTTATCCATTGTCTGTATACATGCGTATAACCCTAATGGGTCACTTATCCTTATACATTCACTTGGTAATACAATAAGTTATGTGTTGTTGTCCAAGCTTCTCCTTCATCCTTGTGTTTTTCATGCGTAAAACTTCGAGAAAACTTTGGGTGGGTCAGTGGGTTACTTATCCATTGTTTGTATGTATCCCTAGAACCCTAATGGGTCACTTATCCTTCTGCATTCACTTGATAATACAACCAATTATGTGTTGTTGTCCAAGCTTTTCCCTCATCCATGTGTTGTTCATGTACTTCCATAGCCCCAAACTTTGATAATATTTAGAGGCAAAATTGCTTTTAACCAACTTTTCCTAAATAAATACAATATCTTTATTGTGCACTACCTTCTTGAGCTAATGTAACCAAATTATATAAGCCATCTCACCTTCATCACCATAAACGAAGAAGATTCATTTCACGGAGTTTGCACCTAATTTGCTCCTCAACTTGGGCCTTATGTGAACAAAAACATCACAACCAAAGATGTGGAGGTGGTCATATGAAGCTGCTTTGCAAGAGAAAAAATCATTGGGGATGCCATCTTTTTAGGACGTGTGAGGGGATTTATTGCAATCATTAACAAGAGTTTTGAGAGGCTCTTCTCATTAGGGGAAAAAAGGAACCATTTATGCACCTTTTAAATTAAAGAGTGATTAGTGATGGACCAATCAGAAGAGAGTGGTGGCCACTATCTATGCCCTATAAAATACTAGGCTGAAGGGGAAAGAGGGGATGAATTTCTCCCTTAGTTAATGAGCTGCCTCTAGAGAGAGGAATCTCATAACTTAGTTGGGCCCAAAAATTCAAAATTTCTAAAAAGTTTAAAAACTCATCATAACACTTGAGAATGGACCCTCCCCCATTACTTCTTAAGATCAAAAGTACTCTTTTTGACCCCAAATTCAAATTCCATGCATGTTTTGAGCTGAAAAAATGACTTTTTTCAAAAAATACTTAGAATAGAGTTGTTTCCCTTCTAAACCTCACATTTTCATACCCAGGTCCTAAAAAGTCATCTTTTCCACTACTTTCTCTCTATAGCACACCAATGAAGCTCTTGTTTCTACATTGTAACCTACTGCATCTCCTATCTAAAACTACTATTGTAGCTTGAAGACTTTCAGCTCCAATGGCAACATCTAAAGCTTCTAGGCAACCAAAAGATGAATTCATCCCATTAAGTTGTCAGAATATCAAAGCTATAGATGGACAATGTCTATCACATGAGTACTTCAAAGGTGCATGGTGTACATGCAACCCTCTAGAGTTGGGCCTCATCGAGTTAGAGATCGTGGAAACTTGGATCTTCATTGGAAGGGAAAGTTACTTGGGTTCAAGAAGCATAAATACAATGCGATGGTTTCTATTGTATAACATGTTTTTACAATGGTAGATATGAAACTCTAAAACTGTATTAGAATGAGATATCTTTTGAATTGTAAGTATTAATCTATAATATTGTATGTTTTATAGTGTTGAATATGTTTTTGAACTATTTAGATACGCTTTTGTTTGTTTCAGATATATTTCCTTCTACTTTGGTGGAAGAGAAGCACGTCATAGTCTTATAGGTACTTTCCAAGCATTACATGTCTCATGCTGAACTTTACCATGATAGAGTTTTCTTTTACGCACATAGATATGTTGTACCCTCTACAATGAATGGTTTTGGAAGGTTAGAGAGAATTTAAGTACATTCTCTTCTTCGCTTGGAGTGGCCAAAACTTGATATATGGTCCGTCTCATCTTTGAAGCACAAGATGGTAATTGATATACATAGCTCTTTGAAATTCATAAAAGTGTGTAGATCTATAGGTTTGCATATTGGGTGTCTGTGAAAGTGCGAGAGACACATGAGAAGCACACACAAGGAGCACAAACGCAGCAAGACACACAAAGAAGATGATGGCTTGAATAGCTCTCTCTATTGATGATGAATTGAATTGAAGTAAGAGCTTAATAATATCCGTAAGTACAAAGTACCACCACATATGAGTGAATCATGTATGTGGTAACATGGGGAAAAAACCTCTAGCTAGCACTAGAGTAAAAAGTGTGCATGTATAGGGAAAAGGTTCACATCAAAGCTACTCGAGGAACACATAAGTGTAAGAAACCCCCTTGAAGCAAATGATGTGAACACATACAGGGAGTGACACATCAGCCCCCACAAGGTAATAAGCCTAAAGCTTTGCGAAAAGCTTCAAACTTTTCCCGTGGAAGAGCTTTGGTGAATATGTCTTCCACATTATCTTGTGTAGGCACATATACCAAATCAATATCTCCTGCATGAAGATGCTCTCTCACATAGGCGTCTTAGCCATATACACTCCAGTGTAGCTGTGAAAACTGCTCTGTACTCAGCATCACAACTCGATGTCACCATTGTAGGTTGCTTCTTACTCAACCAAGATATGCATGAGTCTCCAAGGAAAAGCCAGTTATCACTAGTGGACACACGAGTATCATAACAACCAGCCCAATCACTATCTGTAAAAGCATGCAAGCAAGGGTGAACATCTTTGCCATAAAAGAGACATAAGCTCAAAGTGCCTCTGAGATATCTAAACACACGTTTCACCGCTTGCCAATGCTTAGTGCCAGCACTATGCATGAATCGACTCAACTGGGAAACTGCATACTGTATATCCGGCCTTCTGTTGCATGCATATATAAGACATTCCACAGCTTGTTGATAAAGAGAAGTGTCAAATGCATCACTGGAATCCTCAACTGAGAACGTGAATCCTATCTCAACTAGTGTGGAAGCTGGCTTGCAATCCTCAAAGTCAAAACACTAAAGTAGTTTTTCAACATACTTTGCTTGATGCATAACAATTCCCCCCTCAACGGATACAAACTCGATACCAAGATAGTAGCTCAAAAGACCAAGATAAGTGACATCAAAAATATGTTGCAAATCAGCCATAAGAATGTCAAGTTTTGCATCACATGACCCAGTCAAGAGTATGTCATTGACATAAAGAACAAGCACTATAAGATCAGCCCCATTTTTGCATACATAGAGTATGCTTTCAATCGGACTACATGTGAAGCCAAGAGCAATCAAGTTCTTATGGATTTTGTCATACCATGCACGTGGAGCTTGCTTGAGACCATAGAAGGCTTTATGCAAGCGACAAACCATATGTTCTTTCCCGAGGGACTAAGTCAACCCAAATTCAAAATACAAGGACATAAGGTGAGAAATGTTTTGTGCTTTTGTGAAAGTAATCTTTCCATTATTGCTTATTTTAGTTTTGTAACTTCAATTTCTTGCAATTTGATTACAGGTGGGAAGAAGATTGGAATGCAAAATGAAAGTCCTTGTAGATTGGAGCAAAGTTGGAACTAAACTCTCATTGTCATAGTTCTTTTGCAACCTAATAATGTCACTTTTTGGGTCCTAGTCATTGTATCTCATGGTTTTTGCACTTTCAAGAAACTTGTAAAAAGTAGGACAAACAATGCATGTTTGATATTGTATATACCTTCTTATTTGCAATGGTAATTTCAAAACTTTTGGAATGTCAAAAGTCTATGTTCATTACTTTGAAATGTGGTTAGACATGTTTTTGTTGTTGTATTATGTATAAACATTTTCTTTGATGCAAAAAAAAATCATATCATTTGATGTTCTGTGCATTGTTTTGTCATCAGAAACTCATTTTAACTTTCACTATTTTATTATGTACTTTTAAAAGTGGACCTAGTCACTTTAAAAACTTGAAACTACTATAAAAATGGGTTCTATGTGCTCATTTCTCACATTTGCACTCACAAAGAGCTAGAAAGAGCAGGCAAGCCAATAGAATTCTCGCACGCATGCAATGGCTGCTGGCACTTCCACTCCCATCAAATCTTCTCTAGTTTGGGATGGCATGAATCCATTTTGCAAAAGGAGTGGTATCTATCGCTTCCTCTTCCCTTGTTCTCATTGACCCTTTCATCATAGGCTTAGAACTTGTACTTGCCTCATCAACTAACACCACACCATGCTTCTTCCTTGGGACCATGGCAGAATTCACATATTTTTCCATTTAAAGCATTGATGACATCTCCTTTAGATATTCTCCAATGTTGAGAGCATGATATATCAAAATTGTTAGAGCACTACTACCATTCAAGTACTTTTTGTTTCCCCATTATTTTTAAAAAGCCGTTCTTATACATATGGTGTTAGATTAATGTGGTTTCCAATTTTTTTAACCACATGAGACAATAACTAAACATTATCCTTTGAGGTGTCATATATTGATGCATATTTCAGAAGCAAAAATGTTGATGGATTAGGCTCACCTCTTCCTCAATATCCATCCAACTGATGTCCACAAAAGTGAACTTCTTGGCTTCATGAATTTCATCTTTGAGATTTGTAATGCCATCCTTTATCCATCCAAATGCATCTTCAATCAATTCATGAGTAAATCGGATGGTCTACCATAACCCATCTAAATTCATCACCCTTTCTTCTAGTATGGAAGGCATGTCCAGAGCAAGATGTAGTGTGTTCATCACCTAGGTGGATCTTTTGAAATCCGCTTTATAAATTAGAAGCTGCAAATAGCATTCAATTCCTAATTTTGTCCATGTGTCCATCAATCTAGCTAATTCATGCAGTATTTTCAAATCTTGAGTCATCATAGGAAACTGATGATCTCGATCCATGATCTCTATAGTGACTAAAAAAATATGTTCTCTTGATGGTTTTGATGAGCTTTTTCTTTTACCACACATTCCAATGGAAATTCATTTATCTCCATTTGGTGGGTAGCTTCAAAAACCTCAGAAGCCATCTGCACTTGAAAGACAAAATATGATCAATTTTTTGGTTTTGAACAATATTGTTTCATACTTTGGTGCTCAAGCCATTGTCATTTTGATCACTGAATGTGTTTAAGGATCCCATTAGCGATATCCAAGTTTTCCTTCTCGACCATATTCAAGAGAAGTGCATTTTTTGACTTATGGTCCAGCTTTTGTGTAAGATTCTTGGGTATATGAACATATGATTCACACCCAAAAACTTGAAGATGATCATAATATGGTTGCTTCCCTGTCCATAACTCTTGCGCCACTTTGAGACCTTTGGCAGTACTAGGTGAAAGGTTAGCCACATGAATTGTAGTGAATACTGATTGTACCTAAAAGCCTTGTGAAAGGTTTGCATGATACAACATAGAAACTACTCTATCCTGAATAGTTATATTCATCCTTTCAGCTACACCTTTTTTTATTGGGGTATAAGGAGCTGTAAACTCTCTATGAATTCCTTCACATTGGTAGAAAATATTGAATTCATGTGAGGTATACTCACCCCCATTATTTGAACATGAAGCTTTGAGCTTAGTTCCTTTTTAAGTCTCAACTGAAGCAAGCCATTTTCTGAAAGTAGGGAATACCTCATCCTTAGAATTGATATGATATAACCAGAACTTTTAGTAGCATCATTTATGAAAGTGTCAAAGTAAAGAGAACCACCTACTGACCTTGTGGGCATAGGACCACATGCATTTGTATGAAAGAGATCTAAAGGCTGAATTGAAGAGTGAACATGCATCCTATGCATGTTTCTGGTTTCCTTTCCCTATTGATAATGCTTACAAAATGAAAAATCAGAGAAAGATAACACAGATAAGTAGCCAGAATGAGAAAGATATTCCATTCGACTATGAGATATATGACCCAAACCACCATGCCAAATACAAGCCATAGGTTGTTTAGTAACAGCTAACAAGTGTTCTTTCTATGATACAAATAAAGGATAAAGTCAGCCAACATTGCTTCCTTTTGTAATAACCATATTGTCATTTGATATGCAAAAGGATTGAGCATAAAAGACCACCTTATAACCAAGGTCATCAAGTTTACCAACAAACATCAAACTGTGTGATAACTAAGGTACATGACATACATTACACATATTAAATTTTGAACAATCAATGAACTGCACAACCACATCTCCAATCCTGATAATGTCACATTGATAAGAATCACCAAGTCTCATAGTACCAAGAAACTTTGCTGCATAAGTAGAGAACCACTCTCTATGTGGTGTCACATGGAAAGAAGAACCAGAATCTAGCAGTCATGTGTGGGAAAGAGAATTCACCATAGGAGCCTTGGTAGGCATAGTACTTTCAAGTGTCAGCACATCAACATCATTAGAAATAGCATTGAGTTCTTACATCTTTATGGTTGAAATAGATGGTGCAGTTAGCTGTTTAACATGCCTTCCATAAGCCTAATCTTCCCAAAATTCTGACAATGGATAATGGCTTGGCATGGGGCAAAAGGAAGGGTTAACTTGTAATAAATATGGTGCATCTTGCCAATGCACCCACAATGTAGGATTCATCTGCGAAAATTGCCTTCTCCAAATAGGATCGAGTGCTTTAAATTTTGCTTGAGTATAATTGAAAGTATTAGCTTGAAAGTTTAAATCTTGGTCTCGATCCTTGTGGGTGGTCTTCTTGATGTACCTGTATGTTTGTTTCTTCATAATGCCATATGGGCTATTTAAAGGGCCTTATAACTTTATCGAGGTCTTTACTATTTATGTTTGCATCCTTCATGACTCGTACAACTAGCTCTTCAAAATTTTGTTTCAAGAAAGACACTAGTAGTGCCCTCTCTCTCTGACCTAATTCTGCACTCTATGGCATTGGATGCTGGTTAGGATATGTTGCTTGTTATTTTCAAATAGGTGAATGAATTATGGGGGGAGAGAAAGGACGTACCTCAATATCCTTTGATCCTTTGTAGTCAAAGTAGTGCTTTGCACTAGTGGTGTCCCCATGTTTGTATGTGGGGCTTCCTTGTGATTTTAGATTTTCAATAGTTGCTCTCCCAATGTTGCTATGATTTGATCTTTCTCAATGTTATGCTCCTTTGCCTCTTTGAGCTCTTCTTGGACTTTGATTTTTCCTTTGCAAGATAATCTTATCTTAGTCGCATCTTGTTGGCATTGTTATGTGTACTTGCCCATAGATTCCTTCCATTTTCTTTTTCGTTAGGTGGTTTCTTGATTATACTTGGTTTTCCACTATTCCATTGTGTTTTCTCTTGCTTGAGCTAATGTACATATACATCTAGTTATCTTTTGAGATCTTGAATCTCTTCATTCACTATGGTAAAGCTCTCTAGTGGTTGATTCATTAATATTGAAGTCATCAATCTTTCTTTTGGTTGCTTAATGAATTTGCCTCGTCCATATATACTTTAATTTGTGTCTCTACAATCTTGCTTCTGTTAGTGAGGCATACCTTTTTGGCTTCAATTAAATCATATTGCTTCTTTACTTTGATATTCTCATTCAACAAATTTTCTTGTTCCTTCTTCACTTCATCAAGTTGACTTCTCAAAGTTGCATTCTCATCCTTTAATGTGTTGAGATCTTTTGTCATTGCCTCCGACTCCTTTTCTTTTTGCTTTAGTTTGTGTTGTGTCCTCCTGACTTGCTCAAACAATTGTTCACTTAGAGCTCTCAATAGATTCTTCTCTATATGAGCTTTCCCTTTATCTTAGTCTACCTCCATTATCTATTGGTGTGTGTCCATGGCACTTTGGATCATGTGTTTGACCACTCGCTTTAATTGTGCCACATCTATGACTCACAATTCTCCGTCGAGCACATCTTTACCTTCACTAGCATGTATGGTTTCATTTAAAGGCTGTCTAATTCATAACTAGATAGTCAACTCCACCTCTTCTTTTGGATGTTGCATATAGTTTTATCCTTTATGATGGACATCTAATGGATGTGGTTGCACCATTCCATTGATTGCTATGATCCGTTCTTTGCTCTTTGGCTCAACTTCTTTTTGAACTTCCTTCTTTGGATGAACTATTGTTCATTTCTCTTCGAAAATAGTCTCTTGGAATCGTAACTTCATGGTATCATTAAGTTGGAGGATGTATGTATTATCTGCCCCAGGTATCCTTACAATATCATCTCCAACATCTTGTCTATCTTTGGTGTTTGGCTTACAAGCCCCTTCATGTTGATATGGCAGTTGTTCAAGATCATCCCATTTTCCTTCATCATTCACTTCCATGTCAAGGTTTGCCTTGAAGGTAGATTGACCTTCTCTATCGCTAGATTTTGAACATGACCTAGAATTTTCCAAGCCCAACTCCTTCTAAAACTCCATTTGGAGAAATCTCTTTCCCGATTGAGGCCTCCTTTTGGATTGACTTGATTGTCTGTAATGATGACCTTGGATTGTAAGATTCACTTGTCCTTTCATACAAGTATGATTAGATTGAAGAGCTTCCTCTAAGTCGTTTTTGATAATGGGTGGTGGTTTCACAAATGTTGACTTTGGGATGGCATGAATCCATTTTGCAGAAGAAGTGGTATCTACCACTTCCTCTTCCCTTGTTCTTTTTGACCCTCTCATCATAGGCTTAGAACTTGTACTTGCCTCATCAACTAATACCACACCATGCTTCTTCCTTGGGACCATGGTGTTGAAGCTGAAGGTCAAGGACAAAGCACAGGAGCACATCAAAGAGGTATACACACAAGAAGAAGGAGCAAGTAGGGAGCTCCAAGAAGTGTATGTCAAATTTTCAGAAGAATCCCCTACAACAATAGTGATTTTCATCACTAAAAACCATTGTAAATACCATTTTCTATTTTTCCAACTCCATTTTGTTCAAGCCAAGAAGTCCTTGAGCTTGAGGAGTATTAGAAGTATCATCCTACCAATTTTCATAATTTTTAGACTCCGTTTGAGCCCTCAAATAAGCCCTGGAACCTAATTTTTAACTAGGCTAGACACTAGGTCTGGACAGGGCCAAAACTAGTCAAAAAACTATAAAAAGAGCTAGAGAGCTCATTTTTGAGGTTAGCTTGTTAGAGAATAAAGCTTTTGTGAGAGAACTCTTTTGCAATCAAAGCTTTCCATTGTTCCTCTCTTTGATCTTGCCTTGTGTGCGTGTGTGTGTGTATGCGTGTGCATGTTCGTGTGCTTTCACTCACACACTTGTGCCTTCACTTGCTCGTGGTCTTCATACCGGTCCTCACGTCTCCGCGGATTGACAAGTAAAGGAGGTGGTGCTTATGCTTGAGCTACACCAAATTTTGGCGCTGTTGCCGGGGAGAGAGCTTCGAGGACGAGCGTTGTGATGGTAAGATCGTAGATTTGCGACGTTGGAAGGTAAAAAAACTGTCATTTTTGTTCATTTTCTGATTTTTCATCTTCATCTTCATCATCATCACCATCTCCATCTTCTTCCATCTTCTTCTTCATAGAAATTTCTTGTTTTTTAGTGCATTTTCATTATTTTCATACCATCTTTCATGCATTATTGTGCGAGGAGGAGTTAGGAAGTGCAAGAGAGTGCAAGCGCTGTGTTTTTCATGATTTTTTGCACATACGGAGCTCACCATTGCTCGGCACTTAGAAATTCGAAGTTCCCGCCAAAAAACACGATTCTGTGATGAAAATCGCGATTCTGTGAAAATTCATTTTTTTTTTGAAACTCGCGATTCTCTGTTTCCCGCATAAAAGCCTTTTGAAAAGAACACGATTCTGTGGTCATACTAAGAATCGTGATTCTATGGTTGTGCTCAAAATCGCGATTCTCACAAATCACAATTTTTAGCCAAAAACACGATTCTAAGAAAACACGATTCTGTGGTTGTGCTCAAAATTGCAATTCTCTAAATTTTTGGAAACCACGGTTCTCTGAGACAAAATCGCGATTATCTAGAACACGATTCTCTAAGACACGATTCTCTAAAACACGATTTTCAAAAACACGATTCTCTATTGGCAATCATGATTTTCAGTCAAAAACACGATTCTGTGGTTGTGCTCAAAATTGCGATTCTCTAAATTTTTGGAAACCACGATTCTCAGAGACAAAATCACGATTCTCTAGCACACGATTCTCTAAGACACGGTTCTCTAAAACACGATTCTCTGTTGGCAATCGTGATTTTCATGTCAAAAACACGATTCTCTGTTGGCAATCGCGATTTTCATGTCAAAAACACGATTCTGTGGTTGTGCTCAAAATCGCGATTCTCTAAATTTTTGAAAACCACGATTCTCTGAGACAAAATCACGATTTTCAAAAAAACACGATTCTCTGTTGGCAATCACAATTTTCAGAAACACGATTTTCATCCAAGGTACAAAATCTCGATTCTCTAGAACACGATTCTCTTACACACAATTTTGTAAAAAACACGATTCTCTGCTCAAAATCGCGATTCTCTAAAAACACGATTCTCTGCTCAAATCGTGATTCTCAAAAACACGATTCTCTGCTCAAAATCGCGATTCTCAACAACACGATTCTCTGCTCAAAATCGCAATTCTCATAAATCATGATTTTCAGCCAAAAACACAATTTTGTTCACGATTCTCAAGGAACAAAATCGCGATTCTCTGATTTCACACAATCGCGAGTCTCTTGATTTCACAACATCGCGATTCTCTTGATTTCACAAAATTGCGATTCTCTTGATTTCACAAAATCGCAATTCTCTTGATTTCATAACATCGCGATTCTCTTGATTTCACAAAATCGTGATATTCTTGATGTTCATAAAATCGCGATTCTCTTGATTTCACAAAATCGCGATTTTTTCCAAAAGGTCCTGTTTCCCAGTTTTGACCCCCAGGAGCCTGATTTGACATAACTTTTTCATCCAAAGTCCATTTTTTGAGCTCTATAGCTCGTTGGAAAGCGCGTTGATTTTTAGATAGGATAATTTGAAGTTGGGCTTCAAGTGGGACTAGGAAACCAAGGGGGCTCCAAAGGATTTTTGAACCATACCAAGGGGAAATTTTGGACTCTTAGCCAAAGCTTATGAACCTGAGATCTGGTAGACACCTAGGCAAGGATAGACAAAGCATTAGATCTTCTCAGTCTAGTGTCAACCATACAGCTAAGTCTTGGGCACAACAACTAAGTGGTTGTCCTTATGTACTAAACTCTGACACAAGTGACTCTAAATTGTCTTTTAGCATGGGGAAACCAGCAGGTGGCTCAGGAACTGCCCATCTACAAACACCAGAAGTTCCCTATAAGACACAATTGGAATATATTCCAAACAACCGATTAGGTGCTCGCATCTATGAGGATGGCCTGAGGCGATCAGTGGTCCAACTCAAAAATCCATATCAACCCTTTGGACTTGAACACCCGGTGGTCAAGTTCAAAGAGGGTTCATACATTGATAGGGAAGGAACCATGTATGTGGTCACCAACCTACCAGATAGGACCGATGAGTTTGGAAATGTCATTCATGAGAATGAGATAGGAGACCTAGAACAAGGAAATGTAGGACAAGGACCCCAGACTCCTAGAGGTAAGTCAGTTTTGAATAGAGTGATCACTCCAGATTGGATCCCTCAAGACAACAAAAGCATAGAACTATTCTTGAATAGAGAAACAGAGGAAGCCTTTTGGAGATTCAAACCAGATCAACCTAGCCAACTGGGCATAGTCATCATCTATGAATTCAAAGATCTTGAGATACCAAGCAAAGTTGTGTACCTAGATAACACATTAGAGAAGATATTCTTGGTAACAGAACATGATAGAAATGCATATACTTGGAAGAGTGAATTGATTTTCCCTCCACCAAGATCCAATGTTTCCCATGGTCTCCAAGGAGTAGGATCATCCCAAGCTCATGAAGCCCAGAGAGAAAGAACTAGAGAGCGACCTGAGGTAAGTTTTGCACACCCTGGGGGCAGAAATAGAGCAGGATTTGAAAATGAAAGACCTGAAAGAGAGATACATCAAGCACATAGGCAACAAAGAGATGAACATGATTTCCCATTGCCTAGATCTCGAGAGCACACAAGAACCCTTAGATCCACTCAAGTGATCAAGGCAATGAAGAATTATTTTGACGGGTCAGGAGATCGTTATGATCATGTGGCTGAGTTCAAACAAGTGTTAAGAGCTGAACATGTTGAGGATTTGTTCACCTAGTATGAGTCATTCGGTTTGACTCTTAAGGGCACTACCTTGGCTTAGTTTCAACCACTGAGTAGTCGAAACTATCACGATATAGGTCAGCTGCTAGATGAATTTATCAAGTGTCATTAATTCCAGATTGGAGTGCTCCATTGGTAGAGTTTATGAGATCGGGAAGATTACCCAAAGAGGCTAGTCTAGCAAGAGGCTCAAGGCTATGCCTTAGTAGGAGACAACCTATACCGAAGAGGCAAAGATGGTTACTTAAGACTGTGCGTTCATGAATCAGACTATTTAAAGGTCTTAGAGACTGCACACAGTGGTGTTGCAGGTGGACACTTCGGTCTTGATCGAGTAATCAAGACCATTCTATTCTCAGGACTTTGGTGGCCCAATCTTCATATGGATGCTCATACCTATGTGAAGAAATGTGACACATGCCAACGTGCACAATATCCAGTTAGAAAAGACGAGATGCCTTTGAGGCCAATGATGGGAGGGCGTGCATTTTCGAAGTGGGGCATAGACTTCATGGGTCCTATTAACCCCCCAGCTAGAAACTCCCATGCAGAGTATATTATTGTCGCCACTGATTACCTTACAAAGTGGGTAGAAGTGAAAGCCACGACAAAGAATGATGCTCAGACTACGGCTAAATTCTTATTCAAGAATGTGTTCACGAGATATGGGCTACCAATAGAGTTAGTGAGCGATAGAGGCACACACTTCTTGAATGAAGTCATTGAAAATCTTCTCCAAAAATTCTTGGTGATACATAAGAAGTCTGCCCTCTATCATCCACAAGCTAATGGACAAGCCGAGAGCACAAATAAGATCCTATGTAATGTACTGACAAAACTCGTCAATAATAAATGCTCTGATTGGGACAAACAACTTCATCATGTTGTTTGGGCTTATCGAGTTGCCTACAAAACGGTACTCAACGCCACACCATTTCAGATGGTCTTCGGACAGAATGTTGTGCTACCATTGGACTTCCTCATCCCAGCATTAAAGGTAGCACAAGAGCATGAGTGGAATGGACATGAATTGTCCCCAAGGATCTTTGATCTAGAACGCTTAGGTGAGACGAGGCTACGCGGGGCAGCAGGCATCTATGCTGCAAAGAAAAGACAAAAGGCATACTTTGATGCACACATCAAAGATAAAGGATTGAAGAGGGAGACCTAGTGCTGGTTTATACGCTAAAGCAACATGCTCGTAAGTTGGAAAAAAGAGGATACGGACCCATGATCATTAATAGAATTTCCACTAGCGGTGCAGTTCAGTTGGCCACTCTAGAAGGAGATATCTTGCCAAACTATATTAGTGGGTGTAGAGTCAAGTTATACCAAGAACCTCTTACAAAGGATATGCTTACGAGACTCAACACTGCTAAGAAGCGAAAAGAAGAGGAGTTAAGGGTGAGGGAAGAAGCACAGGCAGAGGCCAGAGAGTGTATTAGGCGAAATAAGTTAAGACGACTAGGGCTAGATGTCAACTCAAAAGCCCCAAAATATCACATGGATATGTGCCAAAAATCAGGCATAACTACTTCTCAAGTCATTGACCGACGTCCCTTTGTGACTATAGAGATAGGACAAGGAAAGGGTGCAAGGACTGTGAAAGCATTGATTGACTCAGGTGCATCAAGTAGTGCAGTTAGACTATCCTACTGCCAAGACTTGTAGTTGAACATCAATCCCATAGAAGCTTATCTCATAGGATTGGGAGGTGTGGAAACCCCTTGTTTGGGCGAGGTGGAACTTCCCATCTACCTTCCGGATGTTCCAATGAAAGTCAAAGCGCTAGTGTGTCAAGATGAGAACCTTACAGAACCACTTGTCTTGGGTCAAGATTGGATCTATGACCATGCAGTTAACTTAAACCTAAGAAGTCAAATTCTTCAAGTTTGGGTACATGAACAATGCATTGCATTAGAATTAGAGAACTGCATACTCACAGATCATGGCACCACACATTCTCTCAGTTCTTCTAAGACTAATCATCTGGAAGAAGATGTTACATGTGTCAAAAGCTCTTTGATCCAGAAGGACTCAATCATGGAAGAAGAGTCGCAAAGGCAAACAAACCCTCCTTCTTTTTTGAAGAGTAAAGCATCCATAGTAGTTCAACCTCAGAAGCAAGCACAACAATTCAAGACAATTGCTATAACAAATAGAAAGACACCCTTCAAGAAGAAAGCAGTTCCGAGCATGAAACACATCTGGGTACGCAAAGGAGAGCAACCACCAGCCTTGCCTCCACAAAGCCCATCTAGGCAAGCCAACCATGCCAGAAGACGAAGGAAGCAGCTCGGACAAGCTCAATCACAAGGTATCCAACAAGTTTGGGTGCCTAAGAAATTAGTTGCAACTCAACAAGGGCGATTACAGATGTGGGTACCTAAGAAGCTCTTACATCCACAACAACCTATGTTCTCCCACATGCGAAAGGTCTCAACAAAGAAGCCAAAAAGAGAAAAGGGTAAGAACCATGTACAGAGACCGAAAGAAGATCAAATCAGCTCTTCAACAATAGTAGGAAGACGTGCAAAAAATATATGGGTTTTGAAGCCAAAAGTACAAGTAGCCTCCACCGAACCAAAGCGCTAACCACACTGGATGCCACAGTTTAGAAAGCATCCAAAGAGGGAGACACCTGAAGTGATCTTTACAGTGCCAAATATTGTTCTAAAATGGACCCCAATAAGGAGGATTACATCATTTCGAGATCCAATGGATAACTCCACCAAAGTTGGCATCAACATCGACAAGTAACTTCGAAAGCCTCGCTGAGCGATAACCATGCGCTTCTTGCACAACCCTATCTTTTTCACCATTCAGGTCATGCACTTCCAAAGTATGCATTAATATAGGGCCCTATTACATGGCCGTGCATAGACACATTTGAGAATCCCATGCACAAGAGCACATTGACATATGTCAACTATTTTTCCGATACTAACATATGTCTTCTTGTTTGCTGGCATTGTTCCTCTCAAAAAAAGAAGAGAGAAGAGAAAGAACTTGTTCCCAGGTTTCGCTCATGGAACATGAATGAGTCATGCTTAGTGAAGATTGAACCATCGATTACTGGGCATTTATCAGTTTGGATAGAAGTGTGTCTCGGCTAGCAGATGATATAATTGCTGCCTTATCTCGTAGATGTCAAGAACTTGGCATGAACATGGCATCCACAACTATGGTTTCCCCTTACCAGGGTAGGAGTGAAGAGCTTGAAGGTTCGCAACTTGAGAGATGCTTAACTACCATATGTACAAGAGCATCCAAGGAGATATCTGCAAGGGATAGTTTTGGTACCATGCAAATCCTTGTATGTATACTGAAATATAAAGATATTCAATTCTCAGTATTTGGCGAATGATGCATTGAAAAGAGGAGACATGATCAGCCACTCAAAAGATCTCATCAGTGGACCATCAACATGGACATTCCAATGTTCCATCCCAAAGGCCGAGTGTACAACACGAAGAGATGAACATCGATCGATGCTTCACGATGGTAAGTATCGTTTACCGTGGCAACACCATAACCATGATATATTAGGAAACCTCTTCATCGGCATACCCTTGAGCACTTAGCTCAAGATCCCAATTTTTGCACCATACTTCTTCCAATGCATTTTCCAAGTAAGCATGTATAGGGCTACATTACAAGGCAATGCACAAGGCACATATTTTCCTCAACCCATGCACGAACACACTTACCCATCATTCATTATGGGTTATTAGTACTTGGTATGCTTACTATGAACATCCTCTTAAGAAGATCTAGAGGCTATCAATGGCGACTCGCAACGACACAATCATGCTGGAACCCAAGGAAGGAGCGCATACCAAGGGACAACAAATTCCAAAGGCTTGTAGTGACAAATGAAGAATCGGACAACCAACCCTACCACATTTGGAAGGTAGACGGCTCTTGTTCCTATCGAATAGACACTACCTCTCAAAGCACTACATGGAACAACCATTACAACAAGGGTCTGTCAGGGACGACAGACTCGAGAGGGGGGGGAGTGTTGAAGCTGAAGGTCAAGGACAAAGCACAGGAGCACATCAAAGAGGTGGACACACAAGAAGAAGGAGCAAGTAGGGAGCTCCAAGAAGTGTATGTCAAATTTTCAGAAGAATCCCCTACAACAATAATGATTTTCATCACTAAAAACCATTTTCTATTTTTCCAACTCCTTTTGTTCAAGCCAAGGAGTCCTTGATCTTGAGGAGTATTAGAAGTATCATCCTACCAATTTTCATAATTTTTAGACGCCGTTTGAGCCCTCAAATAAGCCTTGGAACCTAATTTTTAACTAGGCTGGACACTAGGTCTGGACAGGGCCAAAACTAGTCAAAAAACTATAAAAAGAGCTAGAGAGCTCATTTTTGAGGTTATCTTGTTAGAGAATAGAGCTTTTGTGAGAGAACTCTTTTGCAATCAAAGCTTTCCATTGTTCCTCTCTTTGATCTTGCCTTGTGTGCGTGTGTGCGTGTGTGTATGTGTGTGCATGTTGGTGTGCTTTCACTCACACACTTGTGCCTTCACTTGCTCGTGGTCTTCATACAGGTCCTCATGTCTCCGTGGATTGACAAGTAAAGGAGGTGGTGCTTACGCTTGAGCTACACATGGCGGACTTAACGTATTTTTCCATTTCAAGGCTTGATGGCATCTCCTTTAGATATTCTCCAATGTTGAGAGCACAATATATCAAAATTGCTAGAGTAGTACTACCGTTCAAGAACTTCTTGTTTCCCCATTATTTTCAAAAAGTTGTTCTTGTACATATGGTGTTAGATTAATTTGGTTTCCAATTTTTTTAACCGCATGATACAATAAGTAATCTATTATCCTTTGAGATGTTGTATATTGATGCATGTTTGGGAAGGAAAAATGTTGATGGATCAAGCTCAGCTCTTCCTCAATTTCCATCCAATTGATGTCCACAAAAGTGCACTTCTTGGCTTCATGACTTTCATCTTTGAGATTTGTAATGCCATCCTTTATCCATCCAAATGCATCTTCAATCAATTCATGAGTAAATCAGATGGTCTTCCATACCCCATGTAAATTCATGATCTTTGCTTCTAGTATGGAAGGCATGTCGAGAGTAAGATGTAGTGTGTTCACCTTGGTGTATCTTTTGAAATCGAGTTTATAAATTAGAAGCTACAAATAAGATTCAGTTCCTACTTTTTTCCATGTGTTCATCAATCATCACACACACACACACACGCATATATATATATATATATATATATATATATATATATATATATATATATATATATATATATATATATATATATATATATATATATATATATATATATATATATATATATATATATATATATATATATATATATAATTAAATATTAAAGATAGGATTTTAAGGTTTTTTATCAAATTAAATATATATAACTAATTATACAAGAAATAGTATATTATATATATATATATATATATATATATATATATATATATATAATTAAATATTAAAGATAGGATTTTAAGGTTTTTTATCAAATTAAATATATATAACTAATTATACAAAAAATATATTTTTAAATTAATATTAACATATATAAACATATATTTATAAAAATTAAGAAAAAAATACAATATTTAATCAAATATATATAAAAAATAAGATTAGGGTTTTAGGATTTTTAGGCTTTTTATGATATATAGAAAATAGGTCTTTAGGATTTTTAATATATATAAAAAAATAGGATTTTAGGATTTTAACATATTCAAAACACACACACTCACATATCTACATAATTAAATATATAAAAAATAGGTCTTCAATATAGATAAATACACATGCATACACACATATACACATATATACACATAATATATGTACAAACACACACACACTCATATATATATACACATATATATATATATATATATATATATATATATATATATATATATATATATATATATATATATATATATATATATATGTATATATATATATATATATATATATATATATATATATATATATATATATATATATATATATATATATATATATATATATTGGATTTTAGGGTTTTTAGGTTGCTTACACATCCATACACACGTATATACATATACACACATAATATATGTACACATACACATACATATACACATTCATATACACATATACATGTTTTAGGTCTAGGTCCTTAGGATTAGGGTTTTAGGTTTTTTTAGGTCTTTAGGTCTTTAGGTTTTAGTATGAATAAGAAAAAGAAAATAAAAAAATAGATTATATAATTAAATCTATATATATTTCAAGTTTAAGTCTTTAAGAGTATGGTTTTTAGGTTTAATAAGAAAAATCAAATGTTCTAAAATATCCATATTGTATCAGATGGCTAGTTTGGATCTAGAGGAGAGAATGGCATGTCCTTGCACTCAGTGCAAGTATCAAATTTATCAGAAACAGTGGATTTGTACTGCACATGTTAGAGAATATGGATCCTTTGATAAAAGTCAACTACAAAACCTATGCTACCATTTGCATGGTCCCCTGTGAGCAGGTGGACCCAAACGACATTGCACCAGTAACCTCTCGTGGACAAAAGAGAAAGAAAAGGAGTTAGAAGTACAAGGTACTAATAGCATTACACATAATGAACAACATGGAAGAAATGCTCGAAGTATTTTATGAGATGGACAAAGATCACGATGGTGAACAAGATGTCATGAGTTTCATGGACACAATCAAATTTCCACGATGAAAGACCGATGAAGAATACAAAAGCATGTGAAGACTACGTCGTTTACCACTGTACAATGGAGCAAAGATATTTGTACTACGTGCATCACTCGTGATGCTCAATCTCCAATGATGAAGAGTGTTAATCTCCAAGAGAACAAGCTATTCTTGATGTTAGACCACCTCTATATCAAGGATAACTTCAGACTTCAACCAATTTTGGAAGACAATCACCAAACTATCAAGAAATTAGCTAACTGTGAAGAAAGTCATTTCACAAAAAAGTCTGATGCACATTAATCACTCATTGATTAATCATTTGTGTAAAGTTTTTGATGAAACTTTGTAGAATGTGTCGGCTAGAGTATGCGCACTCCTCCACGTTAAAACACTTCAAAACTTCAGTAGATTATGAGAAATGCTTCAAACAATTTACCTATGTCTGAAACTACCTTCCTCTAGAATCGACTTTGACACCTCCAACTTCTAACACATAGTTCTCCCAATCTAAAACCCGTTTAAGCAAATGCTTTTAGCCATAGATGACTTACCTCCAACTTAGATTTTGACTCCTCATTTATGTAAAACTTTACACTGTGCACGGAGAACTGATCATTTCTTTGACCATCGAATATGCGCCTATTTTAGAAGACACTCAGCACTTTCTCACACATAGATAATCCTACACAAAATTCTCTTAGCCTGTTTGCAATTGGTCTTTCAAACTTTAAACATAGATAGATTAACTATGGACTTAGATGTTTACAAAAGGATTTCTGATAAAATCAAACACAGAAGGAGAACTAGAGAAAAGATCGGTACGCAATTTTCTGAACATTCTTTCTATTCAACTCATCATACATCTGATGGATGATACATCCAATACACATCATCTATTCATCTATGCTTCATCTTGTTGGTGTAATTCAAGCCTTAACACTTGGCTTGGATATCAATATTGAAGACACAACTTAAAGCTTGGATCTTGGAAGCCTAGCTTGGATTAATTCATGAGGATATCACTTGAAGAATGAACCATAGGAACATAGGCTTATTGTTTTTACCATTTATCTCATGTAAAAGTCTATATGACTTTATCAATCATGTAATCACACCTACTAGACTAGAGTCGTGGAAAAGCAGATGGTATGATTGAGAGAATATCTCCCTAAGTTTAGTGGAGAGATTGAAGGGAGCCAAAACTTGAATTCAAAATTCAAACTCCTTCAAAATTCTTATAAAAAGCAATGTAAAAAAGTCGCGGGTATGTGACACTCCTCCCGAGGCAATTCTGAGTCAATCACTGAGTGTGTGTGAGCTACACCATAGCCTACACCTCTGAGTACCATTGAGCATCATATTACATGCCAATGGGAATGTACAATCATTAGATTTAATCAATATACATATATTCATAGTCTCTGTTTTCTCTGAGTGACTACCTCCAACTCTGTCAACTTCAAAGGAGCATATCTCAAGATCTACTGAACCAAATTGGATGCTTCAAAGTGCATTGGATTCAGCTTAAAGTCTACTATACACCTACAAAGTTTCAAAGCCATTGAATCTACCATCACAGAGAAATCTCAGTCGGGGTGCTCACTCGTCTGTGACTGTAAGTCTCCTAAAAAATCGGGGGTACACCTTATTTTGCTAAAGTGATTTCTCTGAGTGTGGTTTATCATTTCCTTTCATTCCACTTGCAAATGAAAGCTTACTAAGCTAATTGAATATCCCTAGAAGGAATTTTGCTAATTGTAACTACACTGGTCACACTGAGCATAATACTGGGCAGGTATCAAGACCAAAATAGAAAGTTTTCAAGTCTTGTGATTTGCAAAGTAGTCTGTTTTGATCAAGTCATTACTCAAACCTTTTCCAAAGTACATATAGCACATTTTGGTGTCATTTGGAAGCTCAAGGAGTCTAATAAGTATATCTGAAGAGAAAGGAGGGCAGGTGTGAAGCAGGTTTTGCAGCACCAGCTTGATCTTCTGAGTGCATCTAGCCATCACATCCAACAGTGGTATCAGAGCAAATAAGGTAATCATGGGTGATGGTTTCCCTTCCTTTATTGACAAATTGGACAGAAATAATTACCAGGCTTGGTCATTGAGAATGAAGACCTATCTACAAGGGAGAAGCTTGTATGGATACATATCAGGAGATGAGGAGTTGCCCTCATTCAAGACCAGAGGCCTACCAACAAAGGATGAACATGAGAGGCTCAACCAATGGTGTGCAAAAGATGCTTTGGCAAGGTCATATCTTCTAAACTCTATTTCTGATTTCCTTCTACCTCATGTAAGGAATCGTAAGACTTCCCAAGAGACTTGGGAAACCCTGTCAACATATTTTTCATCAAGCACAAGGGCCAGAAAGAATCAGCTATGGATTGAGTTTACAACTCTTAGGAAGCAATCAAAACAATGTGTCTCAGATTTTGTCACCAAAGTCAAGGACATTGCAGATCAACTTGCAAGTGTTGGAGAAGAAATTGAGGAAGAGCAAATAGTCAGACAAGTGATCAATGGACTAAAGGCAGATGACAAGTGGGAGAGCTTTACCACAGCAATGGACTTATACATGGACATCCAAGCACCTGATCTAACAACTCTGATTGGACAACTCTTTACACATGAAGCAAAGATCACAAAGAATGGAGAGCAATCAAAAGGTAACAATCCCTCTGCCCTATATACTGATAAGAAGACTAAAGACAAGGGTAAAAGCAAGAAGGTTGATGAAGAAGGCTCTACCTCCCAAGCAAACTATGCAGGGAGAGGTAGATCATCTAGAGGTAGGGGCAGAGGAGGTAAGTCAGGTAGGGGGAGACCCTACAATCAATCTCCATGCAATATTTGTGGCTTGTCTAATCATACCACAGATGAATGCTACAAAAACTACAAGAACCAAAGAGGAAGAGGTCACCAAAGAGGAGGATACTCTCAAGGCAGAGGCAGATTCAATCAATCTCAAGGCTACCATGGCTACAACAATAATTACAACAATAGCTACAATCACAATGGCAATTATCAAGGTGGATACAGGAATAGGAAGGATTACAACAATTATGCAGAGGAGCAAGATGATTCCTTGTTGATCATGAACATGACATCTAAATCAGGTATCAATGATGATCACTTATTCTATATTGATTCAGGTTGCTCTAACCATGTAGCTGGAAATGTTGCCTTACTCTCTGATTTGGAAGAACCCAAAGGCAAGCACCAAGTGCAGACAGGTGATGACACTAAACATTCAGTTGTTAAAGTAGGCAATGTCAAAACAAGTGATGGTAATCAGAATTTACTAAGCAGAGTGTTGTATGTTCCAACAATCACCAAGAATCTGATGAGTGTAGGTCAGATTGTTGAAAAAGGTCTACAGGTCAGGTTCACTCAACATGGTGCATATGTGGAGGATCCAAGACATGGATTCAGAAGAATAGCCAAGGGAGAAAAATCAGGTAGATTGTTTACCTTTGAACTTGAAGACACTAAGAATATTGCTTTGTACAACTATAAGGACCAAACCCTATCAGAATTGGAGATTTGGCACAAAAGATTAGGTCACATTGGAGAGAGGACCTTAAAGCAGATGAGTAGGGATCAATGTGTGCTTGGGATACCTAATGTATCCAAGCAACACATGATATACAAGTGTGGAGCTTGTCAATTTGGTAAGTCACAGCCATATACAAAGAAAGGTTTTATGCATGAAGATTATCTGGAATTGGTGCATACAGATGTTTGGGGACCTAGCAAGGAGCCATCTATATCTGGATCAAGGTACTATGTGTCCTTTATTGATGACTATAGCAGGTGGACTATTTTATACTTCATGAAACATAAAGATGAAGTATTTAATTGTTTCAAAAGGTATCTTGCATTAGTTGAAAATCAAACAGGTAGACATTTGAAGAGGCTAAGGTCAGATGGTGGTGGAGAATACTTCTCCAATGACTTTGAAGATTTCTTGCAGGAAAGAGGCATCAAGAGGGAGATCACTACAAGGTACTCACCTGAACAAAATGGGGTAGCTGAAAGGAGGAATAGACTCATTGTAGAGACAGCTAGGTCTATGCTAAATGAAAAGAAATTGTCAAACTATCTTTGGGCAGAGAGTGTATCTACTGCCACATACTTAATCAACAGGTTGCCATCAAAGACACTTGATGGAATGACACCCTATGAGGCTTGGCATGGTAAGAGACCATCTCTGGATCATTGTAAAATCTTTGGGTGTGTTGCATATGTGCATATTCCCTCACAGGTAAGGGGAAAGCTAGACCCTAAGGCTAAAAAGTGTATCTTCATTGGTTATGATTTGAATCAGAAGGGATACAGGTTTTATAACCCCTCAAACAAAGGCTTCAAGGTAAGCAGAGATGTCATCTTTGATGAAAATGATTCATGGTATGAAAATGAGTGCAGGAAAGTTAGCCTACCTTATGACATGGAAGAAGACTTTCCCAAGCTTATCAGGCAAGAACCAATTCAGAAAGAGGACACAAGCTCAGATGATGAAGACACCATCAACATTGAAGAGTTCAAGGCTTGGAAATCCAAAGGGAAGATGAAGATGAAGCAACTAGAAGACAATCCAGAATCCTCAACTCAAGCTATGAGGAGATCTCAAAGAGAAAAGAAGAAACCTATTAGGTATGGGTATGATACTTCACTTGTAACCAAGCACTCTGTATATCTTGCAAAGGATATCTTGAATGAAGAACCAGGTACATTTGAAGAAGCAATTACTAAACCAGAATGGAAGGAAGCAATGGATGAAGAAATGGAGGCTCTCAAGGAGAGTGATACTTGGGACTTGGTACCCAAGAAGGACTCCATGAAGGTGATAGGATCCAGATGGATCTACAAACTCAAGAGGAACTCAGATGGTACAATAAACAGGTATAAAGCTAGGTTGGTAGCCAAGGGTTTTGCACAAACCCAAGGCATTGATTATGAGGAGACATTTTCTCCTGTGGCCAAGATGCCAACTATCAGAATTATGGTGAGTGTAGCTGCATCCAAGAATTGGAACATGTACCAATTGGATGTGAAGAATGCATTCTTGAATGGATGGATATCTGAAGAAGTCTACATGTCACAACCACCTGGCTATGAAGATCCCAATAAGGTAAATCATGTTTGTAAATTGAAGAAAGCTATGTATGGATTGAAGCAGGCACCTAGAGCATGGAATTACAGGTTGACAACCTATCTCCTAGATCAAGGATTTGTGATGAGTAAAGCAGATACTTCATTGTTTATAAAAAGGAACAATTCAGAGGTAATATACTTGTGTGTCTATGTTGATGACATCATTATTACAGGAAATGATGTTCAGGGAATTAGACACATCAAAGGACAAATGATGAAGGAATTCAAGATCAATGATCTTGGATTATTGAAGTACTTCCTAGGACTTGAATTGGTATACACAAATTCAGGTATCTTTATTACACAGAAGAAGTACATTCAAGACATGGTCAAGAAGTTTAATTTGCAGGAAGCTAAAGTCTCAAACATTCCTATGGAGGTCAACCACAAACTCAGTGCACATGAAGGAGAAGAACTCAAGGATATTACAGGTTACCAAAGTTTGGTAGGTAGTCTTAATTATGCTACCTTAACCAGGATTGATATATCATATGGTGTTAGTGTACTTAGCCAATTTATGCATAAACCAAGAGTACCACATTTGGAGGCAGCCAAGAAGATAGTAAAGTACCTGAAGGGAACACAAAATCATGGTTTGTACTTTCCATATTCATCAGACATTGATATTAAGGTATACTCAGATGCAGATTGGGCAGGTTGCAAGGATGACAGGAGGAGTACATCTGGTTATATATGTTTTGCAGGTGATAAACCAATTTCTTGGTCATCCAAGAAACAACCCACAGTAGCTTTGTCATCTATTGAGGCAGAGTACAGAGGACTAGCAAATGCAACCCAAGAAGCCATATGGTTGAAGCTATTATATTCAGAATTGGGCCTATACACAAGGCCACCAATCATATTTGGTGATAACACAAGTTCTCTTCACCTAGCAGCTAATCCAATTTATCATGCTAGGACAAAACACATAGAGGTTCACTACCACTATGTGAGGGAGAAGTTACTTAGCAAAGAAATTCAATTATCATATGTGTCTACTAATATACAATGTGCAGATTTGCTTACTAAAGCTCTGGATGGAAGCAAGCTATGCAGATTTAAATCCATGATTGGATTGCAGGAAATAATTGAAGATTAGAGATGAAGACTTGAGCCAAAGTGTTTGGCTTGAGGGGGAGCTGTTGGTGTAATTCAAGCCTTAACACTTGGCTTGGATATCAATATTGAAGACACAACTTAAAGCTTGGATCTTGGAAGCCTAGCTTGGATTAATTCATGAGGATATCACTTGAAGAATGAACCATAGGAACATAGGCTTATTGTTTTTACCATTTATCTCATGTAAAAGTCTATATGACTTTATCAATCATGTAATCACACCTACTAGACTAGAGTCGTGGAAAAGCAGATGGTATGATTGAGAGAATATCTCCCTAAGTTTAGTGGAGAGATTGAAGGGAGCCAAAACTTGAATTCAAAATTCAAACTCCTTCAAAATTCTTATAAAAAGCAATGTAAAAAAGTCGCGGGTATGTGACACTCCTCCCGAGGCAATTCTGAGTCAATCACTGAGTGTGTGTGAGCTACACCATAGCCTACACCTCTGAGTACCATTGAGCATCACATTAAATGCCAATGGGAATGTACAATCATTAGATTTAATCAATATACATATATTCATAGTCTCTGTTTTCTCTGAGTGACTACCTCCAACTCTATCAACTTCAAAGGCGCATATCTCAAGATCTACTGAACCAAATTGGATGATTCAAAGTGCATTGGATTCAGCTCAAAGTCTAATATACACCTACAAAGTTTCAAAGCCATTGGATCTACCATCACAGAGAAATCTCAGTCGGGGTGCTCACTGGTCTGTGACTGTAAGTCTCCTAAAAAATCGGGGGTACACCTTATTTTGCTAAAGTGATTTCTCTGAGTGTGGTTTATCATTTCCTTTCATTCCACTTGCAAATGGAAGCTTACTAAGCTAATTGAATATCCCTAGAAGGAATTTTGCTAATTGTAACTACACTGGTCACACTGAGCATAATACTGAGCAGGTATCAAGACCAAAATAGAAAGTTTTCAAGTCTTGTGATTTGCAAAGTAGTCTGTTTTGATCAAGTCATTACTCAAACCTTTTCCAAAGTACATATAGCATATTTTGGTGTCATTTGGAAGCTCAAGGAGTCTACTAAGTATATCTGAAGAGAAAGGAGGGCAGGTGTGAAGCAGGTTTTGCAGCACCAGCTTGATCTTCTGAGTGCATCCAGCCATCACATCCAACACATCTCACTCTTCTTTTACGACCATCTACACGTATCTATATATACATATGAGTATTGATTCGTCATTAGTTCAAGTATATTGAAGTATTTACAAATCCATTAGGGCGAAAAACGACCAAGAAGGGGTTGTTTGCTAATGAGAGATTAAGGAAATTGACAAATAGATTCTTTCCACGTGTACAAGAGTATAACATTGTTGTCGATTCATTCATTGCAAGACATTATGCCTACATGAGTCAAGTTATAGCTTGTGAAGAACCTAGCTTTTTTGAAAAAGAAAATGAGCATAAGGAATGGATTGAAGCCATGGAGGAGGAAGTCAAGGCACTTGAAGAAAATGATACTTGGTCATTGGTGCCAAGAACAAAGGACATGAAAGTCATTGGCAACAAATGGGTGTACAAGGTAAAGAGGCATGCAGATGGGACCATCTCTAGGTATAAAGCAAGGCTGGTTGCCAAAGGTTTTGCTCATAACTTTGGCATAGAATTGGAGGAAACATTCATTCCAGTAACTAAGATGTCCACCATTAGAAGTTTGATTGCAATTTCAGCCTCAAAAGGTTGAAAGTTTTACTAGTTGGACGTGATGAATGCTTTCCTAAATGGAGAGCTTCAAGAGGTAGTCTTCATGGAGCAGCGCCAAGGCTTTGAAGATGAGAGGTATCCACTTCACGTATGCAAACTAAGGAAGGCTCTTTATGGACTCAATCAAACCCCAAGAGCTTGGAACCAAAGACTTGTGGACTACTAGGTAAAATGTGGATACAATTAGAGTCATGTAGACCCATCACTCTTTGTGAAGAAGGAAGGTAGCAAAATTGTTTTCATTTGTATATATGTTGATGATTTGATCATTTCAAGGGATGATGAATCCAACATCAAGGACATAAAAAGGAACCTTGGGTGTGAATTTAAAATCTCAGATTTAGGGATTTTAAGGTACTTCCTTGGGATTGAAGTACTATATAAAGAGGAAGGTATATACCTGATGGAAAGGAAATACATTCTAGATCTTTTGAAGAATTTTGGCTTGTGTAATTGCAAGCCCATTTCAAATGCACTAGAAGTAAATGATAAACTAAGTGCTCATGAAGGTGAAGAAGTGAAGGATGTCACCATGTATAGGATGGTAATTGGCTCTCTGTTGTATGTTACTATGAAAAGACCAGATATTGCACATGTAGTTGCAGTGTTATCTCAATTTTTGCAAGCACCAAGAGTAACTCATCTTGTTGCAGCCAAAAGGGTACTTAGGTACCTCAAAGGATCAGTAAATGAAGGTTCCAAAGATGACAGGAGGAGCACTAGTGGATATGTTATCATGTTAGGGAAGAAGCCCATCTCATGGATGTGAAAGAAAAAACCAACAGTGGCTCTCTCTTTAGTGGAAGCTGAGTATAGAGGCTTAGCACAAGTCTCATGTGAGCTTATGTGGCTCAAGAAGTTGTTTGTTGATCTTGATTTGGAGGTCGAGGCATATAGAAGTGCAATTGGAATGAAGGACCTAGGCATTGAGACTTGAGGAGAAGGTTTGAAAATCAAGTCTCAATCACGCAAAGGACTCAACCACGAGTTTTGCAAGTGGACCAATAAAAAGGGAGGACCCAAAGTCATGGAATAAAGTTAGAACCTCTAGCCAACTCAATCAAATTCAATATCATCAAATCAGCCACCAAAAAGTGCACCTACACTAATTGGTGGGTGGTTAGCTAGATTGTAGGAAAAGTAAAACTCTATATAAGCATCGTCCCACCTTTTTTTCTCGAATTGTATGCATTCCATGAGTTTCCCACTTAGTTTAGTGAATTCATTAACTCAACCAAGCAGCACCCTTCCTTGCTTACCTCATTTTCTTTTGATTTTGCTCCTCTCTATCTAGAGGTCTAGTTAGGCTTTTCAAAATCTGATTGTAGTAGATTGCAGAGCATTGTTTGCTCTTGTATTTTAGTCATTTTCATTGATTTCAAGCTTCCTTTGGTCTCTCATATAGTGCTTGGAAGGTTGCCAAAGTTTCAAGTTATTTGACTAAGTGAGTTGTGAGAAATTGCCAACTTTGTGAAGGTATATCTCTGCACATAGGCAGAGAGTGTTGCAAACATGTAGCCTATTTTGCAGAGGGTGGTTCTCCCAGCTGGAATATCCATTAGTGATGATCTAAAGTTTGTTGGGTAGCCCTTATAGTTTACTACAAGTCTCGAAAGTTTCATTTTAGTTCTCTTTACACATACAAAGAAAAGTTTAGAATAGTGAGCATATATCACTGCTTGTGGACCTAGTGGAGAGGAGCCATCTTCCATTTTTGCATTGGGGTGTTAGAATCATCCCCCATCAATCTCTTGGAAATGTAACTTCATGGTATCATTGAGTTGGAGGATGTATGTATTATCTTCTCCAGCTATCCTTACAGTATCATCTCCAACATCCTATCTATCTGCAGTGTTTGGCTTACTAGCTTCTTTATGTCGATATACCAATTGGTCAAGCTCATCCCATTGTTCGTCATCATTCACTTCTGTGTCAGGGTTTGCATTCAAGGTAGATTGAACTTCTTTATTGATAGATTATGAACATGGGCTAGAATTTTCCAAGCCCGAGCCCTTGTAACGCTCCATTTGGGACAATCTCTTTCCTCATTGAGGCCTCCTTTTGGCTTGACTTGATTGTTAGTAATGATGACCTTGGATTGTCATATCCACTTGTCCTTCCATACAAGTATGATTAGATTTAAGAGCTTCCTCTAAGTTGTTTTTGGTAATGGGTGTTGGTTGCACAACTATTGACTTTGGGGTTACATGAATCCATTTTACAGAAGGAGTGGTATCTATCACTTAGTGGTATCTATCGCTTCCTCTTCCCTTTTTCTCTTCCACCCTCTCATCATAGGCTTAGAACTTGTACTTGCCTCATCAACTAATACCACACCATGCTTCTTCCTTGGCGGCACGATGGACTTAACACAATTTTCCATTTCAACGGTTGATGGGATCTCCTTCACATATTCTCCAATGTTGAGAGCATGATATATCAAAATTGTTGGATTAGTACTACCATTCAAGAACTTTTGGTTTTCCCATTATTTTCAAAAAGCCGTTCTCATACATATGGTGTTAGATTAATCTAGTTTCCAATTTGTTTAACCACATGAGACAATAACTAAACTATTATCCTTTGAGGTGTCTTATATTGATGCATATTTGGGAGGAAAAAATATTGATGGATCAGGTTCATCTCTTCCTCAATACCCATTGGATTGATCTCCATAAAATTGCACTTCTTGGCTTCATGACTTTCATCTTTGAGATTTGTAATGCCATCCTTTACCCATCCAAATGCACCTAAATCAATTCATTAGTAAATTGAATGGTCTGCCATACGGCATGTAAATTCAGGGCCTTTGCTTCTAGTATGAAAGGCATGTCGAGAGTCCGTTTATCACCTATGTGCATCTTTTGAAATCAAGTTTATAAATTTGAAGCTACAAATGAGATTCAATTCGTGCTTTTTTCCATGTGTGCATCAATCTAGGTGATTCATGCCGTACTTTGAAATCTTCAATCATCATAGGAAACTGATGATCTCGATCCATGATCTCTAGGGTGAATAAGAAAATATGTTCTCCTGATGGCTGGTCATCCCAAAAATGATGACCTTTTGCTTTTACCACACATTCCAATGGAAATTCATTTCTCTCCATTTGGTGGGTAGCTTCAGAATAATCAGAAGCCATCTGCACTTTGAAAGACAAAATATGATCAATTTTTTGATGTTGAAAAAGAATATTTCATATTTTGGTGCTCAAGCCATTGCCATTCTGATCATTCATCATGTTTAAGCATCCCATAAGTCATATCCAAATTTTCCTTCATGACCATATCCAAGAAAAATGCTTTTTTTTTTTTTACTTATGATCTACCTTTTGTCTAAGATTCCTGGGTATCTGAACATATGCTTCACACCCAAAAACTTGAAGATGATCATAATATGGTGGCTTCCCTGTCCTTAACTCTTGCACCACTTTGAGACCTTTGGCAATACTAGTTGAAAGGTTGATCACATGAATTGCAGTGAATACTGCTTCTGCCCAAAAGCCTTATGAAAGCTATGCATGATACAACATAGAAACTACTCTATCCTGAGTATTTCTATTCATCCTTTCATCTACACCATTTTGTATTGGGGTATAAGGAG
This sequence comes from Ceratopteris richardii, assembly GCA_020310875.1. NCBI lineage: Eukaryota > Viridiplantae > Streptophyta > Polypodiopsida > Polypodiales > Pteridaceae > Ceratopteris > Ceratopteris richardii. Next base: position 10,537,866 of record CM035423.1, read on the forward strand.
CTATACACACTCTATGAATTCCTTCAGACTAGCAAAAAAGGTTGAATTCATGTGAGGTATACTCACCCCCATTATCTAAATGTAAAGCTTTGAGCCTAGTTCCCCTTTTAGGCTCAACTGAACCAAGCCAGTTTCTGAAAGTAGCGAATACCGCATCCTTCGAATAGATACGATATAATCAGAATTTTCTAGTGGCAAAGTAAAGTGGCAAAGTAAAGAGAACCACCTAATGACCTTGTGGGCATAGGACCATACACATCTGTATGAAAGAGATCTAAAGGCTGAATTAAGGAGTCAATGTGCATCCTATGCATTTTCTGGTTTGCTTTCCATATTGCTAATGCTCTCAAAATGAAAAATCAGAGAAAGATAACACAGGTACGTAGCCAAAATGAGAACGATTTTCCATTCCACTATGAGATATATGGCCCGAATGACCATGCCAAATACAAGCCATAGGTTGTTTAGTAATAGCTAACAACTGTTCTTTCTGTGATACAAATGTTGATATATTTAGGTAGTGATATATGTGAACACACTAGGACTGGGGGGCACCTTTTTCCCTCTTTAGGAGGTTTTTCCCCCCCACTTGTATGTATGACTATTGCTCTAACGAGTTACTTATCTTTGTACATTCTAGTGGTAATATTGTGTGTTGTGCTCAAAGCTTCTTCTTCTTCCTTGTGTTGTTTGTGTGCTTCCATAGACGTCAAAATCCAACAATCAATATCAAAGCAGGTCGCCGCTTCATCTAGGGCATCCTCGACACCCCTCCAGTCGTAGTCTCATAATCGCACGAAATTTGGTATGCAAACTCAAAGTGATTAGAAGACCAAAACAGCTTTGTCTGTCATGTTGAAATCGCGATCTGAGATCATTTTGGCCTCCAAACGCACTATGAAACACTTGTGCAGGCTATTTTATCTTTTTGTGCCAAAGATGGATAAAGGTTTCGGTTTCCAAGTATAAGCATCTCAAAGTCTGTCATAGGTTTAGCATAACTCATTAGGGTAGTTCTGTTCAACTTTTCCAGATACAGTCATTTTTCTGCATCAAGGTATTTTAGTCAGTGGCCATGGCTAAAAGTAGTGATGTATTTCATATGTTGGTTGTTGAGGATAAGTTGGATGGTACAAATTACCCATTGTGGGCTTATATGATGTGTCATGTATTGGTCGCAAAAAGGACTGTGGAATATTGTGTAGGGTGTTGAAAAACGTTCTATTACACTTGCAAATATAGGTAAGGAAGCTGATGTAGATGATGTTGAAGATGACGATATTCTTCATGTTCCTGTTCATGCTGCACCTACTACAAAGCAATTCTTTTGGGATGATAGAGATACTTAGGCACATGATTTGATAGATTTTTCTATCAAACATGCCATTATTCCTCACATTCGCTTTTACAGAATAGCTAAGGATGCTTAGGATACACTTATCACATTGTACCATGCTAGGAATGAGGCTCGGGTTGCTTACCTTTGTAAACAATTGGAGAGTAAGCATATGAATGAAGGTGATTCTATGGACAATTTTCTAACAAAGATCAAACATTTGAAGGAACATTTAATTTCTGCTGATGGTCTTGCGTGGCAGTTCACTTGTGTAGACTATTCATCGAAAAAGCAAATATTCTTTTGTAAGTACTATAAAGGAAATGATAATATCATAAAGAACTACCCAAACTCGTTGCAAAAGATTCAAAGAAAAAAGAGGCATTAATGGTTTTTGCATAGGCCTTTACACCGAAAATAGAGTGTGCTAATCTTGTGCAAAATGAAGAATGAGCATTTACTACTATTTGTAGTTTTGACCCATCTTTTCATGAGTAGTGTATGTCTACAACAGACTCAGATGTTTGGTACTTTGATAGTGGGTCAACCAAACATATTACCTCGCAGCCAAGTTTCTTCACTTCACTTGAGCCTGCCCCTACATGGAATATTGTCACATGCGCCAACAACTCCTCTTATCCTTTCATGGGAGTTGGTGAGATCATTCTAACTACTACTGATGGTAGTTCTTTCACATTGTCGGATGTTGTATTTGTGCCAAGGATCAAGAAAAATCTATTATCAGTTTGAGCTTTAGCCAAGATTGGCTTGGTTGTGAAATTTGTTGATGACAAATGTACATTTCATGATCAGTCAAATGGTGACATGATTATTGTGTTTGGCATTTTATGTCATGGGCCGTATAAGATCATAGATTATGAAAAATCTATGAATGATTTACCATGTGCTGTACATGATTCTTAGGCTATGTCAGATGCAAATCTTTGGCATGCACAATTTGATCATATGAATTTCGCTACTTTGCTACATGTGCAAAAATGTGAAATGGTGTCCTCTTTGCCCAAACTTGAGGCACCCAGTAAACATATTTCCTGAAAGCTATATTTTGGGCGAAATGCAGCGTTCATCCTTTCCAAAAGATGGTTCAACTTGAGATACTCAAAAATTGCAGCTTGCACATAGTGATGACTGTGGTCCTATGCAGACACCCTCTTTTGGAAACTATCTTTACTTCGTGACTTTCATTGATAATTTTTCGATGCATGCATGGGTATATCTATTGAAAGCAAAGTTTGAAGTGTTTACTTGCTTCAAACAATTTTTGGTTTCAGTTGAAATCTGTCAATATGTCATAGAATGGAGTTGCTAAACGGAACAACAAGTCACTCATGGAGATGGCAAGGTGTATGGTCAAGAGTCAGGCTTTACCACATAGTTTCTAGCTTGAGGCCGTTATGTGTGCAACATATGTACTTAACAAGTATCCCACTAAAGCATTGTTGCCTATCTCTGCATATGAGGCTTGGCATGGTCGCAAGCCATCTGTTGCTCATCTGCGTGTTTTTGGTTGTCTGGCATATGCATTAGTGCCTAAACAACATCATAGGAAATTGGATGATAAAGCAGTAAAATGTATTTTTGTTGCGTATAGTTGTAAAAGCAAAGGATATCATCTGTATCATCCATAGAATAAACACATTTTGGTTTTTCATGATTTTTTTTTTGTGGAAGAAACTATTCAGCCTTTACTTTCATGTACGAAGGAAACATCTGTTAGCTCCAAAGAGATTTGTGATATTTTGTTGCATCTTTTTATAGGTGGTTAGTCTACTGCTAGTCCAAATGAGGCATCTTCTCAGCCTTTACAAGTTTCATGTGATGATGCAATCATTCTATTTCTGATGTAGATTTACTTGATGCACTTGTTGATGAGAGAGCTTATATTGAGGAGGCAAAAACTATGCCAAAACTGTTGGTGGAGACTTTGCATGATAGTAAATTAGATACACCTCTACCCTACCGTACTCATTCAGGCTCTCATAGTGCCTCTTTTGCATCACATTGCTTTGTAACTGAAAGTATTAGCATGAAAGTTCAAATCTTGGTTTGGATCCTTGTTGGTGGTCTTCTTGATGCACCTCTCCATTTGTTCCTTCATAATGCCATATGGGATATTTAAAGGGCCTTAGAACTTTATCGAGGTCTTTACTTTTTATCTTTGCATACTTCATGAACTACAATTACCCTTTGAAAATTTTGTTTCAAGAAAGACACTAGTAGTACCGTCTCTCTCAGACCTAATTCTTCAGTGTATGGCATTGGATGCTCATTATGTTCCTTCGCTTGTTAATGTTGAATAGGTGAACTAATCATGGGGGGGGGGGAGGACATACCTCAATCTCCTTAGTATTCAGAGTAGTGCCTTGCTCTAGTGGTGTCCCCATGTTTGTCTGTGGAGCTTCCTTATCATTTTGGATTTTCAATAGTTGCTCTTGCAATGATGCTATGATTTGGTCTTTCTGAATGTTCTCCTCCTTTGCCTCTTTGAGCTCTTCTTAGACTTTGATTTTTCCTTCACAAGATAATCTTAGCTAAGCTCCATCTTGTTGGGATTGTCATGTGTACTTGCATATAACTTCCTTGCATTTTCTTTTGAGTTAGGTGGTTTCTTGATTATACCTGGTTTCCCACTATTCCATAGTTTTTGTTCGTGCTTGAGCTCATCTACATATACATCTAAATATCTTTTGAGATCTTGAATCTCTTCATTCACTGTAGTAGATGTCTCTAACCATTGATTCATTAATATTGAAGTTATGAATCTTTCTTTTGGTTGCGGAATGGATCTGCCTCATCCATATATACTTTAATTTGCTTCTCTAGAAGCTTGCTTCTGTTAGTTAGGCATACATTTTCAGCTTCACTTAAATCATATTGCTTCTTTACTTTGATATTCTCATTCGGCACCTTTCCTTATTCCTTCTTCACTTCATCAAGTTGAATTCTCAAAGTTGCATTCTCTTCCTTTAATGTGTTGAGCTCTTTTGTCATTGCCTCTGAATCCTTTTCTTTTTGCTTTAGTTCTTGTTGTGACCTCATGACTCTCTCAGACAATTGTTCACTTAGAGCTCTCAATAGATTCTTCTTTATATGAGCTTTCCCTTTATCTTGTTCTATGTCAATTAACTATTGGTGTGTGTCCATGGCACTTGGGATCATGTGTTTGACCACTGGCTTTAATTGTGCCACGTCTATGCTAAGCCATGTTTGTGCGATGACTCACATTTATCCTTTGAGCACATCTTTACCTTCACTAGCATGTATGGTTTCATTGAAAGGTTGCCTAATTTGTAACTTAATAGTCTGCTTTGCCTCTTCTTTTAGATATTGCATAGAGTTGTATCCTTTATGATGGACATCTAATGGACATGGTTCCACCCTTACACTGATTGGTATGATCGGTTCTTCGCTCTTTGGCTCAACTTCTTCTTGAACTTCCTTCTTTGGATGAACTAGTGTTCGTTTCTCTTCGGAAGTAATCTCTTGGAATTATAACTTAATGGTATCATTACGGTGGAGGATGTATGTATTATCTACTCCATGTATCCTTACAATATCATCTCCAGCATCTTGTCTATCTTCGGTGTTTGGCTTACTAGCCCCTTCATGTTGATATGCGAGTTGGTGAAGCTCATCCCATTGTCCATCATCATTTACTTCTCTCTCAAGGTTTGCATTCAAGGTAGATTGACCTTCTTTATCACTAGATTCTGAACATACGCTGGGTTTTTCCAAGCTCAACTTGCTCCATTTGGGACGATGTCTTTCCTAATTGAGGCCTCTTTTTGGCTTGATTTGATTGTCCATAATGATGACCTTGGATCATAAGATTCACTTGTCCTTCCATACAAGTATGATTAGATTGAAGAGCTTCCTTTAATTCGTTTTCTATAATGGGTGGCAATTGCACGTTTTGACTTTGAGATGACATTAATGATGGAGAGTGTTAATCTCCAAAAGAACAAGCTACTCTTGAAGTTAGAGCACCTCTATAACAAGAGTAACTCAAACCTTCACCAATTTTAGAGGATCAATGATCAATTATGAAGATTTTAAAAAACCTGTGAAGGAGATGCCTACATGTAAAGTCTGCTGCACATATCTCTATCATTAACTTATGAAATGTGTAAAGTGTTTTATCAAACTTTGCACAAGGTGTTGCCTACAGTTTTCGCACCTTCTCCAAGTTGAATCACTCCAAAAGATTCGGTAGATATTGAGAAATTATCTCAACAAGTTACCTATGTCTAAAACTGCTCTTCTAAAAAGTCGATTCAGACACCTGTAACTTCTAACACTTGGCTCTCTCAACCTATAACCCGTTTATACAAATGCTTTTAGCCATAGATGGCTTACCTTCTAACTTAAATTTTGACTCCTTACTCATGCAAAACTTTAACCTTTGCACTGAGAAATGATCAAATCATTGATCATCGCGATTGTGCCTGTTTCAGGAAACAGTGAACACTTCTTCACATATGAATGTTCCTACTCATAATTCTCACACCCTGCTTACAATTAGGCTCTCAAACTTTAAACATGGACTCATTAACTATGAACTTAGACATCTACAAAAGCATTCTTGAAATGATCAAGTACAGATTTAAGGAGAATGCACAGAAACATCGGGTGCAATTTTCTTTCATTCCTGAAGAAATTTTACAATTGAGTGATGAGAGAGATTCTATTCACTTCTAAGATGTCTAATGCCTCATACAACTACCAATTTCTCTATTCACATGCTCTCTCATATTTGCCCCGACTTTTTACTTATATATATAGCCATATATGTACAAGCTTATGACCATACAAAAGATATATATGAGTTGTCTCTAAAGTAATGTACATATGTGTACACATCTTCATCTTCTGAATATGCACTTCCTTCATGCTTCATGACATAGTCTTTTCTTCAGTCCTTCACTTCAATTCTTCACCCAAAACTTCAATTGTTGATTGCCTTACACCAACAGCTCCCCCTCAATAATCAATTGAGGTTTTCTCTATCTTCTTTATACCTGCCATGTCTTTAAATCCTTGTAGCTTTGGTCCATCCAAGCTTTTGGTTAGCATATCAGCTATCTAATCTTTTGTTGAAGTATGTATGACTTCAATCTCTTTATCCATCACCTTCTCTGTTAGGAAATGGTACTGAATCTCAATGTGTTTAGTCGTGGCATGAAAAATAGGGTTAGCAGCTAAATATAATGAACTCATATTATCTCCATGAATAGTGGGTGTACTCTGAATGATATCAAAACTCTTCATAAGAGTCTTAAGCCATATCACTTCCTTTGCAGCTTCAACCATCCCTTTGTACTCTGCTTCTGTAGATGACAAAGCAACTGTGTGTTGCTTCTTTGAACACCAAGAAATTAACTTATCTCCCACATAACACAAGTATCCATATGTTGATTTCCTATCATCAGGATTACCTGCCCAATCTGTATCACTATAAATCTTGATGTTTGTATCTGATGTAAAACCATAATACAAACCTTCTTTGAGTGTATCCTTAATGTACCTCAATACTCTTTGACCTACAATCCAATGTTCTTTCCTAGGGCAATGCATGAATTGAGATAATACTCCAACTGCATATGACAAGTCAGGTCTAGTTAATGTAGCATAGATCAGACTACCAACCAAAATCTGATATAGTTTCATGTCCTTGAACTCTTCACCTCCATATTTGCTCAATTTGTGATTCACCTCCATTGGAGTAGGTGCTACCCTGCAATCATTCATCTTAAACTTGATCAACAAGTTTCTCAAATACCTTTCTTGAGTTACAACACTCCATGTTGAGTGTATGAGATCTCCATGCCCAAGAAATATGACAAGTTTCCCAAGTAACTGATTTTGAACTCTTTCTCCATTTGCTTCTTTAGGCTTTGAATGCCTTTCTCATCTGTACCTGTAAGAATTATATCATCAACATATATGCACATGTATATGAACCCATCATCACTTGCTTTGACAAGCAAGCTACTATCTGCTTTAGATACTTGGAATCCAAATTCTTTCAAGAATTTTACAAGTCTATAGTTCCACGCCCTTGGGGCCTGCTTCAAACCATACAAAGCTCTCTTGAGCTTACATACATGATCTCGATACCTTCCATCTCTGAATCCTTGTGGTTGCTCCATGAAAACATCATCTGAAATATAACCATTTAAAAAAGCATTCTTCACATCTAATTGACATAGCTTCCAACCTTTACATGCAGCAATAGCTATGAGTGTCCTGATAGTTGTCATCTTTGCCACAGGACTATAGGTCTCATCATAATCTATACCATATGTCTGAGCAAAACCCTTCACAAAAAGTCTAGCTTTATACCTAGACACACTTCCATCTGCAAACCTCTTTGTCTTGTAGACCCATTTGCATCCAATAATCTTCTGACTATTTGGTTTAGGAACCAAATCCCAAGTCTCATTCTCCATCAATGCATCATACTCTTCTTGCATAGCTTTCTCCCAATTTTCCTTACCTTTTGCCTCTTCATATGTAGAAGGGTCTTCATCTGCCTTTATCATATAAGCATAATCTTTGGTAGCCAAAAAAGAAGTGGCATAGCTATACCTTGTAGGTTGCCATTTGTGTCTAGATGACCTTCTAAGTTCTCCACTCCTTGAGGTTTCTGGTTCATCACATTCTGGATCAAACCTTGGCACTTCTTCAACTTCAACCTGCACTTCATTGTTCTACTCTTCATCAAATATATGAACCTTTGATTTACCTTTCTTTTGAGTCACAACTTCTTCATCACCTTCATAAATATTGATTGTACCTGCATACCAAGTACCTTGCTCATCAAATGTAACATCTTTAGATACAATAAATTGCTTTGTGGATGGACTCCACAACCTATATCCCATCTGCTTATCATCATATCCAATGAACACATATTTTTCAGCTTTAGGCTCCAATTTATGCCTCAATTGTGATGGCACATATGCATATGCCAAACATCCAAATACTTTGCAATGATCTAGAGTAGGTCTCTTACCCCACCATGCCTCATATGGCTTCATACCCTACAAAGCTTTACATGGTAACCTATTGACTAGATAAGTAGCTGTATTTACAGCCTCAGCCCACAAGTAATTTGGGCAATTTTTCTCCTTCATCATTGACCTTGCAAACTCAACAAAAGTTCTATTTCTTCTCTCTGCTACACCATTTTGTTGAGGAGAGTACTTGCAATTAATTTCCCTTTTTATACCTGCATTCCACAAGTAATCACTGAACTCATTAGAGAAATACTCTCCCCCTCCATCTCACCTTAATCTCTTCAACTTATGACCTATAATTCTCTCTGCATACACATGATAATGTTTAAATGTATTGAACACCTCTGACTTATCTTTGATCACATAGATAGTGATCCATCTGGTAGCATCATCAACATAAATCACATAGTACCTTGAACCATTGATACTGAAATCTTTTGATGGTCCCCACAAATCTGTGTGTACCAACTCAAGCTTCTCTGAATACATAAAACCATGCTTGGAATAAGATTTCTTATGAGCCTTACCTAATTGACATGCTTCACATCTGTATGTCATATGTTGACCTGCAACTTTAGGCAATCCAAGCACTGAACCATTGTTAACCATATCCTTGATACCTCTTTCATTAAAATGTTCAAGCCTCTTATGCCAAAGATCTAACTCAGAGATCTTATGTCCACCATAAGTGAACAAAGCATGACCAACATTACCTTGAATCTTCAATGTGAACAATCTTCCTTCTTTCTTCCCTGAAACAATTTTTTTATACCCATTGCTAGGGTCTTCCACAAACACTCCTTCATTAGTGAACCTAACTTCATAACCTTTTTCAACCATTTGTCCTACACTTATCAGATTTTTAGGAATTGTAGGAACATACAAAACCTTACTCAAGAGAGTACTTCCATCCTTGGCCTTCACTGATCCAATTGACTTCACATTGTGCTTTGTATTATCACCTATTTGAACTACATGATTAGTTACCTTATTTTCCAAATCAGTCATCAAGGCTATGTTACCACTCAGATGATTACTACATCCTGAGTCAATGTAGAAGACTCTTTGATCTTCACTTTGCCTTTCACAAGTTGCATTCATTATCAATGTTGAATCTTCCTTCTGATCTGAAGCATAATTGTAGTAGGTATTGTTGTATTGTTGGCGTTGGAATCCTCTACCTGCATTTCTTCCAAAGTAGCCTCTACTACCTCTACCTCTGAAATTGCCTCTTTGATTTCTGCCACCTCTTCCTCTTGAATTAAAGTTCTGATTATATCCACCATTACTCTGAGTATTATGCCAACAATCATTAGCTAAGTGATTTGTCCTACCACAAATCCAACAATCTTTGAATCCTTCTTTATTACTCCTGCCTCTTCCTCTACCTTTGCCACCTCCTCTTCCTCTTAGGAAGTTAGCTTGGCTAGTTGTACCTTCATCCTCATTTGCTTGTTGCTTTCCTTTGATATTCTTCTTCTTATCCTTTGAATACATTGCATGACCTGTACTCTTGTCACCTTCACCTTTGACATCCTGCTCAAAGGTTAACATATGTCCTAGCAACTGATTTAAGTCAGGAGTAAAATGATCAAGTGATAATTCAATAGACAAAATGAATGGCTTCCATTTGTCATCACCTCTTAAACCTGTGAGGATTTGCCTTACCAATTTATCCTCCTCGATGTCTTCATCAACTGCTCCTAGTGCATCTGCAATGTCCTTCATCCTTGTTACATAGTCTGAGATGGATTGAGAGGCCTTCTTCTTGAAAGTGGTAAATTCTGCCCACAAGGATGCCTTCCTTGACTTTGTGGTGTTTTGGAAATGCTCCTCCAAAGCATTCTATATATCACTTGCACTTTCAAGACCTCTAATATGAGGTAGCAGGTAGTCATTGACTGCCATAGAGATAATGCTCCTAGCTTGAGCATCTTTCTTCATCCAATTCTTCAAATCTGATAATTTCTCCCTAGTTGGAACACTAGGATCTCTGAATTGAGGCTTTTCTTCTTCACTAGTAATAGAATCTATCAAGTCTTTGCTCATAAGATGAGCTTCCATCCTCATTGACCATGCTGGATAGTTCTCTCTATTCAACTTCTCTATCTGAAGAGAATCTCCCATCCTTTCTTCACCTGTGTATTGAATTCTTCAAACTTTATGAGTAATAGATGTACCTTTGCTTCGAATGATACTCCTTTTGTCTTCCTTGATGTCCTATGGCCTTGTTCTCAAGATTTGCTCTTAAGCTTTCCCCTTTTGAACCTTCAGATGTTGAATTCTTTATGACTGCAGCAGTCGGGATCCTCCTTTCTTCAACTCTGATGCTTCCTGCTCTGATACCACTGATGGAGAGTGTTAATCTCCGAAAGAACAAGCTACTCTTGAAGTTGGAGCACCTCTATAACAAGAGTAACTCAAACCTTCACCAATTTTAGAGGATCAATGATCAATTATGAAGATTTTAAAAAACCTGTGAAGGAGATGACTACACAGAAAGTCTGTTGCACATATCTCTCTCATTAACTTATCAACTGTGTAAAGTTTTTTATGAAACTTTGCAGAATGTGTTGCCTACTATTTGCGGACCTTCTCCAAGTTGAATCACTCCAAAAGATTCAATAGATCTTGAGGAATGATCTCAACAACTTACCTATGTCTAAAATTGCTCTTCTGAAAAGTCGATTCAGACACCTGTAACGTCTAACACTTGATTCTCTCAATCTAGAACCCGTTTATATAAATGCTTTTAGCCATAGATGGCTTACCTTCTAGCTTAAATTTTGACTCCTTATTCATGCAAAACTTTAACCTGTGCACTGAGAAATGATCAAATCATTGATCATCGAGATTGCGCCTGTTTCAAGAAACAATGAACACTTCTTCACATATGAATGTTCCTACTCATAATTCTCACAGCCTGTTTACAATTAAGCTCTCAAACTTTAACCATAGACTCAATTAGACATCTACAAAAGGATTCTTGAAATGATCAAGTACAGAAGGAGAATGCAAAGAAACATCAGGCGCAATTTTCTTTCATTCCTGAAGGAATTTTACAACTGAGTGATGAGAGAGATTCTATCCACTTCTAAGATGTCTAATGACTCATACAACTACCAATTTCTCTATTCACATGCTCTCTCATATTTGCCCCGACTTTTTACTTATATATATAGCCATATATGTACAAGCTTATGACCATACAAAAGATATATATGAGCTATCTCTAAATTAATGTACATATGTGTACACATCTTCATCTTTTGAATATGCACTTCCTTCATGCTTCATGAATTAGTCTTTTCTTCAGTCCTTGACTTCAATTCTTCACCCAAAACTTCAATTGTTGATTGCCCCGCACCAATAAGTAATTCATTTCATAGAAGGAGTGGTATCTACCCCTTCCTGTTCCCTTGTTCTCTTTGACCCTCTCATCATAGGCTTAGAACTTGTACTTGCCACATCAACTAAGACCACACCATGTTTCCTCCTTGGGACCATGGTGGACTTAACATATTTTCCCATTTCAAGGGTTGACTACATCTCCTTAGATATTCTCCAATGTTTAAGAGCATGATATATCAAAATTGTTAGAGTAGTACTACCATTCAAGAACTTTTTGTTTCCCAGTTATTTTCAAAAATCCGTTCTTGTAGATATGATGTTAGGTTAATCGGGTTTCCAATTTGTTTAGCCGTGTGAGACAATAACTAAACTATTATCCTTTGGGATGTCATTTATTGATGCATGTTTGGGAAGCAAAAATGTTGATGGATCAAGCTCACCTCTTCCTCGATATCCATTCAATTGATGTCCACAAAAGTGTACTTCTTGGCTTCATGAATTTCATATTTGAGATTTGTAATGCCATCCTTTATCCATCCAAATGCATCTTCAATCAATTCATGAGTAAATTGGATGGTCTGTCGCACCCCATCTAGATTTAGGACCTTTTCTTCTCGGATGGAAGGCATGTTGAGACAAAGATGTGGTGTGTTCATCGCATGGGTGCATCTTTTGAAATCTGGTTAATAAATTGGAAGCTACAAATACAATTCAATTCCTCCTTTTGTCCATGTGTCCAACAATCTAGGTAATTCATGTAGTTATTTGAAATCTTGAGTCATCATAGGAAACTGATGATCTCGATCCATGATCTCTATAGTGACTAAGAAAATATGTTCTCCTGCTCTTTGGTCATCTTGAAATCCATGACCTTTTGCTTTTACCACACATTCCAATGGAAATTCAGTTATCCCGATATGGTTTAATCAAAAGAAGGTGATCCTATATCTATTGAGGAAAATTATAGATGTTTGCATAGAGTATATGTCAAATTATGTGTCTCAAATGACACTTCAAATATTTGTAAAGGGAGTAAATAAGTTTCCTTTTCGTGGGAAAAATGTTTCAAGAAATAGTACTTTATTAGAGAGAAGGTCACAACAAACAAAGTAAACATGAGACATCTAAGTGCTCATCTACAAGCCAATCACACTTTATTAAAGACAAGGTCTCAACAGACAAAGTACTAAACAGGACACATCTAAGTGCTCATCTATAAGAACCTAATATGGCGGAAATGTTCCTTCATGAATCAAATCATAAAGCATTCAAAGATTCTACCAACAGGAAATCAAAAGCTTCAGCTTGAAGGGAGTGTTAGAAAGCTTAAAGGGGAGTCTTGGAAGAATTGAAGGGCATTCAAGTTCGAGCATGTGGAAAAAGATTCCTCCATGACAAACAACTCCTCAATGACAACATTGGAGACCACATTGGCCTTCTACTCTTCTTTGTACGTTTCAACAATCCTTTAGATTAACTAGTGTGGCTGAAAACATAGCCCCAAAAGGTGAACTTTCGTTGTCGAAGAAGTACAAAGAACACTCTTCATTGACTCGGATGACAAGGTATGCCAAGTTCTATGCCTTGGTCACAACATATCCATTGTTTGTATATATGCCTATAACCCTAATGGGTCACTTATCCTTATACATTCAGTTGGTGATACAAACTAGTTATGTGTTGGTGTCCAAGCTTCTCCTTCATCCTAATGTTGTGCATGCATATGCCTTGGAGAAACCCTTGCGTGGGTAGGCGGGTCACTTGTCCATCTATATGCCTATAACCCTAATGGGTCACTTATCCTTATGCACTCACTTGCTTTTATCCTTGTGTTGTTCATGTGCTTCCATAGCCCCAAACTCTAATAATATTTAGAGGCAGAATTGCTTTTGTATACGTTTTCTTAAAAAAATACAATATATTTATTTTGTGCTACGTTCTTGAGCTAAACTAACCAAATTCTATAAGCCATTTCACCTCGATCCCCATAACCCATGAAGATCCATTTCATGGAGATTGCACCTAACATGCTCCTCAACTCGGGCCTTACGTGAACAAAAGTATCACAACCAAAGATGTGGAGGTGGTCATATGAAGGTGCTTTGCAAGAGCACAACTCTTTGGGGAGAGCCTCTTCCATCCATGAGGAAGACTAGCTATGGACAACATGCATCTCACCCTCTCACATAAAGTCATGTTATAACTTTCAACCACATCATTGGAAGAGGGGTTGTATGGGATTGTTGGCTCCCTCTTAATGATAATATTCTCACAAAATCTATTGAATTCAGCATGCGAGAACTCACCTATATTATGTTTGGGTACGTATTTCAAATTTCTTCCTTTCTTCGTGGCCATAAGTGCATGAAATTTCTTAAATGTAGCAACGGCTTCATCCTTAGATTTTAACAAATAAATCAAAAGATCCTGAAGTGGTTAACAAAGGAAACGAAGTAAAGAGCACTTCCTATAGATTTTATGGACAAGCCACAAACATCAAGGAACATTATGAAGAAAATTGGATTTATGAGAGACACAAGAGTAGTAGGAATTTACTTGCTTACCATATGGACATTAGGCTCTTTTAGGCAATGCAAGCATTAAGCGTGTGCATTTCTTAGTTCCTTCTACAATCAGGCTTGACCTTTTATGAGGTTTTCACGAGCTTCAAAGAGCCCTTTTCAAAGATAGTACCATATCCATGCATATCCATCAGCCCAACTGAAAGTAGGATCTTTTTATGCCTACCACATAATAAGCATCATATAAAATTAGCTTAATGCCATCACCCAAACACAATGCTCCGTGACAATACCTTCAATGGAACACACATTATTGTTTTCAAGGTAAATATGGCCATGATTTCGTGCATCAAACCTAAGAAAAGAAAAAATCCTTAATAACATTCACATGGAAAGACATTCTTGAATATACGTCCATGAATAAGCAAGGCATTCATAAGATCATCTTTAGTAAGATCCATATCCCTTGCATGGCATAAGGTGGAAGCGTCATGTACACATGCATCATCATTATGATCATCACATAAAGTAGCAAGATAAATTTCCTCCATAAGAGATAACGCCTCAAAGCCAACATTGGAGACCACATTGTCCTTCTACTTTTCTTTGTCCGTGGACTTGTGTTGTGCCTCATTGTTAGAGTTTGTCTTGTTTTTCTCACTTGTATTCTTCTTTCTTCCTATCTCTCTTTTGTAATACCGGCAATGTTGCTTCTTGTGGTCTTCTCTATCATGTTTCGCTGAATGAGCAGGGGCGTGAAAAGAAAATTCCAAATCCTATGTGGCAGAGGAAAATCTCTTGGGATGAGGGAGTATCGGAACATTGAGCAACAAAATATTCGATGATGTGGAATGCAAAAACATTTGGGACCCCACCCTATGTGCATCGAAACCTCCACCTGACTCCACGTGTAAACTTATCATTGGAGCACATGTTCCCCTAGGATAGGAGGGCTCTCCTTAGTGTGAATTGGGCCATAGATAAAAGTAGTGTTCTGCTTAATGTGAATTTAGTGTGCATGTCAAGAGGAAGCTACTTGAAAAGACAAAAGATGTGTGCATTACGACTCAATATTTGAGTGACGATCTCACAGTTTGAATGACGATTATCGTTGATTCGTTATCGTCATTCTCTCCTTGTCCCTCTTTCAATTATAAGTCCTTTGTTTAATACGAAGCGGGACTTTGCGGAAGTGTTCCTCGAGACAATGTTTGCGTCACAGTTTACGCCACACATGGGGTCTCTCTCTCTACCGTCGTCTTCTTTGCACAGTCAGAGAGACATCCGTTTGACGACAGAGAGCATGTGCGCGAGCATCACGAAAGCCAACTTTTTGTGCACGCGTCAGAGATGAGTGAGCCACAAAAGCTTTGATGAACGCATCCAAGCGCCGAGCCCAACCGTCTTCGGGGAGTGGATTCTTGGAACCTCCAAACTGCAAGGCGGTTATGGAACAAGGGGTTCAAAGAGTGGAAACAGCTTTGGAAACAAGAGACCCGCCAGTGGATTAGGTTCGAAGATTTGGATCCGAGACTTAGCATTACCTTTGAGGAATGGTCTCTTCTTCAAAGCAGGTGTTTAGCCTGGGACCGCTCTACTACCCGCCTTCTCTGCGGTCAGGATCCTCCTTGCTCGGAGGGCCTCAAATGGAGCAATGGTAAGAAACTGTCCAGAATCCCGAACTTCAAAGGGGAAGTGGATGTTCACCACACCCTTAACAAGAGATGGTGCCTTGCTTGGACCAAACTTCGGTGGGAGCTAAAATTCATGTCTCTTTGGCACCCCCTAATTGAGGTCAAAAAGTCCGTTCTCATGTGGCAGGTCTTGCATAAAGGAATCTGGACCAATGCAAGGGTTAACAAAATCTGTGGTGTGCCGCCATGGTGCAAGCGTTGTCATCGGTGCATCGAAGATTTAGCCCACCTGTTCTTTGACTGCCCCAAGTCCCGTGTTGTCTGGCATCACGTGTCCCGAGTTTTGAGAATTACGAGTCAAATCAACTGGCAACAAGTGATGCTGGGTGAGGCGATTGGATGCTCTTCGAGGCTATGGAATGCCATCAGAGGCGAGGCTCTCTGGAAGATCTGGAGAGAGCGCTGTGCCGTCAATTTCGACCAAACTCCTAAGGAATGGTCGATCGAGAAATCCTTGTTTCTCCTTGGTAAAAGAATCTCCCGAGTCAAAAGTTCACCACCGTTTAGACATCACTGTATTTATCTCCTGGAAAACAACAAGTTGAAACCCAAATGGGTCCCACATGAGGGTGATGATAATGTTATCCACCTCATTTGTAATGCCTTGTAGCTTGCTAGACTTCTCCCCTGCGTTGTGGGATTCGGGGGGTCCCATGGGCACTAATCCCGTTCACTTGTAACTTTTTCTCTTTATATAATTAAAGTCCGGGAGATTAGGTTAAGGCCGAACTTCCTTTTAAAAAAAAAAAAAAAAAAAACCGTCTTCAGCCGCCCATTTAAGCCCGCTGCCTTGCTCTCAACTCCTGACTCAATCCTCCCATAGAAAATTGGTGCCTCAGCTCTTCTTCCTCTCATCCAATTAGCCATACGCAGTACTGTCCGCTTCGGTCACTTACCATTCGGCCCTCGGCAGCACAGAGATGAGCGATTCCAGCTGCATGGCCTCCGCCACGCTTGCGACCATTGCCGGCGTCGGAGGCGGTGCCTGGCCCATAAGACCTCAAGGAGGCAATGCGCTCAGGAGAGACGAGTGGCATTCAAGTGTCGCAGGCTCTAGCTCGGTCGTCATTATCTGTGGTCAAGGCTGCTGCATGAGCCATGTAGTAACGCAGCTGCTGTACAGCTTAGGTACTAATCCTTGCGTCCTGGAAGTTGTGCCCGACCATAAGCTCTCTTACGAGCATCAGCAGGAGCTTCCCGCCATCTTTGTTGGGGGACGCCTCCTGGGTGGCGTGGACAAGTTGCTGACAGCTCACATCAGCGGAAATCTGATTCCGCAACTGAAGGAAGCAGGTGCGCTCTGGTTGTAGTAAAACGGTGGAAGAATGATCACTCAAGGTTTTCTTTAGACTCCCGATTTTCCTCATCTCACTCGAGTGCGGCAGCTGCCTCGGCGATCTGCTCCACGAACTCAAAAACTGAAGCCGCTCTTTGCATGACAAAATGTTCACATTTCTTATTGACGCCAAGACGTCTAATCCGGCTTCACAGCGTGTACATACATACTCTCGGCAATACATTCATTATGAAAGGTTTTGCAAGTGACTCGACGTTTGAACTCCTCTTTTCGTCATTTTGCGAACTTGTTCTTTGAATTTTCTTCTTTACAAAAAATAGGAAACATACAGTCATTTTACGCATCCAATCCTCTCAGGAAAAAAGCGAGGTCTTACAGTTCAAGAATCGCATAGTTCTCTCAGAAAAAACCGAGGTCTTATGCAAGACACTCTGCAAGAGTCTCTCTTCTTTTTCTTTTCATTTGGAAGCGACTATGTGCACATCAAACTCCAAGTGGGATCGACCATATGTGATCACTAGGTACTTCATAAGATGTCCACAAGATGGATCACGTGGATGCCCCATAGATAGACGACCAATGAGGTACAAGAATTAAAAAATATCTCATTGGATGGGATCACTTTCATGTGAGATAGATAGGATGATTCCATGTGGTATGTCAGAACCTCCAAAGCTTTGTCAATATCCACCATGAGATGTTTATGGCCAAGAAATAGGTTGTGCAAGATTGAAATGCAAAATATGAAGCACCAAATCATAATCACATGGTAGTACTCCTCCACGGAATGTACAAAGTCTTCATATGTTCTCGTAGGACCATGACAACCCTCTCTAAACCGAGAAGATGGCTCAAAAGAAGATCCAACTAAATGATGTATCCATGTAGATGCAAGAGTATACTGTGGATAGTGGAAATATGTTTGACTCCATGAATGGAACATTATATGCTTAAAATATTACTGTAAAGGAGGTAAGTGGGCCTCGAAGAGATGAATGGAAAATGATGATTATATCTGTGTATGCCATACAATTTCAAAAGCAAGAAAAAAAAATAAAAAGCATAGTGTGTTTTCTTTCATAAATTTTTAATGTACTAATGATTTTTTATTCCCATGTCGTTTCTCTCCATGGATAGGTTGCTATGGGATTCGGAGGTTACTGCATGATTCTAAGGTCCGAGATTGTCATGATTTGCTGAGAAGATTAAAGTGAAGAGAAGTTTATATGAAGTGAAGAGAAAGGTTTGAAGACCCAAATTGAAGAAATTACCTCCCGTGGATCTTCCTTGTGGATCTTCTTTCCAGGTGCAGGTTTTTCATGATTTGAAGAGGATTATATGAAGTAAAGAAAGAAGTTTCTGAAGAGTCGAAGTGAAGCATTATGCCCCGTGGTTCTCTTCTATGGAGCATCTCTCGAGGTTGAAATTTCGGAGATATTATATGAAGTGATTGTCGATTTTTGAAGTAAAGAGGAAAAAAAAGTGCTTGGACACGAAGTTTATGAAGTTTGAAGACCAAAATTGAAGTAAAGTTCCTATCGCGAAGATCGAAGAGAAGCCCGTCTATACTATATTACCTGATCCAAACTGTAGCGGCATATTGTATCACCGATCTGCACTGTACCGGCATATTGTATCACTGATCCACACTATAGCAGCCGATTGTATCACCGATCCATACTGTAATGGCATATTGTATCATCGATCTGCACTATAGCGGCCTATTGTATCAGTGATCTGCATTATTGACATTTATTGGAGGACTTCAGTTCTATTTACATTGTATCATTGAGCATAGTTATTCCATTCCTCACTGTATTTTGATTTTTCATCCATGACACTTACGAGCATACGCATACGCGTGAGACGCCTCGCTTTCTCTCCCGAGGTGCGGGCCCATGACGTACGATACGAGTCATCTTACCAGGTCGAGGCGCCCAGCATGCAGATGTCCCTTATCGAACAGGGAGAGCGACCCATGCCGACCTTATCCAACCGCGCGTCACTCTTACCTCCTTGACTCCTTCTCGACAACGTTAGCTCTCAAGTGGCAGGGGAAACAATGCTACTCTTCTTCTGCAACAAGACTCATATTAAGACAAGTTTTATTTATTAAACATTCACTTACCATCAATCTTCACTATTTTAAAATTTGTCGTACTATTTCAGTGCCACTATTTTAATATCGCAATTGGCACGAACATATATAATGTGACTCATAATTGTAATGTAACGTATATAATGAAACATATATAATGTGACTCACGAACGTATATAATATAACGTTTGGCGCGAATGTATATAATGTCAATGTCACTCAATTGACTTACGAACAGAATAATAGAATCACCTTCGATGACTTACGAATAGAATAACAGAACACATTATGCAGAAAATGGTGCAAAATGATTCATTAGAAAATTTTTGAAGTATCGGGTGACCCAAACAGACTGGCGCCAGTCCGTTCGGGTCACCGTTACTTCACCGGACATGTCATCAGCTTCCCCTTACAACTCATCAGCCACGATGTCATCAGCTTCACCTTACAACTCATCAGCCACGATGTCAAAAAAGCAAAAATATCCATTCGATTCACCGTACTTTAGGCGACTAGAGCATCATGTGCCCCCCCCCCGTAAGAGAGCATGTGCGCGAGCATCACGAAAGCCAACTATTTGTGCACGCGTCAGAGATGAGTGAGCCACAAAAGCTTTGATGAACGCATCCAAGTGCGGAGCCCAACCGTCTTTAGCCGCCCATTTAACCCGCTGCCTTGCTCTCAACTCCTGACTCAATTCTCCCATAGGAAATCGGTACCTCAGCTCTTCTTCCTCTTATCCAATCAGCCATACGCATTACTGCCCGCTTCGGTCACTTACCATTCGGCCCTCAGCAGCACAGAGATGAGCGATTCCAGCTGCATGGCCTCCGCCACGCTTGCGACCTGTGCCGGCGTCGGAGGCGGTGCCTGGCCCATAAGTCCTCAAGGAGGCAATGCGTTCAGGAGAGACAAGTGGCATTCAACTGTCGCAGGCTCGAGCTCGGTCGTCATTGTCTGTGGTCAAGGCTGCTGCATGAGCCATGTAGTAACGCAGCTGCTGTACAGCTTAGGTGCTAATTCTTGCGTTCTGGAAGTTGTGCCCGACCATAAGCTCTCCTACGAGCATCAGCAGGAGCTTCCCGCCATCTTTGTTGGGGGACGCCTCCTGGGTGGCCTGGACAAGTTGCTGGCAGCTCACATCAGCGGAAATCTGATTCCGCAACTGAAAGAAGCAGGTGCGCTATGGTTGTAGTAAAACGGTGTAAGAATGATCACTCAAGATTATCTCCAGACTCCCGATTCTCCTCATCCCAATCGACCCAAAGAGTGCAGCCAGCAGCTGCCTCGGCGATCTGCTCCACGAACTCCAAAAATGAAGCCGCTCTTTGCTAGGCAGAAATTAGAAATGAACATGACAAAATGTTCACATTTCTAGGCAGATCGCGAGGCTTCAAGTCTCACCGGGGGCTGGATGCCTCAAAGTATGTCAAGATGACTGCTTCTACTATGAGTCGGATGGGGCTGGATGCCTCAAAGTATGTCAAGATGACTGCTTCTACTATGAGTCGGATGTGTGTCTTTTTAAATTCATTGTTTTCTCAAAAAATAAAGTTCACATTTTTTATTGAGACCAAAACGTCTAATCCTGCTTCATAGCATGTGAACATACATACTCTCGGCAATACAGTATTAAAGGCTTCCCAATTTTCTTGATTCGTCAAATCTACACATTGTTCAGTGGCTGCACGTTTCAACTCCTCTTTTTGTCATTTTGTGAAATTATCGTTGATTTTATTACTATTATTATTATTTTTCTTTAGGAACATAGAGACATTTTACATATTCAGTTCTCTTAGAAAATCAAAGGTCTTATTGTGCAAGAATCGAATCTCGTAAGGTAGGGGCACCTATCATGAGAGACTCATGGACATGTCTAGCCAAGCCTTGAACTCAAGACTTCCTCCAATAGCTTCAAGGTGTCAGTTATTAGGCTACGCGGGCTGAGTGTGTATTTCCAATTCATTGTACTCTAAAAAGAAAACAAAAACAGAATCGCATGATTCATCGACACTCTCTTCAAGAATCTCTTTTCTTTCTCTTTTCCTTTTCCTTTGGAAGCGTGGTCTTACTATTTACTCTTTTCATAAACTTAAAATCTAAAATATAGAAGTGATGCACCCAACCAACCCAAGGGAACTTAGCCATCATGATCACCTCCATGTGAGATAGATAGGATGACTCCATGTGGTATGTCCGAACCTCCAAAGCTTTGTCAATATCCACCATGAGATGTTTATCTCTAAGAAATAGCATGTGTAAGATTGAAATGGAAAATATGAAGCACCAAATCATAATCACATGGTAGTAGTCCTCCACGGAATGTACAAAGTCTTAATATCTTCTAGTAGGACCATGACAGCCCTCTCTGAAATGAGAGGATGGCTCAAAAGAAGATCCAACTAAGTGATGCATCCATGTAGATGCAAGAGTATCTTGTGGATAGTGGAAAGATGTTGGACTCCATGAATGGAACATTATATGCTTAAAATATTACTGTAAACGAGGTAAGTGGGTTTCAAAGAGATGAATGGAAAATGATGATTCACTGATCCTAGAGTAATAAAGCTCAATTGAAGCTGAGGGAAAATGAAAACCTTCGATGGTACGATGGGAGGTGTAGCCTTCTTAGGTGTAAATTGAGACTGTATCTCTAAGTCCTCATGCTCCAAAACTGTATCATGATCTCGAAATCCATGTAGAAAGAGAGCATGCTTTGCATAGTGTGGTTGTTTGATTGTGGAATGATCCCCCTTTCGAGAGCAAATGGAAGGATCTGGATCTTGAGAAGAATCCAAAGGGAATGAACACTTACATTAATCATCAAAAGTGTAGTCTTACGTAATATTAACCGAGTGACTCTTAGGGTCATACAGTTTGCATGCCTTCTAATAGTCAATATAACCGATGAAAATGTTTGCTTAATCCTATCATCATCAAGGCCTTGCAAACTACCAAAGGCTCTAAAATAGCTCACATTTGGTTTCCTCTAAAAGTAAGCCTTGAATGGGGTTTGGTTCTTCCAAGCATGTGAAAATCCTCTACAAAGGATATGCGGTTGTATGTAGAGCTTCACCCAAAAATTTTTTTGGAAGTTTTTTCTCATGAAGCATAACCTTTGCCATCTGTAACACACTTCAAATCTTGTATAGAACAATACCTTGATGAATATCCTTCTTTGCTTGGTACTTAATACCTTGCTGCTTCAAGTTCTTTGAGAAATTGTGGTTGACAAAGCCACTCTCTCCATCTGATCTCATGGTCTTAAAGAACTTGGAAAGTCGTCTTGAACTATCTATGTCCAATCCTTGAACTTGGAAAGTGCATCCTCTTTATGTTTTGGTTAATAAACCCAAGTGTGTCTAGTAAGTTAATCTACTATCAAGTGGAAGTAAAGTGACCCACATAGTGATGGTGTATGCATAGGTCTTAAAGAACTTGGAGAAGCTTGTAGGAGATAGAAAAGTGAGTTGCAAAGCAACGAATTTCGATCTAGCCAACTGGCACAAGACCAACCCTTGAGCTTATGGAGACTCAAAAAGACATTATAGGCATGTGATAAGTGCAATAAAATGCACTATGTACTTTGGAGAATTAAGGAGAAAGAGTTGATACAAAACAAATAGGTTTGCGCATCTACTAGCTCAAAAAACTTACTATCTTTAGATGAAGCAATCAACTCCAAATGCTCATAGCAACCAATATGATTACAATTGGAAAAACTCCTTTTGGAGGAGTGATACACATACGGTTGAGTGAATATAATGTAGAAGATTACAAGAAGTAAGAAAAATATGCCTTTGGAATGAACATGAAACTTAATATTGGTACTTCCTATTTTTTAGGAATGCAGAGATAGACCCTGAGATAGAAAAACTGAGATTTCTCCCAATCTACTAAAGCAAATGCTTTGAAAAATTATACACATAAACTAGCTAATATCTTTACAATGAGCGCTTAGTCATCCAATCTAGAGCTCTCTAAAGAGAGAAGCAACCTCTAAAAACTTACTATTGTTGAAGAAGATGATGCAAAAAAATGAACGAGCAAGACAATGATGGCCATAAGTGTATGTATATTGCTTCCGTAGGATTTTAGCTCTCTTTTTCTACTTTTACATGTGTAAATATCTAGGATTTTACAATGGTGAATGATCCATAAAAAGTCTTTTAAAAAGTACAATAAATGAGCATAAGTAAAAGAACTCTCCAATGGATATTCCTTTGACATAATCCAAATGATAGATTTCTGATGGAGATCAAATCCACCTCAAGCATATTGTAAGCTTGATGTTCCAACAACTCCCCTTCAAGCTAAAGTATGCTTGAGTCTTCTATCCCTAATAGTTTGAGTACTTGCCATTGAATTAAATCTACAAAGCTTTATTCCATCCAGTGCCTTCATCATCATAGTTGCTACTTGCTTTTCAGTTGGAACAAAAGAAATGTCAATCTCCTTGCCATGAGCTTCTCCTTGATGAAGTGGTAATGAACTTCTATGTGTTTGGTTCTTGCATGGAAAATAGGATTTGCTTCTAGATGCATGGAGCTTACAATATGGTTAAAAGCATTTTATAAAAATTATGGACTTGTGAGTTCCAAACGTCACATATTTTGAGATAATTCTTGAGTTGCTATGGTCAAACCTTTGTACTCTGCTTTATTTGAGGATAAAGCAACTATTGGTTGCTTCTTAGAACTCCATGACACTAGCTTTGAACTTGCAAATGCTAAGGAACTAGAGATACTTCTTCCATCATCCTTAGCTCTGCCCAATCTACATCTGAATACAATTTGATATACGAATCTGAAGAGTAAGGATAGAGTATACCTTCATTGATTATACCTTTGAGATACTTAATTACTCTCTTAGCTACATCCATGTGTCATCTTTGTGGAGAGTGCATGAATTGGCTTAGCACTCCTATTTTATATGACATGTCTACCCTTGTATGAGTAGCATATATCAAGCTATCTACCGATCTTTGATATTCTTTAATGTCTTCAATTTTCTCACCTTCATAAACACTAAGTTTATGATTCATCTCCAAAGGTGTACCTGCAGGTTTAGTATTCTCCATCTTGAACTTAAGAAGTAGATCCTGAATGTATCTTCTCTTAGTCAAATACATTCCTTCATTTGTGCATATGACCAACATACCTAGGAAATATGTGAGCTTACCTAAGTCACTAATTTTGAATTCCTCTTGCATGTGTCTCTTGATCCTTTGAATGTCATTCAAATCATCACCTATCACAATAATATCATCTACAGACACATAGAGATAGGTAACCATATTGTGATCCTTTTTTATAAATAGAGAAGGATCTGAGTTGCTAGGTTTGAATCCTTGATGTTGAACATATGTAACCAACCTGTAATACCAAACTCTAGAAACTTCTTTCAATCCATACAATGCTTTCTTAAGTCTACAAACATAAGATGCATGATTGGGGTCTTCAAAACCTGGAGGTTGTGACATCTATACCTCTTCACTTATCCAACCATTTAGAAATGCATTTTTTGCATCAATTTGTAGAAGTCTCTAATTTCTTGCAGTAGCTACACTTATCAATGTTTTGATTGTAGTCATCTTTGCAACTGGTGAGAATGTTTCCTCATAGTCTATACCATGCACTTGTGAGCATCCTTTGGTATACAATCTTGCCTTGTACCTACAAACTAATCCACCTGAGTTTGTTTTAACTTTTTATACCCATCTACACCCAATTACCTTTTGATTGGATGACATTGGAACCAAATCCAATGTGTCCATCTCCTTCAGTGCATCTATTTCTTCTTTCATGGCCTTTCCCCGATTAGGATTTCCCTTTGCCTCCTTATAGGTTGAGGGTTCTTCTAAAATTGAGTCTTTCACCAAGTAGATTTAATGCTTTGTAACAAATTTGGAATCATATCTTTATTTTTCTGGTTGTTTCTTCTCTCTTCCTGTATATTTGCTTTGCCTCTTGACTTCCATAGTTTGTAATCCTTTTCCCTTTCATCTTCGTCATCACCTCTATCACTTCTTGGATTCTTGATCTTTTTATCATGCTTGTTTCCTAATTGATGAGGATCAGAATCAAGATCATATGGTAGAGTTATCTTTTGTTTTTCTTCATCATACCAAGACCTATGTTCTTCAAACACAACATCTCTACTTATAGTGAATTGCTTGGTTGAAGGATTATAGAACCTGTAACCCATCTAAGTTGAGTCATACCCAATAAACATTGCCTTTGTTACCCTTTCATCTAGATTACCTCTTATTTGTGATGGTGAGTGATCTACCTATATGATTCTCCACAATGTACTAGATACTTTTTGAAGCAATCAAGCACTTCATTCTTACTCTTGATAGAGTATAGAATAGTCCATCTACTATGGTCACAATGAATGAAACATAATACCTTGATCCTACCAATGAAGGCTCTTGACTTGGTCCCCATACATTTGTATTTACTAATCCCAATTAGTTGTTGTGGATGTAGCTTTTCTGGTTGAATAGTTGTCTTTCTACCTTCCCAATCTGCCATGCATCACATCTGTTGATCATGTGTTACTTTGATATGTTTGGAAGTCCTATAACACTTTGATCCCTACATATATCCTTCAAGCTTCTTTCATTCACATGAGCAAGTCTCTTATGCCACACTTGAAGCTCACATAAGGTTTGAGACCCAAAAGTAAGTAGAACTATGTTCCTAGTTTCTCCTACTTCAAAAGTAAAGAGCCTACCATGCTTCTCACCTCTAGCTATCTTCTTCAAGCCCTCACATTGATCTTCCACAAAAGCTCCATGTTGGGTGAACCTAACTTGCAAGCCTTTTTGAACTATTTGGCCTACACTTATTCGGTTTGTAGTGATAGTGGGTACATAGAGAACCTTACTCAAAATTTTTGTCTTGCCATTGGAAGCTTTGACATAAAGAATCTACTCCAGATTGTGCTTTATGCCATCCCCTGTTTGAACTTCATGTCCATGCTTTGGACTTTTCCAAATAGATAGAAGAGCAATGTTAACAACAAGATGATTTGAACCTGACTCTATGTAGAAAAGATGATTGTCTTCTTTACCTTCTTTCTTGCTTAGATTCATTAGAAACAATGACTCTTCATGTGGTTGAACTTTTGAATAATTGTTGAAGTCCCTTCTATTATGGCCTCTATTGTTATCTTTGAAGTTGTGTCCACCTCTACTTCTATTGTTGCCATATTGACTTCTTCCACTTCCTCTCTGGGTCTTCCCATTGAACCAGCAATTTTGAATGATGTGGTTGGTCTTATCACAGATGCCACAAGGTTGACATACTGATGTTTGGCTTGTCATGCTTTGGTCCTTTCTTCTTCCCTTTCCACTTGCTCTTGCTTGCAAAGTTTGGTTGGGAAGTCTCCTCTTCATCTTCTTCCTTCTTCTTTCCTTTCATCTTCTTGTCCTTCTTAGCTGCATATATAGCACTAGTTGAATTACCATGATAGGAGTTACCTTCCTTTATTCTATTGTTGGCCTCTTGATTGAAGAGTTATCCAAGAATATGTTGAAGTCTATAGTTTGCACATCCATGATGAGATCATAATCCATGGTGAAGGATTGCCATTTCTTATCACTTGGAATCCCATTGAGAATTTGCTTCATGATAGCCTCTTATTCAATCGGCTCTCGAATGGATGCTAACTGATCCACAACCTCCTTGACCTTGATAAGAAACTCAATGATAGTTTGTTTAGGTTTCTTCTTCATTTGGTTGAACGCATTTCAAAGATGGTTCCTCCTTGCTTTTGTACTAGCAGAAAAGAATGTCTCGAGGGCATCCCAAGTCTCTTGAGATGTCTTGCATCCTCTAATATGTGGTAATAGAAAGTCAGAGATATATTTTAGTATGTATAACCTTGCTTCAATCAAAATGCTCTACATGAGCATCCACATCATGCTCTAAACCATCCAACTAATCATCTCAAGTGTGCTCCATAAGAGCATCCACATGATCAATAAAGTCATGTTCTACAAAAGAATCATAAGCATCTATACCATGCTCTACATAAGCATCCATCTGAGCATTTGAATCCTGCCATACATGTGCATCATGAATGTCAATAGACCTATGTGTAGGTAGACAAAATGAGACATGACGAGTCTCGCATCGCACATAAGGCTGAACTCCCACTAAGATCAGACAGTCTCTCACATGAAGTACCTATAGTGGATACCTATGCCCAATCCTAGCACCTCTGAAAGCATAAGCTATCCCAACTGCAACTGAAAATGATGCTCACCAAGGAATGCATAACATCATGCTCTCCCATAACTAGCTAACTGAAATCAAGCTCATAGGAAATGAAGACACATAGCGTACATGTTTGAGTGTAAGTGATGCCCCACTAGGTAGCATAAGGCATACATCTCCTGCAACCTCAATTTCATATTTCATACCATTAGGCATGTGCACACATCTCTGACTCTCACCTGAGAATCGACAAAACCACTCATGATGTGGAGTAACATGAAAAGCAACTAATGCATCAAGCAACCAAGCCATATGTGGGCTATCCAACGAACATGAGGAATCATGAGATGAACCATAGGAGAAAGTGATATAAACATCACTAGCATAATCAACTGCCACAGACTCTCCTAAAATCACTACCTAACCTACAACATGTGCATATCGCCGATGTCATTGATATGTGCGTGTGTATGTGTATGTATGCATATGTGTATATATGTGTGTGTATGTATGTGTGTATGCATGTGTGTGTATGTATGCATGTGTGTATATTTGTATGTGTGTGTATGCATGCATGTGTGTATATGTGTGTGTATGTAAGCATGCATGTGTGTATATGTGTGTGTATGTAAGCATGCATGTGTGTACATGTATGTGTGTATGTATGCATGTGTAAATGTGTAGATGTGTGTGTGTGTGTGTATGTATGCTCTATTTTCCTATCTCTATCTTCCTTTCTTTCATCATTCTTTATCTCTCACTCTCTCTCTCTCTTTCTCTCTCTCTCTCTCTCTCTTCTCTTTCTCTTTTTGTCTCTTTCTCTCTCTATCTCTCTCATCTCTCTCTCTTTCTCTCTCTATCAATAGAGAATAAAACAATCGCTTACAAGTATGTTCCTCTTTTGGATCATTGTCATCAAAGCGTAATGTATGTCGTCTATCGTCGAATTCCAAACAATCGATGCCAAAGAACTTCTGCAAAATCAAAGAGAAGAGAAATTGTAAGACCTAAAGCATAGAGAAAGACAAAGGCTAACAGTACGTGCACCACTTACTAAGATGTGAGATCTAAACCTAGAGAGAGTGTGTGTGTAGAGAGAGAGATCTATGTGTGTGTGTATGTGTGTGTGTGTGCACAAGACAATGCAGGTCGCAATTCAGTTCGCACGTGCAAGTTCCACAGAAGACAAACAGTACTCAAACATGCACAAAAATGTGGAGTTTTGCTTTTGGGTTCCCAGTATGTTTAAAACATGGCCTCTGTATGGGCGTCGGTAACTTCCAATAAATTACCAATGCTTATAATACTGACGCTTATACTAATGCTCATACCGATGCTTATAACGATGGCTGCGGGACACATTGACGATACGTTTAAAATGGTCATACCGACGGTCACTTGACCGTCGATATCTTTAAGTGACCTTTTCCAACGTTTATACCGACGCCGAGAGTGACCGTTGGTATAGGCAGCATCGGTATGCCCTTCATATGTTGTAGTGCAAGTCTAGAAAGTTTTGTTGTAGTTCTATGTACATGTACAAAGAAACGTTCAGAATAGTGAGCATATATCAATGCTTCTAGACCTAGTGGAGGGCAACCATCTTCCAATTTTGCATTAGGGTGTTAGAATCATCCCCCGCATATGCATGTGTATGCATATGCATGTGTATGCATATGCATGTGTATGCATATGCATGTATATGCATATGCATGTGTGTATGTGTGTATGCATATGCATGTGTATGCATATGCATGTGTATGCATATGCATGTGTGTATGCATATGCATTTATGTATGCATATGCATGTGTGTATGCATATGCATGTGTGTATGCATATGCATGTGTGTATGCATATGCATGTGTGTATGCATATGCATGTGTGTATGCATATGCATGTGTGTATGCATATGCATGTGTGTATGCATATGCATGTGTGTATGCATATGCATGTGTGTATGCATATGCATGTGTGTATGTGTGTATGCATATGCATGTGTGTATATGTGTATGCATATGC
Source organism: Ceratopteris richardii (assembly GCA_020310875.1). Taxonomy (NCBI): domain Eukaryota; kingdom Viridiplantae; phylum Streptophyta; class Polypodiopsida; order Polypodiales; family Pteridaceae; genus Ceratopteris; species Ceratopteris richardii. The sequence continues at coordinate 10,567,449 of CM035423.1, forward strand.
ATGTGTGTATGCATATGCATTTGTGTATGCATATGCATTTGTGTATGCATATGCATGTGTGTATGCATGTATGTGTGTATGCATATGCATGTGTGTATGCATATGCATTTGTGTATGTATATGCATTTGTGTATGCATATGCATGTGTCTATGCATATACATTGTGTATGTGTGTATGTGTATACACATTTGTGTATGTGTGTATGCATATGCATGTGTGTATGCATGTGTGTATGCATATGCATGTGTATGCATGTATGTGTGTAAATATTTGTGTCTGCATATGCATTTGTGTCTGCATATGCATTTGTGTATGCATGTATGTGTGTATGCATATGCATTTGTGTATGCATATGCATGTGTGTATGCATATGCATGTGTGTATGCATATGCATGTGTATATGCATATGCATTTGTGTATGTGTGTATGCATATGCATTTGTATGCATATGCATTTGTGTATGTGTGTATGCATATGCATGTGTATGTATATGCATATGCATGTGTGTATATATGTATGTATGTATGCATATGCATGTATGCATTTGTGTATGTGTGTATGCATATGCATTTGTATGCATATGCATTTGTATGCATATGCATTTGTGTATGTATATGCATTTGTGTATGCATATGCATGTGTGTATGCATATGCATTGTGTATGTGTGTATGCATTGTGTATGTGTGTATGTGTGTATTTGTGTATGCATATGCATGTGTGTATGCATATGCATTTGTGTATGCATATGCATTTGTGTATGCATATGCATTTGTGTATGCATATGCATTTGTGTATGCATGTGTGTATTTGTGTATGCATGTGTGTATTTGTGTATGCATATGCATGTGTGTATGCATATGCATTTGTGTATGCATATGCATTTGTGTATGCATGTGTGTATTTGTGTATGCATGTGTGTATTTGTGTATGCATATGCATGTGTGTATGCATATGCATTTGTGTATGCATGTATGTGTGTATGCATATGCATGTGTGTACGCATATGCATGTGTGTGTGTATACATATGTGAGTGTGTATGTATACGTATATGTCTCTCTCTCTCTTTATGTTTCTCTAGATCTCTCTCTTTCTTCCATCTCTTTCTCTCTCTAGATCTCTCTTTTTCTTTCATCTCTCTCTCTCTCTATGTCAATTGAAAACAAAACAATCACTTACATTGATGTAATTGCTTGAATCGTTGTCGTCAAAGTCCAGTTAAAGTTCTCCTTCATCAAATTTCCAAAGACTTGATGCCAAAATCTCTTGCAAAACTAAAGAGAGAAGATATTAGGAAAGGAAAAGCATAAATAAAGAAAAAAGAGTGCTACAGTATGTGCAATATACTTATCAAAACTTCAGATCTAGAAAAATAAAGGTGTGCATAGAGAGAGAGAGAGAGAGAGAAAGAGTGACAAACAGAGATATGTTGCTCGCGCGTGCAAACTCGAGAATAGCATATCTAGTTTCAAAACATGATGAATGTTGAATTTTTGCTCTCAGGCCCGGTTAAAACATGGCGTCGGTATAAGCATCGATAGTTTCCAGCAATTTACCGACGCTGGTAACGGCGCATATAGCGATGCTCATACCGACGCACATGTACTCATGCGTATATTGCCTAGTCAATTTTCCAAAGTTTTTCGATGGCCATACCGATGCCGACACGTGACTGTCGGTATGGAGAATGTCGCTATGCCCTTGATATGTTATAGTTATTGCACCACTATTGGAAATTCTAGTTTTGCCTCTTTTTCACACATTGTGACTTCCAACTAAGGTTGTCGATCAATGGTAAACTCTTGCAAAGTTGAGGGCCCTATTGCAAGTTTTATGCCTATGCACACACATTGCCAAAATGAACTAGAAAGCAAGCCAACAAAGGTGTGCAAACATGGTACCAGCTAAAAATTGCATGGCTACCATGTGCAACAGACAACCTCACAACGAGGATCCACCAATGCATTAAGCTTAGCTAGTTGATACCTTGACATTCTGAGGACTTGTTGCTTGGTCATTACTTGATAAATCGGCTCTCCACATGCTCATTTTGAAGTTGTTGGATTTGCAAATGGGCAGATATAGACCCATAGTCTATTGGAGCTTGATGGAGAAGGTTCCCGTTTTTTCTCGGCAAGAACATGCCTATAGATGCCTACCAAGACCGAGCTCTCAACGTTCAAAGAAGAAGCAGAGGTGGTGGCCTAGAAGAAGTGCACTCCTCAAGAGCATGCACACTACTTTGGCAGATAATGGAAATGACTCAAGCCAAGCTAGTCAAAATTGGAATGAAGGGGAAGCTATCTTGCAACAAACCCGCATGGAGGAGTTTGATCGCACCGAGCTCGGATGTACTTAGCTAGACACTCAGGGATGCATACAACTACCAAGTCCATGGAGGTAGGCCAAAGACCCTAAAGAGGAACCTTGCCAAGGCCATGACTGTAATCAGACACCACTGGGGGACATTTCGAACCATGTGTAAGGTGGAGATGTGAAGGCTACTGCCCTCACCCCATTTGATGTCTTTCACATCATGTGGGAGGACCTGGCTGAAGCACAAAGTTATCTCCACACACAACATTTTGCCTTGTTGAAGTGGGCGTGAGCCTGCTGAAGCGCGCACTCACCCCATGAACTCAAAGCCTTGTCAAAACGGGCATAAGATGGTCGAAGCACACACTCCATCCAGGCTGAAGATGACCTTGCTTAAGGATCAGAGGGGGCTGTCATGGTCCTACTAGAACATATGAAGACTTTGTACATTCCGTGGAGGACTACTACCATGTGATTATGATTTGGTGCTTCATATTTTGCATTTCAATCTTGCACAACCTATTTCTTGGTGATAAACATCTCATGGTGGATATTGACAAAGCTTTGGAGGTTCTAACATACCACATGGCATCATCCTATCTATCTCACATGGAGGTGATCCCATCCAATGAGGTATTTTTTCATTCTTGTACCTCATTGACCGCCTATCTATGGAGCATCCACATGATCCATCTCGTGGACATCTTATGGAAGTTTGGAAAGCATAAAGATCCCGAATGTTCATATGTTGATATCAAGTTTCATAGCACTTTCTTCAACAAGTTCATTTCGATTTCGTGTTTTTTCTAAGTTAAAAAAGTGGGAGAAACAATACATGGCAGATCTTCAGAGAAACTTTTATGGATGTAGAGTGCTCAAATTTGATGAGGAAATTTCTGGAGTTTTTGATGAGATATATTTTGTAGATACGTTGTTTGATTTGCAAGATCTGATTGAAGGAAGAAGGAGTGATTATGTGATTGAAACGCACTCTACTTCCATGTACAAGGAAATAACAAAGTTTGAGCAAGATGAAAAGGGGAAAGAAGCCTTAGTTGAAACAAAATACAAAATGGTTGATAAAAAGATTAAACCAGTTGCAATTCCGCTTCCTAAAGATAGTAACACACTTATGGATGGAGCAAAAACCCAGCCACATCTAAGAGATCAAAGAAAAATAGGTCACAAGTTCACTAGAGAAACACTTGAGCACATTTAGTTAGGAAAAGATGGTTTTCTCAGTGACAAAGAGAAGAATGTATTAGAGAAGAATGTATTTTCACGGATGATATTCATGCATGGAAAGGCTTTATCTTTCAATGCCCAGGAAATTGGACGTGTAGATCCGTCTATGGTGACACCTATGATAATTTTCACGATACCACATGTACCTTAGAATCTTCGACCGATTCCGATACCAAAAGCTCACATTTCAAAGCTAATTGACCTATTGAATGAAAATATTAGAATGGGAATTCTTGAGCAATCAAGTGCTCCCTATTCTAACCATTTGTTCACAGTACCAAAGAAAAACGGGTCACTGAGATTTATTCAGGATCTACATCCGATAAATAAGGTAACAAGTAGAAATATGGGAATTGGGCTTATTGTAGATGAGCATGGAGAAGCCTTTGCAGGAAGATCTATTTATTCGATGGGGGATTTGCACTTTGGGTATGACCAATTCTGGCTAGCTCTCGAGAGTCACAACTTGACGATTATGAGGACACCACTTGGGCTTGTGCACATATGCACTTTGCCACAAGGTGCTACAAACTCGATGGCATATGATGAATGGTATGCATAAGGTGCTTAGGGATTTTATTCCGCATCTGACCATTTCGTTTGTTGATGATGTCCCTATTAAAGGTTGTAAGGAAAAAGATAAAGATGACACTCTTGACGAGGATGGATGTCGGAAATAAAACCACATAAATGATTGTGAATCCATTCTTAGTCAGCTGGAAGAGATTCATTTGACATTGTCTACAAAAAAATCAGTATTTGGAGTGCAAGAAGTACTGATTGTAGGAAGCATGTGTGGTCCTAAAGGAAGGAAGCCGTGTCCGAAGAAAATAGATTCCATTCAACATATGAAAGAGGTATGCGATTTCTTGGGGCATGTGTTTTCTATGTTGTGCGGATTCCTCATTTTGCCCATGTTGCAGACCCACTCTATCAATTGCTTAGGAAAGGGAAAAGATTTCAATGAAAAGACATCCATACTCAAACTATGAGGAAATTAAAGAAGGCACTTGCAAAAGCATCGCTGCTTAGGAAAGCCGATCATAGTGACAATAAACAAATTTACATCACCATATATACGAGTCCGACGGGTATAGGGTAGGTGATTGGCTAAGAGGGCATGAGGGAAAGAGGTATGTGATTAGATTTGGAGCTAAAGTACTAAATATTTGCCAGAGAGGCTACCCTCAGATTAAGCGAGAGATTTGGGGAATAGTGACCGCATTGAAAAATGATACAGAATACTTGATCGAGGCAAATATGGTGGTGGAAACAGACTGCTTACCATTGTTGGGAATGATCGTGAATTGTTCCACTGCAGACATTGCCATGTTAAGATGGATAGCGTACATCAAGTCACTAAACCCCGAGTTTGTTCATATATCCAGGATAAATAATGTGGTAGCCAATATCCTATCACGAGCTATATACGAAAATGAAGACTCGATGATTTCTAATGATGAAGAGATAAGCTTGGACTATTATGCTTCGCATGTACATACTTCGAGATTAGACAAAGCATTCAGAAGCCTAAATGGAAAAGAGCCTACTCATGGGGTTGAAAAGCCTGAGACTAGTATTGAGTCTTCAAAAAGAGGAACTCAGAAGAATTTAGGAAGCGGGAAAGGAAATAGGTGAAAAGAAGAGAAAATTTATGACGTTTCAGTAGGAATAATAGAAAGATTCAATGAAGATGAATATAAAGCCAAGTGGAAGGAAATAAAAAGATACTTAGCCATAAAGTCTCCTGATCCTAGTTGTAGCAAAGAGAAGTTTCGTACCATTCGGAGAAAGTCAAGCAATTACTTCCTAAAAGATGGATTACTTTGGAAGCAAAGGATTGGAATAGGTAAGATACCTCAACGAGTTGTAGGTTGCAATGAAACAAGACGTAAGATTATGCGTGAAATGCATAGCTCACTATGGGCCGGACATAAAGGCTTTCAACAGACTTATGAAAAGATAAAGGAAAGATGCTGGTGGCCTAGGATGTATGTAGATGTCTAGAAATATGTAGCCACTTGCAAACCTTTCCAGGTGTACTGGAATGTTAGACACAAAGATGAGTTGCATCGGACGTATCCTCTTAACATCCACTATAAGTGGGTTGTGGATCTAGTTACAATGTTGTTAGGGGTGCAACAGATGAGACATATTGTGTTGGCAAGAGAGGACCTAACAAATCATATTGAAGGAAGAGCTCTGAGAACGAAAACTACGAGCAATGTATGCAAGTTTCTATTAGAAGACCTGTTTAGTAGATTTGGCTATGGCAAGAAAATAGTCACCGATAGAGGTGAGCTTGATGCTGAGGAAGTAACGACTTCTTTGAAAAATATGGAATTCGGCTATCGCTCACCATAGCTTACAATCCTAAAGCCAACGAGAAAATTGAGCATGGACATCCTATGATTATTAAAGCTTTGGCTAAGGCTTGTGAGGGAAAGATAAAGAACTAGCCAAAATACCTTCCCTTTGCCCTTTGGGCAGACATGATGACATGCACTAGGACTACTGGATATATGCCAACAGAACTAATATATTGTTAAAAACCTGTTTTGCCGACGGAGTCACATGCTCTAGCATGGACTTCTTTGCCTTGGGAGGATGTGATGTCGTGAGAAGATCTTCTAGCAGTGCGGATTCTTCACTTAGAGAAAGGAAGAAATCTGGTAGAAGAAGTTGCAATTAAGCTCAGAGCATCTAGAGAGAGAATTGCATTTGATAAGCCCCATAGGTTAAAACCTAAAACTTTGAATGAAGGAGACTGGGTACTTGTCTATGTAGTACGAAGCTCGAAGAAAACTGATAAAGAGATGGTTTGGTCCCTATGTGATATGTAAAGTGTTTGACAATCGTTCATACTCGCTCAGGGAATTGGATTGAACTACCTTAAAGGAACTGATTGCTGGAAAGAGAGTTAAGCTCTTTAAAAGAAGAGAGAATGAGGATTATGAGATGGTGATAAAAAAGGAGGAAGAAGAAGATGAAGAAGATGAGGAGCTTGCAGAAGATATCCAAGACGGAGAAGAGAGATGAATAAAAATGGAAAATAAAGAATAAAAATATATGCATATGTAAATATCAAAAGTGTAAATAAATAAGAAGAGTAACTAAATATGAAATAATAAGTGTCCAAAGGTATGATTGTATATTGAATAATTAATGTCCGTAAACATGAATGCATGTTGGTGTACATAAATAAAGATTACATGCAAGATCATTTCTAATGTGTCTTCTTTGCAGGTGCAGTTGTACTTACAGATAAAGAATTGTGATTCAACCATGGAAAGGAACCTTTCTTATGAGGTGGAGACATCATCTCAGAGGAATTCACTTCGAGATAGAAAGGAAAATTTAACTTCAGCTATGAATAGAGCTTTGAGTCAAATAAAAAATACATCTTCAGTACAGTCTTCGGACAATGCCTTTAATGTTGAGTGCTTGCTCCTCGCGCGTGTAGATCCCTTAGCACAGATAATAGTGCATGAAGAAGGACCATCAACTATATTAGCTCCAAACTGGACTAGGGATACACACCCAATTTGGCCTAGGGCTAGACCTGTAGATCAGGCAGAAATAGGGAACTGGCTCGAGCCAGGAGTGTGCCTCTTGATCCATCCACGTACTATATTTTCTTATCCACCTATTTGTTTCCTATGCTTGCACATATTGAAGAAGAAAAGAAAGAGTCTTGATGAGAATATATCATGAAATGGTTCAAGAACAATGTGAAGATGATCTGTTAAGTGAAGAAGAGATTGATGCCTATATTCGTGATTACTTACTTTCTGAATCGATGGACCAAACAAGAGCTTTGGTATATGAGCATCCATATGAGTTAAATTGAATAAAACGAAAGGATTATGAGTTACGAGTCTGTGTTTGCTACTGTACATGAATAAGAGTGAATAGTTCCTTCTAAACTTGTGATCTGAGATGTGTTTATATGTGTGTTTCATGATCATGTTTTGTTTCAGCTTTCAACTTCGAAGAACATGTTATAAGAGAATTGAACAAAGAAAGTAAATTGTACATTATAATGGAATAAAGTTTCTAATGATTTTCATCGAGTTTTTCAGAAGGAACAAGAATCAAATCAATAAATGAAAGGTAGCGACTCGCAATGAAGGAAGAAGAGGTGATTGGAGACGACAGATTCAAGCGCCTTCTGACTTATATTGGTGAGGTGTTACTGCTTCAATTTTCTTTTTTTCTTATATATATGTATATATGTATATATGTCCATATGAAAAGACTACATGATTTGGGCATATGACATGTAACAAAAAGCATAAATAAGAAAATTAAGTAGAGCAAAGATCTCATACGATCATTGAGATTACATGTGATGTATAAGGACTGGGATTATGCGACTAGGATTAGAAAGCGGAGTAGAACTTTCAGGGACAAGACCTAGGGAGGTGGAGAGAAGACCTAAACTAAGTACCTGTATATACTAGTGTTTAGGAAAACTTTAAGAGTGAGACGCTTTGATTTCTGCTTTTGATCTCTCTTGTGATCCAACCTTCAGGCATATTATGTCTCAGGGAAAGACTTCATACACCAGCCACCTCTTTATGTGTATGTGTATGTGTTGTTCGGCACTCCGATGAGCTAGTAGGCGGGTGGGACTACCCTGGTTGGGGGAGCAAGGCCACGAGCTAATGCTAATTGTGTCGTATGGCCTAGCCTACATATTGTCACGCAGTCATACAGATCGATAGGTGGGTGGAGTCACTCTGACTAGGTGGCTAGAACCATGTATTGACATTGATTTCAGATGAGGCCTGACATTGTGCGTTGTGTTCTATGTCGAGTTGGTAGATGAGTGGTCTAAAACTAGATGGATGGTCTAAACCTAGTTGGGTGGTCAGGTCCACAAGTCTCATCCGATTTTGGCATATGCTGACGTGTGTAGAAAAAGAATAAATAAATAAAAGTAAAAACAAAAACATGAAGGATGAGCTGGGATGAATAAAAGTAAATAAAAATAAGATAAAAGTAAAATAAAAATAAGAAAAGGTCTGATGGGGATCCGAATGATAGGAGATCAATAGGGAAGTCAGATGGTAGTTTCATGAATCAAGTTAGTAAGGGCTGGTATATGCATATGCTTAGGTTGGGCTACTAGATCTGATCGGGTCCAGTTAAGGAGATAGCTATGAAGTTTCCAATTCACTCATGTGATTTGTAGTTTGAGTGCATTAGTGTATCTTGATATGTTGCATGGGATGCTTGTGTCTACCTCCCTCTCTGAACTTATATCAAGATTAATGCATTTTCAAATTTCATGCACATAATTAGATTTTCTTTATGTTTTGTTTATCTGCCATGACTACTTGATGCTTGCTTGTGTTTGATCTTGTGTACATAGGTTGGCACATCCAGAGGATGTAGAGGTTCAAAGGGGGTGGATGTGGTCGTGATTTGAAGCCAAGCTTGATGATCAAGCATGAAACACTAATTTTAAGCTCCACTAAAGGTAAGTTTACAAGCCACATTTAGGTTGATTGGAATGAGATCAACACAAACATAATCAGGTCATGTCCATACTTGGTCATGATTCTTAGCACATTTTCATGCTTGATCCACCTTTTAGCATATATATGCTTGAATCATTGGTTCAAAGTTTCATAATCACCTGTACCTATAAAAATGTTATCACTACCGCGAGATTTGCATGCTTTTTCTGACTCTGATTGGGCCGGTTGCTACGACACTGCCCACACAAATTCTACTAAACCTATAGTAGACTTCGAGAAACTTATACTAGCGAACAAAAACTGGTATATACCTTTGGCACAAAAAGATGAAGTAGCTTGCACAAGCACTGCGATAGTGCATTCGAAGGCTGAAATGATCTCAGATCGCAATTTCCTCACCACAGAGCGAAGCAGTTTTGATCTCAAAAACACGTTAAGTATGCTCACCAAATTTCGTGCAAATCTGAGACTACAAACAGAGGAGTGTCGACGGCGCCCTAGATGAACCGACGACCTGCTCTGATACCAATTGTTAGAGTTAGACGTCTGCAGAAGCACGCGAACAGTACAAGGAAGAAGAAGAAGCTTGGAGCACAACACACAATACTGAATGTTTTACTAGAGAATGTACAAAGATAAGTAGCCCATTAGGGCAATAGGCGTATATACAAGTCGTGGGAAAAAAACCTCCTAAAGAGGGAAAAAAAGTGCCCCAGCGGTCCTAGTGTGTTCACACACATCACTACCTAAATATATCAATAAATCCCCCCTGGGAGTGATGCGGTGAACAAGGAGCTCGCACTCATGTATAAGGAAGTGCCAAGCTATGTGGAAATCACTCCACAAAAGGAAGCCCAAAGCTTTGCGGAAAGCTTCAAACTTCTCCCTAGGCAGAGCCTTCATGAAAAGGTCTGCAATGTTCTCTTGTGTGGGCACATATGCCAAGCTGATCTCCCCAGCAGAGAACCTCTCCCTGACATAGTGATAATGCACCTCAATGTGCTTAGTACGAGCATGGAACACAAGGTTCCTCGCAACTGCCAATGCGCTCTGATTGTTAGTGAAGATGATGGTGGTAGAAGTCTGACCAACACCCAAATCAGCCATAAGGCGTCTGAGCCACACACACTCAACAGTAGCTATGAAAGCTTCCCTATACTCAGCCTCACAACTAGAAGTGGCCACAGTAGACTGCTTCTTTGCTAAACCAAGATATACATGAGCTACCAAGCATGAAGCAAAAGCCACTACCTTCTTTTGGGAATTATCTTTACTTCCTGAATTTCATCGATGATTTTTCCAGGCATGCATGGGTATGTCCATTGAAGGCAAAGTCCGAAGTGTTCATGTGCTTCAAACAGTTTTTGGTTTTGGCTGAAAATCCATCAGCATGTAAGCACCCTCCGTTCTGATCGAGGGGGGGAATATATGTCTTCTGATTTTAATGCATTTTTGGCTGAACGTGGGATAAAACACCAGTGTATAGTTCCATATACACCTCAACAGAATGGACTTGCTAAATGAAAGAACAAGTCACTCATGGAGATGGCGAGGTGTATGGTCAAGAGTCAGGCTTTACCACATAGTTTCTGGCTTGAGGCTGTCATGTGTGCAGCATATCTATTGAATAGGTGTCCCACTAAAGCGCTGCAGTTTATCACTCCATATGAGGCTTTTCATGATTGCAAGCCATCTGTTGCTCATCTGCGTGTCTTTGGTTGTTTGGCATATGCATTAGTGCCTGAATAACATTGCAGAAAATTGGATGATAAAGCAGTAAAATGTATTTTTGTTGGGTACTGTTCTGAAAGTAAAGGCTATCGCCTGTAACATCCACAGAATAAACACATTCTGGTTAGCCGTGATGTTGTTTTTCTGGAAGATGTTATTCAGTCATTGCTTTCATGTACTAAGGAGACATCTGTTAGCTCCAAAGACATGTATGATACTTTGCTGCCTCTTTTTACAGGTGGGCAGTCTAGTGCTGGTCCCAATGAGGCAACTTCTTAGCCTTTGCAGGTTTCATGTGATGATGTAGATCATTCCATTTCTGATGCAGATTTACATGATGCACTAGTTGATGAGAGAGCTAATATTGAGCATGCAAAAACCATGCCAAAATGGCTGGTGCAGAATTTGTGTGACAGCAAATTAATTGCACCTCTCTCATATCGTACTCGTCCAGGCTCTCATAGTGCCTCTTTTGCATCAAATTGCTATGCTATGGTTGCATCTAGTCTCTATGATGATAATGAGCCTGTTTTGTTTGATGAAGCACAAAATTGAGAAAATTGGATTGCTGCTATGCAATTTGAATATGATGCAATGATGAAGAATGGTATTTGGTCTTTATGTGACTTGCCTCCTGGCAAGAAGGCCATTGGCACTACGTGGGTATGCAAGCTGAAGCATAAACTTGATGGTACAGTTGGCAGGTATAAGGCTAGGCTTGTTGCAAAGGGTTATGCATAGGAAAGAGGCAAACATTTTGATGAGACCTTTGCACCTACATGTCCTATGACTACTGTTCGGAGCATCTGTGCACTTGCAGCTCATCATGGTTGGAATGTACATCAGTTGGACATTAAAACAACATTTCTGAATGGTGAAGTGCATGAAGAAGTGTATGTTTTTCAGCCCCGTGGCTTTGTGCAGAAAGGGCATGAAAACCAGGTATGCAAGTTAAAGAAGGCATTATATGGTTTAAAGTAAGCACCACGTGCTTCGTATCAGAAAATACATACCTATCTGATTGCACATGGTTTTGAGAACAGTCGAACTGAAATCACCTTATATGTTAAGCATGCTAATGATGTGCTTCTGATCATTGTTATCTATGTTGATGACATGCTGCTCACTGGTTCTATTGAGAAGGATATTGCTGATTTCAAGGCTGATTCGCATGCCTCATTTGAGATGTCTGATTTTGGGCATTTGTATCACTATTTGGGCATTCAGTTTATGCAATTTGATGGTGGAATGGCATTGTGTCAAACGAAATATATTGACACATTATTGCAGCTTTTTGGCCTTGAAGACTGTAACCCTATTGCCACTCCTATGGAGACAGGTTTACGATTGAGTCTTCATGATGCTGGAGATGCATTTGATGCTGTTCTCTATCAGCAGGCTGTTGGGTGGTGGCTGATTTGGGTGTCGGTCAGACTTCTGCCACCACCAACTTCACTGACAGTCAGAGCGCATTGGCAGTTGCGAGGAATCCTGTGTTCCATGCTCACACTAAGCACATTGAGGTGCATTATCACTATGTCAGGGAGAGGTTCTCTGCTGGGGAGATCAGCTTGGCATATGTGCCCACGCAAGAGAACATTGCAAACCTTTTCACGAAGGCTCTGCCTAGGGAGAAGTTTGAAGCTTTCCGCAAAGCTTTGGGCTTCCTTTTGTGGAGTGATTTCCACATAGCTTGGCACTTCCTTATACATGAGTGCCAACTCCTTGTTCACTGCATCACTCCCAGGAGGGTTTGTTGATATATTTAGGTAGTGATGTGTGTGAACACACTAGGACCACCGGGGTACTTTTTTCCCTCTTTAGGAGGTTTTTTTTCCCCGACTTGTATATACGCCTATTGCACTAATGGGCTACTTATCTTTGTATATTATCTAGTAATACATTCAGTATTGTGTGTTGTGCTCCAAGCTTCTTCTTCTTCCTTTTGTTGTTCACGTGCTTCCATAGACCTCTAACTCCAACAAATGTTAGTGAGCATCAAGTATGAAGTGTGTGAATGAGTATGAATGTGTGTGTGTGCATTCATATGCATGCATATCCCAATATATGCTTGCCATTCCCATGTGCATGCCCATGTAAAAATGCATCTAAGAGTATGTGTTCTAGTGTACATGAATGTATTTACGTGCATGCATGCTAAGATTGCATATATGTATTATTATGCATTATGTGCACATATTTGTGTAGGCGAACATGTGTGTGTGTATATATATATATATATATATATATATATATATATATATATATATATATATATATATATATATATATATATATGATGTTTGTGTTCATCTATGTCCACATACATAGATGTGTGTGTATGCTCAGTGTGTGTGCATAATTGAGTGCCTAACTATATGTAAGTGAATGTGAATATGGAAATAAATATGCCCTACTATGTGTGTGTTGTATTGTGAATGAGCATGTGAACCTACTTTAGAAATGTGTATGAAATTTCTTATATATCATAGTATACGTTATATATAATAGATAAATAAAGAAATAGAAAAGAATGGTTACGTGGCAATTTTCTCAATTGTTTCCTTTTTCAAGAAGAAAGAAGAGAACAGCGGGAGAGAAGGCTCTCGCATGTCGAAATGGAGGTTTGTCTCGTGTGCTGGAACAGGAGAACAGGTGAGGGAATGGCAAGCTTATATTGGAAAAGGGAATGAGCTGGCGGACCTGGGAAGGGAAGAAAGAAGCCACATATTGTGGGAAGCCAGGAGATCTAGGCGTCGTGCGTGCGGACAGAAAAAGAGAGAGAAGGTTGAATCCTTGGTGCTGACAGATCAGAGAAGAAAAGTGGATGCGAACGTAGAGGAGGGATCGAAGACTCGAGGGAGAGCTTGGGCTGTTGCTGGGGGAAGGAACCTACCTATTGATCTAAAAAAGTCCTGCAGACTTCTCGCATACACACTCTCTCTATGAGGATCTTTCACAGCGATGGCACCCGTGGGGTTATGAAGGACAGAAGTCTGGGTACGAGAGGCTGCATGGCTCGAAGGCATTTTAGATATAGTGTGAATAACCATGCGATTCTTGAATAGAATAATGGGAGGAACCTTACCGGGAGAAAGAAACAGCCCAATTCTCTCCTGGAAGAGAAGTCAGGTCAATTGTATATCAAAAGAGAACGTGAAGAGGGACAAGAGTCGAGTTAGTTAAGCTATGGAGAATCAATGTTTAGGACTCAATGCGAGGGATAACAAGTTGTGGATTATGAATGGAGAGACGAAAGCAGCTTCAAGATATGTATTGCAAATACCGACAGTCAACTAAGGGAGCTGACTTTATACTAAGAAGCTTGAATGGAGCTGAGCGTTGCATTTAAAAATCCCTGTGAGTTTTTCAGATTGCGTATTGTTTATGGTTTTTTTCTGGTATCTGAAATGGATTCATAAACATGTTGGCGTTCTTGATGCATCTCCTTCAATGCCACACTCTGGATGAATTTCTTGTTTGCGTACATATTTGCACTCGAATCTATGTAAATGTTTAAGTCATATCGATTTCTATAATGAGTGAAGACACATGCTGTTAATAATCATTTAGCTCTTTATCAAAAATGATCTGCTTAAATGCTGCTTAAATGCTGCTTAAATGCTTAAATGATCTGTTAATAATGAGGGAATTCTTACCTCTGTTTGATGAGTTTGGTTGATGCTGAGCCCCATGTTCTGACTTTTGTTGGAATCCAGTGTTTCAATGGTTGAATGTACATATCGAATACTGCACGTAAGAACTAAGTAGCAGAAATTTTCATCACCTTTTATCCTGCATTTTTTTTTTGGTTGAGGTAGAGGCGCACACATAAGAGAATGTAGATTAGTGTGAACTAAGAGATGTTGTTTTGCAATCAATCCTAGTGAATACATGTCTAAGCTCATATTGTAGAAGTTATCATTATTAAGCTCATAGTGTATGCGAAAATAATAAATAAATGTTTGACAAATAAACACTTGATCTTGGAATCTCTTAATCGTTGGGCGGGGATGTATAAAACAAATGCGAAGGAAGAAATCTGATATACCATGTCAGTTTCTCATAAATCCCCACAATGTCCATGAGCTAGTAGCTCTTGAACTAACTTCCAAGTGCTCACGAGAAGGAAAGTGTCCTAAACCACTTTGAAGTCGTCCAATCTACATCTTCCTTAAGGCTTCACTCGTAAAAAAAAAACGTCTCCCTTTCATTCATTCTGTCACAAACAATAGATGTTTACCTCAAAAGCTGTTCATCTTCCAGTTACATGAATCTAACTTGGTGATCTTGGTGAAATTCGAAACTATTTGTGGATAAAGCACCAATAAGTAAAGAATCATGAGAAAACATTCATGAATCCCACTACATGTTTGTACTATCTATTGAAATGAATAGGGTTACATTCTTGCCTTCCTTTTATCTATATTCACAAATAGAGGCCAAACTAAGAACTCAGAGATACATCGTTTGAATAGTCAAAATCATTTGCACCTCGAGAATAGAATCACATTGAGAACTTATGTCAAGTTATGGTTATGGTAGTGAACATTTTTATTCTTACTGTTATGCATGTTGATAATGGAAATTATCATAGTTGTAAGTATGTATACTTCTGTTTATGGTTATGGTTATGACCATGATGGTTAAGTTCCCTTGTGTCGGGTGCATGAGTTTGATGTTTTCGATTTTAAGTTTATGAAAAGAGTAGATAGCAAGACCGCGCTTCCAAAGGAAAAGAAAAAGAAATGAGATTCTTGAAGAAAGTATCTATGAACTATGCAATTCTTGCGCTGTGAGAACTTTCTTTTCTCGAGAGAACTGGATGTGTTAAACATCTCAAATATTTGATTTTTTTAAAGAAAAAAGTTTAAAGAATAGTTTGAAAAATGACAAAAAGAGGAAAAAGTTTAATAATATATTGCTAAGAGCAAACTACACTTGTAAAAGTCATGGAGAACTTCAAGAGTCTATATAAAGACTTCAAATCACTTGTACGTTACATGAAAGCAATATACATACACTTGTGGCCATCATTGTCTTGCTCTTTCCTTTTTCTGCATCATCTTCTTCAACAATGGTAAGCCTGCAGAAGCTGCAGCTTTATCTACAAAGCTCCAAATTGGATGGGTGAGCATAATTTAATAGGTTTTAGTGTCTAGTTTATGTGTATAAATTTTCAAAGAATTTTGTTCAGTAGATTGGGAGAAATCTCAGTTTTTCTATCTCGGGGTCTATCTATGTGCATTCTTGAAAAATAGGAGCTACCACAGTTGAGTGTCAGGTCATTCCAAAAGAATATTTTGCTTATTTCTTGTACTCTTGTGCATTAAAAACACTCAAGCCTATGTGTAGCACTCCACAAAAAGTGACTTTCCAATTGTAATCATGTTGGCTGCTATGGGCATTTGAAGTTGATTGTTTTCATCCAAAGATAGTAAGTTTTTTGGGCTAGTGAATGTACAAACCTATCTATTTTATATGGACTCTTTCTCCTTGATGCTCCAAAGTACATAGTGAATTTTATTGTACTTATTTCATGCCTATAGGATCTTTTTGAGTCTCCATAAGCTCAAGGGATGGTCTTGTGCTAATTGGATGAACCAAACTTTGTTGCTTTGCGAATCACTTTTTTACCTCTTACAAGCATCTCCAAGTTCTTTAAGTGGTATCAGAGCTAGATCAAGATGGTTGATCGATTTTCTTCAATGATTGAGAAGCTTGATCAACACAACTATGCAGCTTAGATAATCAGAATGGAGTCCTATTTGCAAGGTAGAAGTCTTTATGGAGTTATAGCATGTGATGAAACTATGCCTATTCCAAGATCCAAAGGAGGACCTACACAAGAGGAGACAGATAAGCTCATACTTTGGTGCGCAAGGGATGCTCAAGAAAGGTCATACATACTAAAATCTATCTCTGACTTCCTATTACCATATATTACAGGATGCAAGAAATCTCAAGGGAATTGGAATGCCCTTGATATTTTCTTTTCTGCTAGTAGAAAAGCAAGGAAGAACCATCTTTGAAACGATTTCAACCAAATGAAGAAGACACCTAAACCAACTATCATTGAGTTTGTTACCAAGGTCAAGGAGGATATGGATTAGTTAGCATCCGTTGGAGAGCCAGTTGAAGAAGAGGCTATCATGAGGAAAATTCTCAATGGGATTCCAAGTGATACGCAATGGCAATCCTTCACCACGGCTTATGATCTCATCATAAATGTGCAAACTCTAGAATTCAACATATTTCTTGGAAACTTCTTTAATCAAGTGGCCAACAATAGAATAAAGGAAGGTGACTCTTATCATGGTAATTCAAGTAGTGCTCTACATGCAGCTAAGAAGGACAAGAAGTTCAAAGGCAAGAAGAAGGAAGAAGATGAAGAGGATACTTCCCAAGCCAACTTTGTCAGCAAGAGCAAGTGGAAAGGAAAGAAGAAAGGACCAAAGCATGAAAAAGGCAAAGGTTAGAATTTCAACCTTGTGCCATCTGTGATAAGACCAACCACACCAATCAAAATTGCTAGTTCAATAGGAAGACCTAGATAGAAAGTGGAAGAGGTGGATGTGGCAACAATAGAGGTAGAGGTGGACACGACTTCAGAAATATCAATAGAGGCCATAATAGAAGGGACTTCAACAATTATTCAAAAGAGCAACCACATGAAGACTCATTGATTCTAATGCATCTAAGACACAAAGAAGGTAAAGAAGATGACCATTTGTTCTACATAGAGTCAGGATGTTCAAATCATCTTGAAGGAAAAATTGCTCTTCTATCTTATTGGGAAAGTTCAAAGCATAGACATGAACTTCAAACATAGGATGACATAAAGCACAATCTTGAGAAGATTGGTAATGCCAAAGCTTCCAATGGCAGGACAAATACTCTGAGTAAGATTCTCTATGTATCCACTATCAAAACTTAATAAGTGTAGGCCAAATAGTTCAAAAAGGCTTGAAACTTAGGTTCACCCAACATGGAGCTTTTGTGGAAGATCCATGTCAAGTCCTCAAGAAGATAGCTAGAGGTGAGAAGCATGGTAGCCTTGTTACTTTTGAAGTAAGAGAAAGTAGGAACATAGCTCTATTCACTTTTGGATCTCAAACCTTAAATGAGCTTTAAGTGTGGCATAAGAGACTTTCTCATGTGAATGAAAGAAGCTTGAAGGATATATGTAGGGATCAAATTTTTCTACGACTTCCAAACATATTGAAGTAGCACATGATCAACAGATCTGATGCATGTCAGATTGGGAAGGCAGAAAGACAACCATTCAACCAAAAAAGCTAGATCCAGAACAACTAATTGGACTTAGTAGATAAAAATATATAGGGAACAAGTCAAGAAACGTCATTGGCAGGATCAAGGTATTATGTTTCATTCATTGGTGACCATAGTAGATGGACCATTCTATACTTTATCAAGAGTAAGAATGAAGTGTTTAATTGCTTCAAAAAGTATCTAGCATATTGTGGAGAATCATATAGGTAGATCATTCAAGAAGCTCAGATATGATGGAGGGGGAGAATACTTCTCCAAAGATTTTGATGAATTCTTGTAGGATATAGGTATCAAAACGGATGTGACTACCAGGTACTCTCCTCAAATAAATGGAATTGCAGAGAGAATAAACAAGACATTGGTTGGATTAGCTAGAACAATGCTCGAAGAGAAGAGGTTGCCACATTATCTATGGACAGAGGATATTTCAACTACTGTGTACCTTGTCAATAGAATACATTCCAAATCACTCCAAGGTATGACTCCTTATGAAGCATGGCATTGGAAGAAAACATGGTCTTGGACATTGCAAGGTGTTTAGTTGTTTAGCTTATGTTCATGTACCATCACAAATAAGAGGTAAGCTAGATGAAAGGGTAACAAAGGCAGTGTTTATTAGGTATGACTCAACTTAGATGGGTTACAGGTTCTATAATCCTTCAACCAAGCAATTCACTACAAGTAGAGATGTTGTGTTTGAAGAACATAGGTCTTGGTATGATGAAGACAAACAAAAGGTAACTCTACCATATGATCTTGATTCTCATTCTCATCAATTAGAAAAGAAGCATGATACAAATGTCCAGAATACATGAAGTGATAGAGGTGATGATGAAGATGAAAGCAAAAAGGATCACAAACTATGGAATTCAAGAGGCAAAGCAAAGATGCAGGAGTGTGGAGAATGCTCTAAACAAGCTCTTAAAAGTCAACAATAGAGAAGAAACAACCAGAAAGGTAAAGATATGATTCCACATGTATTACAAAGCATTTAATCTAATTGGCAAAAGACTCAATTGTAGACAAATCCTCAACCTATAAGGAGGCAAAGGGAAACCCTAATTAGGAAAAGGCCATGAAAGAAGAAATAGATGCATTGAAGGAGATGGTCACTTGGAATTTGGTTCCAATGTAATCCAATCAAAAGGTAATCGGTCGCAGATGGGTATATAAAGTTAAATCAAACTCGGGTGGATGGGTTTGTAGGTACAAGGCAAGATTAGTTGCCAAAGGATGCTCACAAATGCATGGTATAGACTATGAGGAAACATTCTCACCAATTGCAAAGATGGCTACAAACAAAACATTGTTAAGTGTAGCTACTACAAGAAATTGGAGACTCCTCCAGCTTGATGTAAAAAATGCATTTCTAAATGGTTGGATAAGTGAAGAGGTATACATGTCACAACCTCTAGGTTTTAAAAACCCTAACCATACATCATATGTTTGTAGACTTAAGAAAGCATTGTATGTTTTGAAACAAGCTCTTAGAGCTTGGTATTACAGGTTGGTTACATGCCTTCAAGATCAAGGATGCAAACCTAACAACTCAGATCCTTCTCTATTTATCAAAAGGGATCACAATGAGATTACCTATCTATGTATATCTGTAGATGATATTATTGTGACATGTGATGATCTGAATGGCATTCAAAGGATCAAGAGACAAATGCAAGAGGAGTTCAAAATTAGTGACTTAGGTGAGCTCACATATTTCCTAGGTATATAGGTCATATACACAAATGAAGGAATGTATTTGACTCAGAGAAGATACATTCAAGATCTACTTCTTAAGTTCAAAATGGAGAACACTAAACCTGCAGGTACACCTTTGAATAGTCAAAATCATTTCCACCTTGAGAATAGATAACATTGAGAACTTGACAGTTGGATGTTCATCATGAGAGCTTGTTCAAATCGAATGCTAATTATCTCTAATGTGTCTCCCTCCTTGTCACAAAACAAATTGACGATGTTATGAGAGGGTCTCTTTGGAAAGTTCGAAATTGCATTTCTAGAGGGCTTTCACCTATAAATCTTGATCCACCCCATAGTCTATAGACCATATTAATACATGTAGATATGCTTGGTTGCTCAAAATTCCAAGTATTGGACCACCCCATAGTTTATATACCATATTAATACATGTAGCTATGCTTGGTTGCTCAAAATCCCCTTTAATTGTCTTCCAAATCTCCTCCAAAAGCGGTAAAAAATGAAAGTGCAAACATTTTCAAGTTCCTTTATCCCACATAGAGTAGCACACTGCCAAATTTGAGCTTGTCTAAGCCACTTGAGAGATAGCGCATCAAGAGATTGAGGAAGAGGGTGAAGAAGAGGAAGTTGGAGCTCCTTGAATCCACTCATGATAGCCTTTAATTATACGTGTGAATAATACTCTATCTTGTGTGTCTTGTATAGTGGCATGCATGCATGGCTCTCCTACTATGATAGTGAATGTTTCTAAATTCTAATAGTCCCTACCTTTGGATAGAGGACGAGACCTGAATCCAAGGAAGATGTAGAATGGTTGTATGCTATTAAACTAGAGTAAATGCATGCATGGAGAATGATGCTAATCTATGTTCTCCTAACTATGTATACATTCTCACTACTCACTCTCTCCCTCTCTTTCTCTCTCTTTACTGATAGTGAGACCACATTCAGAGTGTTACCATTAGTGTCCATGTGAAAGGCCAAATGGCCATCGAAAATTTTCTTTGTATATGTTCTTTAATAAAACATATAGTGGCCTGGTCAGTAACAGGCTGTAAGTTCGACCGCATTTGTAAGACCTAAGAAGTTTGTCTTCGTGCTTCCTGTGTACTATGGTTTCTGTATATTCTACAGCCTCTGTGCGGAGTACTGTGTGCGGTCTTAGGTGCTCGGTTTTCTACTTCGAGCATATCGTCGTGGAGCTCTCGAGAAGGAGAGCGCACTGTGGTACATCGCCATCGAATCAATTCACTGGTATCATAGCAGTTCGAGGCGAAAGCTTTGTTCCTTTTGTGCAAGCGAAGTGACCCCCCTCCCCCCCAAGGCATTCTCCTCCAAGGCTTACGACTAAGGCGGAGACCAAGGCATAGACCTTGGCATACCTTGTCATCCGAGTCACCGAAGTCACCGTTGGCGCCGTTGGCTGCGCGCGAGGGAGAACCTTAACGATCAAGGGATATAGACGTTCCCGGTACTTCCCGAGAGGTCACCCATCCCAGTACTGTTCCCCCCAGAGCTCGCTTAACCGTGGCAGTCTCTTGCCACTAAGCTACACTCTTGTGGTGTTTGAAGAAGGGGAAAGACTCAGGTTGACATTACCTTGAACAAGTTTTGGTCCCTCAAAGCTTCTTTTTTGCTTTCAAAGCCTATTTCTGAAGCAATTTTGGGGTGTTTCTGGAGCCATTTCGGAGTACTTTTGCACATAGTTCTCTTCGCACAGATCCAAGAACATCAAGAAGAGTGTTCCCTGTACTTCGCAGACAATAAATATCAACCTTTGGGGCTGTATTTTCAGCCACACTCGTAAAACTATAGGTTTCTCGAGGGGTTTTCAGTTTTGGTGGGAGTAGTCGTTGCAAATTTATGCAGGTTTTTAAAGCCTAAAACATCAGAGTTGACAGACACTTGCAGGTGTTATTGGCCAGTTTTTGGGCTTTGTATTCAGCCTTTTAGTATCATTTTACTGCATATATTGAGCACATACACACCATGTACGCTTCTGTGGATACCGCTTATGTACGTCCATGTGGTCATTGATATAGCGGTTATGTTCTTTGCATAAAGCCTTTTACGTTTGATAAAGAGGGTCGTGGTGAGGTTTTCTTAACTGGGAGACACCCAGATATCGGGGTCCCTTCGGTGATGCAGGTGGAAGACTTACCCAGCCTCGCCATAGGAGATGTATGATAGTTGTTCATAGGTGCTCGATAAGCCTAGTTGGCTTCTATTGGGTAACCGATTATATGCAGTAGAGTCAGTGATTCACAATGCAGGTAGACATATCAGTACTTGCAATTTTATGATACTCTGACACTGGTTATATGCTAATTTTGCAGAGGATATTCTGGCAGAATTTTTCCAAATTTCTAGTTTAGTCAACTATACAGTGGTCAATTTACTCCTTGATACACTTATTTGTTGGTGTTTGGACTCTTCTAGCTCCATTATCATTCTATTCGGTTCTCTACGATCATGGCATCAGAGGTGTCAGGCACATCCGGTGGATCAGGGTCTAGTGCTAGTGTTCCGAGGAGGAGTTATAACTTGCAGGGCAAAGACCATTTTGAGATCATAAAATTTGATGGCACAAACTTTGCTCTATGGAAGAATCAGATTAAAGATGTGCTGATTCAAAGGAGGCAATGGAAGCCACTAAATGGGATTTCAAAGAAGCCTGCTGACATGGATGAAGATGATTGGGATGAGTTAGATGAAATGGCCATGTCTACCATTCGCTTGCACCTGGCAGATAATGTTTACTTTACAGTATTAGACTGTGAAAGTGCAGAGGAGCTTTGGAAGAAGTTATGCAATACATATGAAAAAGAGATGGCATCAAATAAAGTGTATCTGATGAGAAAATTATATGATCTTCGTATGAAGGACACAGATAGTGTTGCTGCTCATCTAAATGAGTTTGATGCTATATTCTCCCAGTTACAGGCTCAGAAAATGGATATGGATAATGAAATGAAAGCAGTATTGCTGTTATGCACCCTGCCATCATCATGGGATACGTTTTGCACAACTATTAGCAACAGTGCACCTGGTGGTAAACTCGTCTATGATGACATATGTGGAGCACTCTTGAGTGAGGAGATTTGTAGAAAATCTATGGTTGGCACTCAGAGTGGAGATGCATATAATGTTCGTGATTCTTACCAAGGAAAGAATCAACAACGTGGCAGAAGCAAGAACAAGGAAAAGAATGGTCAACGGAATAAGAGTAGAAGTAAATCAAGGAAGAGGGATATCAAATGCCATTATTGTCATAAGAAAGGACACATGAAGAAAGACTGTTATGCATTAAAGAATGCTAAAGGTAAAGGACAGAATGTTGATGGGCATGTTAAACAGTTACCTGCACCATCTACTTCGACTGTGAAGATTGAAGAAATTAATTCTATTTCGGATGATGCTGATGTGTTGACACTTGATAGTACTGTGCCATCCGAGGCACTTATGGCTAATTCTCTTTCCCACACCTGGCTGCTAGATTCTGGTGCTTCTTTCCATGTGACACCACATAGAGAATGGTTCTCTAATTATGCAGCAAAGTCTCTTGGTACCATGAGACTTGGTGACTCTTACCAGTGTGATGTTGTGCAGATTGGAGATGTGGTTGTGCAGTTCATTGATGGTTCAAAATTTACTATGCATAATGTACGCCATGTACCTCAGTTATCACACAGTTTGATGTCAGTTGGTCAACTTGATGACATTGGTTACAAGGTGGTCTTCTATGCTCAGTCCTTTTGTATATCAAAGGGTAATATGGTTATTGCAAAAGGAAGCAAAGTTGGCTCACTTTATCCTTTATTTGTATCACAGAAAGAACACTTGTTAGCTGTTACTGAACAGCCTATGGCTTGTATTTGGCATGGTTGTTTGGGCCATATATCTCGTAGTGGAATGGAAAATATTTCTCGTTCTGGCTACTTACATGTGTTATCTTTCTCTGATTTTTCATTTTGTGAGCATTGTCAATATGGAAAGAAAACCAAAAATGTGCATAGAACGCACATTGACTCTTCAATTCAGCCTTTAGATCTCGTTCATAAAGATGTGTGTGGTCCTATGCCCACTAGGTCCTTAGGTGGTTCTCTTTACTTTGTCACTTTCATAGACGACGCTACTAGAAAAGTCTGGGTATATCCTATCAAATCAAAGGATGATGTATTCCCTACTTTCAGAAAATGGCTTGCTTCAGTTGAGACTGAAAAAGGAACTAAGCTTAAGGCTTTACGTTCAGATAATGGGGGTGAGTGTACCTCACATGAATTCAGCCTTTTCTGTCAGTCTAGAGGGATTCGTAGAGAGTTTACAGCTCCTTATACCCCAGTACAGAATGGTGTAGCTGAGAGGATGAATAGAACTATTCAAGATAGAGTAGTCTCTACGTTGCATCATGCAAACCTCTCACAAGGTTTTTGGGCAGAAGCAGTATTGACTGCAGTTCATGTGATTAACCTTTCACCTAGTACTGCCAAAGGTCTAAAAGTGGCACAAGAGTTATGGATAGGGAAACCACCATATTATGATCATCTTCGAGTTTTTGGGTGTGAAGCATATGTTCATATACCCAAGAATCTTAGACAAAAGTTGGACCATAAGTCAAAGAAATGCATTTTTCTTGGATATGGTCAAGAAGGACAATTTGGATATCACTTATGGGATCCTGAAACACGGTCAATGATTAGAAGTAGTGATGTCATTTTTAATGAGTCTAAGATAAACAACCCATTAAGGAGGTTGAAGTGAGAAGAGTGGTGTTTGATGATACTAGTCCTCCGGTTAGCATGCATAAAAATGCTACACATAGGGATGTTCAAGAGAATGTCCATTCAGATCCGTCTGCACATTTTCTTGTTCAACAACCATTGAGAGGTTCTGCACGTGTCTCATATCCACCTGATAGATATGTTCCATGTTTAGATTTTGTTATGCTAACAGATGCCGGTGAGCCTTCTTGCTACAAAGAGGCTATGCAGACAGAGGATCATGTCAAGTGGGAGCGTGCCATGAAGAGTGAGTTGGATTCTATTCACAAGAATGGTACTTGGGACTTAGTACCTTTGCCAAAGGGCAGGAAAGCTTTACCATGTAAATGGGTATATAAGTTGAAATTCACATCAGATAGTGCTTTTCCAAAATATAAAGCACGACTTGTTGCAAAGGGTTTTAAGGAACAACATGGAGTTGATTTTGAGGAAATCTTCTCTCCAGTGGTCAAGATGACTACTTTGCGCATGTTGCTTGGATTCCTTGCAATGGAGGACTTAGAGCTAGTCCAAATGGATGTGAAAATAGCTTTCTTGCATGGAGATCTTACAGATGAGATCTATATGGAACAACCAGAGGGTTATGTAGTTCCTGGCAAGGAAAGTCTAGTTTGTAAGCTCAAGAAGAGCTTGTATGGACTTAAACAGTCTCCTAGACAATGGTACCAAAAGTTTGATGTATTTATGAAGTCCCAAGGCTATTCTCGGAGCAAGGAGGATCATTGTCTCTACACAAAGAGATGTTCTGATGGCAGCTTGATATGCTTGATACTTTACGTGGATGATATGTTGATTGTTGGGAAGTCCTCTTATGATTTGTCACTTCTCAAAAAGAAGTTGAGTCAGACATTTGATATGAAGGATTTGGGGGATGCCAAACATATTCTTGGCATGCGCATTACTCGTGATAGGAGTAAAAGATGCATATACTTGTCTCAAAGTGAGTACATATCCAAAGTACTTCACCGATTCAATATGCAAGGTGGAAAGGCATTGAGTACACCTTTACCCACATATGTGAAATTGAGCAAGGATGACTGCCCCAAATCAGATGAGGAAAAGGAATTCATGACCAAAATTCCCTATCAGTCTGCTGTTGGTAGTCTCATGTATGCTATGGTAGCTACGAGACTAGACATTGCATTTGCAGTGGGAGTTGTGAGCAGATATATGTCTAATCGTGGGAAGAAACATTAGGAAGCGGTCAAAATGATTTTGAGATATCTGAGTGGCACTAAGGACAAGTGTCTATGCTTAGGTAGAGGGAAAGCATCCATTATTGGTTACACAGATTCTGACTATGCTGGTTGTGTAGACAATCGTAAGTCTACATCAGGGTACATTTCTCATTTTGCTGGAGGTGCTATCTCTTGGAGATCTCGTCTTCAAGAATGTACAGCTGTTTCCACCACAGAAGCAGAGTATGTTGCAGCAAGTGAGGCATGTAAGGAAGCATTGTGGCTTTCTCGTCTTGCTTGTGATATGGGTTTACCTCAGCATGTACCTCACTTGCTCAGTGATAGTCAGAGTGCCATTGCTTTGGCTAATAATCCGGTCTATCATGCAAAGACCAAGCACATTGAGGTGAGGTATCACTTCATTAGAGATTGCTTAGCCACTGAGAGCATTATTCTTGAGAAGGTTCACACTCGAGATAATGCTGTAGATGCTTTGACTAAAACTCTACCACAGGATAGCTTTCGACACTGTTGTCACTTGATGGGGGTTACTTGATTCTTGATTTTACGCAGTCACTTGTATACTGTGTGACATGCCCATCAGGTGGGAGGTATAGTTTGTATACTTACACTTAGGTATTCTTTATTTTTCTCCCATAGTTACTCTAGCCATATTGGCCTTTAGTGGGAGATTGTTATCGTTAGTGTCCATGTGAAAGGCCAAATGGCCATCGGACATTTTCTTTGTATATGTTCTTTAATAAAACATATAGTGGCCTGGTCAGTAACAGACTGTAAGTTCGACCGCATTTGTAAGACCTAAGAAGTCTGTCTTCGTGCTTCCTGTGTACTATGGTTTTTGCATATTGTATAGCCTCTGTGCGGAGTACTGTGTGCGGTCTCAGGTGCTCGGTTTTCTACTTCGAGCATATCGTCGTGGAGCTCTTGAGAAGGAGAGCGCATTGTGGTGCATCGCCATCGAATCACTTCACATAGTTGCAAGGACACATGTGTTCCATGCTCGTACTAACCACATTGAGGTGGAATATCATTATGTTAGGGAGAGGTTCTCTACTAGAGAGATTAGTTTGCCATATGTGCCCACACACGAGACCGTTGCAGACCTTTTCACAAAGGCTCTGTCTAGGGAGACGTTTGAAGCTTTCCACAAAGCTTTGGGCTTACTTCCTTTTGTGGATTGATACCACATATATTGGCATGTTCTTATATATGTGTTCCAACTCCTTGTTCATAGCATTACTCCCAAGGGGGATTTGTTGATATATTTCAGTCGTGATGTGTGTGAAAACACTAGGACCACCGGGGCACTTTTTTTCCTCTTTAATTGGTTTTTTCCCCATGCTTGTATATATGCCTATATCCCTAATGTGTTACTTATCTTTGTAAATTCACTTGGTAATACATTCATTATTGTGTGGTGTGCTCCAAGCTTCTTATTCTTCCTTGTGTTGTATGCATGCTTCGGCAAACATCAAACTCCAACAAGTAAGCACTTTGTTGAAGAAAGATCTCAAGTGAAGACATGGACATTAGACTGCTTAACAAACTTGTGTGATCACTCTTTACAGCATAGGTCAAGAACTCACTTAGGAAGAAGAAAGAATACTTTTGCTTCACCATGAATCTAGGATAAAGACTCAAGCTACACAAGAAACAACAATGAAGGTCAAAGATACTTTCAACATCACTAGATTTCGAAAAGGCACTCAAGAGTCTAAGCAAAAGGTCAACAACAAACTTCCTTACAACTTTTGTGGCAAACCTAGACACATAGAAGAGTATTTTCTCAAGAAGAAAGAAAAGGAAAAGTCAAAGTCTACTTCAAAGATAGAGCATCAAACTCATTGCACAAGTGAAGACCCTTTTCTTACAATTGAACACAAGACACTTGCCACATCCACCCTAGCAAAGAATAGATTTTTGACACTAGGGCTTCATTACACATGTGAAATAACAAAGAATACTTTCAAGAGTTTCAAGACCACAAAGGCCAAATTTATTTTGTAGATAACAAGTGTGTTGAGATCCAAGGAAGAGGCAAAGTTCATGTCACAAACTCATAAGGTGAGACCAAGTCACTAAAAGAATTTCTTTCTGTACCAAGCCTTTCTAAAAACCTTCTCTTAGTCAAGACCATTACTAAGAGCAACATGATAGTGCAATTTGATAATGAAGACTTTAAGCCATTGATCCAACATCCAAAGATGTCATAGCTCAAGGATTTGAAGACAAAGGTATGTACAAGCTTTCAACTTTCATGTCCAAGGATTGAAGCCTTACCTTATGGCATTTCAGATTTTGATACACCTTACACCTTGTATTTATCAAAGATCTCTTCAAGTCATCTTGTCAAGGGTTTACCTAGGTACTCTTAAGGCAAGGGTTGTCCACACCACCCTCTTAGTACCAACACAAAAAATGCAAAACACTCACAAGAAAGAGATTCTCAATGACAAGAGGAGCCAAGTGATACCACAATCTTTAATGGGCTTTGGGAATGATGGAGAAGAGGGAAGGAATATGGAAGGAGTAGGAAATGAGGGAAGAAGAGAGGGTGTATTGAATGGAATAAGCAAGGGTTCAGGGTAATGGAAATGGAAGGAATTGGAGAAATAAACTTGATTGAAATAGAAATTATTACAAAGACATAGGGGACTTACAAATTAGGAGCTTGTATAACTCTCTCAATACAATGACATAGGGTAGACTCCTCCTCCTAGGTTTGGAGTGCTCACTACACCCACAGCATGTACATGCATACAACTCTTCTTGTTTTGAGGGTACCCAAGGGGGTCCTTTTATAAGCCTTTTGGGAAGATATTTGGAGATGATATTATTTGGGAGAATCTTCTAGATGTGACACTTGTGTGGTGCAAAATACAATATTGACAAAATCCTAGAAGATTTTTGGTCATTCTAAGGTGTTCTTCTTATCCCATATGGACATATCTTTGATTTTTTCATAAAAAATCATAAAAATACTATAAATAGCACCTCCATTTTGTGGGAGTGAGCCTCATATCCGAGTTTGGGCGTTTGGAATATTTTATGCATGATTTTGGGCCCAAAAAGTCAATCACATGTGTCCCATTTGTCAAGAATCTTTGTGTAGGACTCAAACGTCTATGGTGGGGCTTGAGTCTTTGAAACGTTTTTTGGGCTTTTTCAAAAGGGAGAGTGGGTCAAGCTTAAGTATTTGAATTTATGAAACTACTTGTCCCACTCCATATTTAACTTGGGATTTGATTCTACCATTGACTGCAGTTAAGGGTAGCTACTTTACTTGGATGGGACCCACCTTATTCTTGGATTTTTATTCCCTTCAAATACATATATTTATGGTTTCCATGAAGGTTTGAAAATTGCAAATGCTATAGGGGTACATACCTATACATAATGTACTATTAAGTAGGGGTTTCAAAAAATATTTCCTCATACTTAGCCCTCCCCTTAGCTAGAGGCAGTCATGTCTCTTGCCTTCAAAGAGTTTGTTGATGCTCCAAGGTGGGTCATCTTCTTGTACCACCATCGATATTTCCTTCTCCTTTGATTGCGCTTGCTGATCATCAATATCTTCTATCATTTGCCAGTATTTTTTTAGCCTCCATCCATTGACCTTCGTCTTGTGCAGCTTTCTTGACATATCCATGAGTTGATAGCTTCCATTCTTGAACTTTTCTTGATCAGAAACGGTCCTTCCCATCGTGGTTGGAACTTTGTATCATGCATGTTATCAAAGCGATTATCATACTTTAAAACAAGAGTTCCTTCTGTTAACCCTTTATCCTTTAGTTGTTTGTTAAATTCCTCCCTTCTTTTCTCTGCTTGATTGATGTAATGTTCCACTGCAAGCTCCCTTTTCATACTCAATTGTTGTAGATCTATAAGCCTCTTATTCCCTGTAATCTGACATTTATTACATGTTTTACACCAATATTCAACATCTTTATGAAGTGTAGGCCATGTATACCCTTCTTGAAGTAGTTTCCTTATCGCTATCTCATGTGAGAAGTGTCCTCCACATGCATGATTATGACATGATTCCAGAATGCTCTTTATTTCATCTAATATGGGGATCCTTCTAAGGATAAGATCCTTATCTTTCTCATAGAGATGATCTCCTATGAGTTGGTACTGTAGAGCCTTCTTCGCTAATCTATGCCTTTGTACCTTATTTAGGTGCTTGGGTGCTTCTCCAGTTTCAAGAAACTCGATAATATCTTCTAATCCTTCTTGACTTATAAATTTGTTGTCTCTTAGCTTCATGGATGCTATGAAACCATCAAATTGCTCATTTGCTAATGCATCTGCTTCCTTATTTTTGCTCCTTGGTACATGACATATTTGAGTGTTATCAAATTGTTTCAATAACACTCTTATCTTTTTCAACCATTCAAACAAATTTTGGCTTTTGCAATACCAAACATTTTGTAATTGCTTAATTATGAACATTGAGTCTCCTTTGATGATAAACCTTTTGATACCATGTTGAACACATTCATGCAAGGCCTCACATAGTGCTACATATTCTGCTTCATTATTTGAATGAGCATTAGGAAGAGCTATACCTTTCTTGAAGATGAGCTGTTTGTTTTGGTTGTATATCAGAAATCCTCCTGTTGCTTTGTCGACCTGCTTCTTATATGCACCATCAAAAAATACAGTATGTGCATCTTCAATATCTTCTTCATGCAAGGTTGCTCCCCTCTCCCTCTCATTGGATATTTTCCTCTCCCACTTCCTGTAGGTGAGTATGTCTGCAAGACTGGCTCTTGTGCTTTCTTCTACTACAAAAGTATATTTATATTCTTGAAGTTCAAGAACCCATTTAGCTATTCTAGATGAGATGCTCATATGTTGTGCCACATATGGAAATGCATGATCTGTTGTAAGAATAATGAAAGGCCTCGCAAGAATGTAAGAACGAAACTTCCTTACTCCAAACATAAGTGCATACATGAGTTTCTCTGCATGTGTGTATCTCTTCTCATTTTCTTTCATTACCTTGCTAGCAAAGTAAACAGGACGCATGTGAGATACCTTTGTATCCTTCTGGAGTAAGAACTCTCCGATTGCTTCTTCACCTGCACTTGGATACACATAGAAAGTCTCTCCCATATTTGGTGGCATCAATGTGGGTAGAGTGCTGAGTAATCTTTTGATTTCTTCAAAACATTCATTATGGATATCCTCCCATGCAAAGACGCTATCTTGTGCAAGCTTTTGTAATGGAGATATGATTTCAGACAGAAGGTGGATGAACCGTGACATGTAGCATACCTTTTGTACAAAAGTGAGGGTCTGCTTTGTTGTTGTTGGAGGAGGTAGCCAATAAGGATTCCACTTTGGATGGATCAACCTGAATCCCCTTTTCTGATATGAGATGTCCAAGAAGAACTACTTCTTTCTCGGCAATATGACACTTATCAAGACTTAATTGACCTCCAAGCTCATACAATTTTTTTAGACCTTCTTCCACTTTTTGACAATGCAAAACTCTAGTGCTATATATGCAAAAGTCATCCATATACACCTTTATTGATGATCCAAAGAATTGTTGAAAAACATAGTTCATAAACCTATGAAATGTTGCAGGTGCATTGGTTAGGCCAAAAGGCATTACACGATAAGCAAAGCATCCCCATGGCGTAATGAATGTGGTCTTCCTTTGGTCCTCCTCAGTTATCCGGATTTGAAAGTATCCTGAGTATCCATCACATACAGTGTATCTTTCATGACCTGCCACTTCATTTAGAATCTCATCTTGGAAGGGTAGTGGAAAATGATCTCTCTTTGTTGCTGCATTTAAGGGTTTATAGTCTACACACACCCTCCATTTACCATTCTTCTTTGGGGTAACTACTACTGGAGACACCCATTCTGAATTTGATACAGGGTAAATAAAACCAGCCTTTATGAGTCTATTTACCTCATTTAATAGAGCCTCTTGTTGAAGAGTTCCAATCCTTCTGAGCTTTTGCATAACTGGCTTTGCTTCTGGCTTGATTTTGATATGATGTTGAATAGTAGTTACACCTTGTATCTCATTATAATCTTTAATGAACAATTTGCGATACTTTTTAAGCATGTTGATGTACGTGGTCCTTTCCTCTGAGGTGAGATCTTCAGCTAGCATCTTTTGGAGATCCGCTTCAGGCATGGAGTCCTCACTTTGTGGTTGTCGTAGATCATCCTCTTTGCCTCCATCTTCTTTTCCTTGAAAGATCACGCCCATGACTTCGAGTGTCGATGAATCATTTTGGGTTGTCGATTCCTCACTGCTAGAATCACTATCATAGCAAGAACTCTCTTCATCCACAGTTGTTTCATACCTGTGACCTTCCTTCTTTTGGTCCTTCAAATCATACGTAACTGACTTTGTTCTATCATTTGGTTTGAGAACTAGAAGGCCAAAACCCCATTTTTGATCTACTTTTACTGCAATTAACCATGGACGTCCTAATATGATAGGGTAGCCCTCCCCCTTGGTTGCAATTACATACATATCCAAGGCAACCTCTATATCACATACTATGATTATTAAATTTTGAATTACACCAACACATTTAACAACACTATTATTTGCCATTTTAGCTTGATACGTAGATGGTCTTGTCACATCCAAGCCTAACCTATGCATTGTTTTTTCTGTCATCACACACATCTGTGCTCCGCCATCCACATACACATTGGAAATCCTTTTCCCTTTTACATATGCATCCACTATGGGTACCACATCATCACATGCATTGGCTCTTATAAGGTTAATTTCCTTGTTTTTAGCCCTCCTAGTGCTTACTAGCTTGGACCATTCCCTCCTAGTTTTTGAAGATAATTAGAGTAATTGTGGCCAAGTGATATTTGGTTCCTGTGTGGATATATCCTCAATTAAGTCATAAGGTTCGATGCCCTTACCTAGAGGAAAGTCTTCCATCGTGATCTTCCTTCGTGGCCTTCTCCTTCTTTTGCTGGTTTCTCCTTCTGCAACTCTTCCTTTCTTCGTTTGTGTGCCCATGCTGGAATCTTCATCTTGAGATCGGTCTCTGTCTTGCACCCTTGTCCTCTTGATTGGCATTGTATCCATAGTCTCTTGTTCCTCGGTCAGCTCTAAAACATTCACTTGCCTTTGATCACCTTGAGCCATTGGGACAGGTGGAATATTTGCTTGCTATTGTTGTTGTTCTTGTGCATATTGTGGCAGCCTCCTAACATGATACATATCATCTGGAATCCTACGAGGGTGAGGGCAATTGTACATACCATGGCCACGTTCGTTGCAATTATAGCATATAAATTCTTGTGCGTGTCGTCGTTGTCCTCAATTTTGTTCCCTTTGTGGTCTGTCTTCTTGGCTCTATTGGAGTTAGACGTCTGCAGAAGCACGCGAACAGCGCAAGGAAGAAGAAGAAGCTTGGAGCACAAACACACAATACTGAATGTGTTACTAGAGAATGTACATAGATAAGTAGCCCATTAGGGCAATAGGCGTATATACAAGCTGGGGGAAAAAAACCTCCTAAAGAGGGAAAAAAGTGCCCCGGCGGTCCTAGTGTGTTCACACACATCACTACCTAAATATATCAATAAATCCCTCCTAGGAGTGATGCGGTGAACAAGGAGCTGGCACTCATGTATAAGGAAGTGCCAAGCTATGTGGAAATCACTCCACAAAAGGAAGTAAGCCCAAAGCTTTGCGGAAAGCTTCAAACTTCTCCCCAGGCAGAGCCTTAGATCTACAATGTTCTCCTGCGTGGGCACATATGCCAAGCTGATCTCCCCAGCAGAGAACCTCTCCCTGACATAGTGATAATGCAACTCAATGTGCTTAGTGCGAGCATGGAACACAGGGTTCCTCGCAACTGCCAATGCGCTCTGACTGTCAGTGAAGATGGTGGTGGCAGAAGACTGCCAACACC
This sequence comes from Ceratopteris richardii, assembly GCA_020310875.1. NCBI lineage: Eukaryota > Viridiplantae > Streptophyta > Polypodiopsida > Polypodiales > Pteridaceae > Ceratopteris > Ceratopteris richardii. Next base: position 10,601,132 of record CM035423.1, read on the forward strand.
CAAATCAGCCATGAGGTGTCTGAGCCACACACATTCAACAGTCGCTGTGAAAGCTGCCCTATACTTAGCCTCACAACTGGAAGTGGCCACAATAGGCTGCTTCTTGCTCAACCAAGATATACATGAGCTACCAAGCATGAAGCAAAAACCACTAGTGGACACACGAGTGTCATAGCAACCAAGCCCAATCTGAGTGAGAAAAAGCATGCAAATCTGGCGGTAGTGATCCCCCCTTGGGATAAAACAACCCAAGTAGCCGAGTACCACTCAAGTAGCGAAAGATGCGCTTAACCGCCTTCCAATGCGTGACTCCTGGGCAATGCATAAACCTGCTCATCAGTGAGATAGCAAACTGAATATCTGGCCGAGTAATGCATAAGTAAACCAAGCATCCAACAGCCTGCTGATAGAGAACAGCATCAAATGCATCTCCAGCATCATGAAGACTCAATCCTAAACCTATCTTCATAGGAGTGGCAATAGGCTTACAGTCTTCAAGGCCAAAACGCTGCAATAATGTGTCAATATATTTTGTTTGACACAAAGCCACTCCACCATCAACTTGCATAAACTGAATGCCCAAATAGTGATGCAAATGCCCCAAATCAGACATCTCAAATGAGGCATGCAAATCAGCCTTGAAATCAGCAATATGTTTCTCAATAGGACCAGTGAGCAGCATGTCATCAACATAGACAACAATGATCAGAAGCACATCATTAGCACGCTTAACATATAAGGTGCTTTCAGTTGGACTGTTCACAAAACCATGTGCAACCAGATAGGCATGTATCTTCTCATACCAAGCACGTGGTGCTTGCTTTAAACCATATAATGCCTTCTTTAACCTGCACACCTCGTTTTCATGCCCTTTTTGCACAAAGCCACGGGGCTGAAAAACATACACTTCTTCATGCAAGTCACCATTCAGAAATGTTGTTTTAATGTCCAACTGATGTACATTCCAACCATGATGGGCTACAAGTGCACAAATATTCCGAACAGTAGTCATACGACATGTAGGTGCAAAGGTCTCATCAAAATCAATGCCTCTTTCCTGCGCATAACAACCCTTTGCAACAAGCCTAGCCTTATACCTGTCAACTGTACCATCACGTTTATGCTTCAGCTTGTATACCCACTTAGTGCCAATGGCCTTCTTGCCAGGAAGCAAGTCACATAAAGACCATGTACCATTCTTCATTATAGCATCATATTCAGATTGCATGGCACCCATCCAATTTTTTGAATTTTGTGCTTCATCAAAAGAAAGAGGCTCATTCTCATCATAGAGACTAGATGCAGCCATAGCATAGCAATCTGATGCAAAGGAGGCACTATGAGAGCCTGAACGAGTATGATATGACAAAGGTGCATCTAATTTGTTGTCACGCAAAGTCTGCACCAACCATTTTGGCATACTTTTTGCCTGCTCAATATCACCTCTCTCATCAACAAGTGCATCTTGTAAATCTGCATCAGAAATAGAATGATCTGCATCATCATATGAAACCTGCAAAGGCTGAGAAGTTGCCTCATTAGGACCAGCACTAGACTGTCCACCTGTAAAAAGAGGCATCAACGTATCATACATGTCTTTGGAGCTAATAGATGTCTCCTTAGTACATGAAAGCAATGGCTGAATATCATCTTCCACAAAGACAACATCACGGCTAACCAGAATGCGTTTAGTGTGTGGATGATACAGACGATAGCCTTTACTTTCAGAGCTGTACCCAACAAAAATACATTTTACTGCCTTATCATTCAATTTTCTGCGATGCTGTTCAGGCACTAATGCATATGCCAAACAACCAAAAACACGGAGATGAGCAACAGATGGCTTGCGGTCATGCCAAGCCTCATATGGAGTGATAGATTGCAGCGCTTTAGTAGGATACTTGTTCAGTACATATGCTGCATACATGACAGCCTCAAGCCAAAAACTATGTGGTAAAGCCTGACTCTTGACTATGCACCTCACCATCTCCATGAGTGACCTGTTCTTTCGTTCAGCAACTCCATTCTCTTGAGGTGTATACGGCAGTGTACACTGGTGTTTTATCACACGTTCAGCTAGAAATGCGTTAAAATCAGAAGACATATATTCCCCCCTGATCAGAACGGAGGGTGCCCATTTTACATGCTGATAGATTTTCAGCCAAAACCAAAAACTGTTTAAAGCACATGAACACTTCGGACTTTTCTTTGATTGGATATACCCATGCATGCCTGGAAAAATCATCAATGAAAGTCACGGAGTAAAGGTAATTCCCAAAAGAGGGTGTCTGCATAGGACCACAGACATCACTATGTACAAGCTGCAATTTCTGCGTAGCCCAAACTGAACCATCTTTTGGAAAGGAGGAACGCTGCATTTTACCCAAAATACAGCCTTCACATACATGTTTTCGAGGTGCCTCAAGCTTAGGCAAAGAAGACACCATATCAGATTTCTGCAGGCGTAGCAAACTAGCAAAATTCAGATGAGCAAAGCGTGCATGCCAAAGCTTTGCATCTGACATAGCCTGAGAATCATGAACTACACATGCCGAATCATTCACAGATCTTTCATAGTCTATGAGCTTATACAACTCATGACATAAAATGCCAAAAGCAATAATCACATCGCCATTTGATAGATCATGAACTGTACACATGTCATCAATAAATTTCACAACCAAGCCAATCTTGGCGAATGCAGAAACTGATAACAGATTCTTCTTGATCCCTGGCACAAATAAAGCATCTGATAAGGTGAAAGAACTACCATTCAAAGAACTAGGATAAAGATGAGAAGAAATCAGAAAAGCAGAAATTGTTTTGCAACTACTGTAAAGGGAATGATCATATCATAAAGAACTGTCCAAAACTGGTTGCAAAAGAGGCAAAGAAAAAGGAGGCTGGAATGGTTGTTGCAGAAGCCTCTACACCAAAAACAAAGTCTACTAATCTTGTGCAGGAAGAAGAATGGGCGTTTACTACTGTTTGCAGTTTTGACCCATCTTCTCATGAGCAGTGCATGTCTGCAGTGGACTTAGATGTTTGGTACTTTGACAGTGGGGCGACCAAATATATTACCTCGCAGCGCAATTTCTTCTCTTCACTTGAGACTGCCCCTATAAGGAATACTGTCACATGCGTCAACAATTCCTCTTATCCTGTTATGGGAATTAGTAAGATCATTCTAACTACTTTGCAGCATTTGCAGATTTCTGCTTACTAGTAGAAGAGCTCCATTTTCCTTTGCCCTTCTGACTAGCCAGGAAAGCTTGATCTGTAACACGCATAATGGACCTGTTCTTCCTGGACTGATCTTCCTGCAACAGAACAGAGACTAACCCCTCAAATGATAAGGCATTCGGATTGCCTTTCATCATCAACCGAAGAGTAGAAGCAAAACTCTGATATGAACCAGGAAGACCATTCAGAACGGTCTGCACAAGTGAGCTATCTGGTATAACCTCATCAGTAGAAATCAATTGTTCCTTGAAATCTTTGATCTTTGTTAGGAAATTGTCCATAGAATCACCTTCATTCATGTGCTCACTCTCCAACTATTTTTGGAGGTAAGCAACACGAGCCTTAGTTCTAGCTTGGTATAATGTGGTAAGTGTATCCCAAGCATCCCTAGCTGTTCTGCAAGAGCGAATATGAGGAATAATGGCACGTTTGACAGACAAAGCTATCAATGCATGTGCCTGGGCATCTCTGCCATCCCAACGAATTTGCTCTGCAGTAGGTGCAACAGAAACAGTAGCACGAACAGGAATCTACGGAATATCATCTTCGACACCATCTTCATCAGCACCAGCACTTGTATTTGGAGTACCTATCGTTACAGGTGTAACAAGACATCTTTCAACACCCCGCACAATGTTCCACAATCCTTTTGCAACCAAAACATGTCGCATCATATAAGCCCATAATGGGTAGTTGGTACCATCCAACTTATCCTCAACAACCAACATACAGAATACATCACTGCTTTCAGCCATGGCCGGTGACAAAAATACCTTGATGCAGAAAATTGACTGTATCTCAAAAAGTTGAACAGAACTACCCAGACGAGTTCTGCTAGACCTATAGCAGGCTTCGAGATGCTTAAACTGGCGAACAGAAACTGGTATATACCTTTGGCACAAAAAGACAAAATAGCCTACACAAGCGCTGCGGTAGTGCGTTCAGAGGCCGAAACGAGCTCAGATCGCGATTTCGGCACCACAGAGCGAAGCCGTTTTGATCTCGGAAACACGCTGAGTATGCTCACCAAAATTCGTGCGATTTTGAGACTCCAAACGGAGGAGTGTCGACGGCGCCCTAGATGAAGCCACGACCTGCTCTGATACCAATTGTTAGAGTTAGATGTCTACAGAAGCACGCGAACAGCGCAAGGAAGAAGAAGAAGCTTGGAGCACAAATACACAATACTGAATGTATTACTAGATAATGTACAAAGATAAGTAGCCCATTAGGGCAATAGGCGTATATACAAGCTGGGGAAAAAAACCTCCTAAAGAGGGAAAAAAGTATCCCGGCGGTCCTAGTGTGTTCACACACATCACTACCTAAATATATCAATAGGCTCCTCACCAAGTTAAGTGTTAGTTGTTCCAGCTGTTGTGTGAGCTTGTGCAAAATATCTTGTTGCGAAGTTCCTTCATTCTCTGCTTGTGTAGCTGGTACAACGGGAACAATATCCATATGCTCTAGTTTTTTCACCTTTGAAGACTGAAACTTCAATTTCCTGCACCACTCTTGTTACTTCTAAAGCTTCTTCAAAGGTCCCTGGAAATTGTGACTCCACCTTTTGTTTCAAAGAAGGGAATAGTCCCGAGATAAACCTATCCCTTTTTAGAAATTGTGGAGCTACTTCATTTGCTCCTAGACTAGCTTCCCAATTATTCCAAATACATTGAAATTTTGACTCATAGTTTAAGAAATCTTCAAGATTTACTTGCCTTAATGAGAGCAATTGTTGCCACAATCCTTCAGGTGTCTCCCTTTTTCCATATCTCACAAGGAATGTTGCACGCACTGCTTGCCAACTTCTTGTTGCCTCATTTGAAAGATTGTTGTACCACGTTCTAGCTTCCTCCTTCAGGACTAGTGGGAAGGCCCTAAGCTTGACTGTTTCTTGATCTCTTCCAGAGATAAGGTATGCCATCCCCAAGTTGTCAAGAAATTCCCCAGCATCTTCATTGAATCGTCCATACAAATGCGGGAAGATTAATGCCATTGTGATCTTGAAGGTGGATTTCTTACAAAAGAATAAAGATATAGACGTCGAAGCTCAAAGTGTACTCTAGAATTGGGAAGATGAATGGCTCAGGAGATTCAAGGTTTCTCCTAAACGTTCAGCTCCGAAGTGATACACTATGCATTGCTAAAACAAAATCTTCCTATTGTATGTGATGTGGCTGGAGAGAAGGGGTCTTGGTTGATAGGGTTTGTTGGGATGGATGGGACGGTTTAGGTTATCGGGGTTTTGAAAATTCATTAACTTGAGATCCTCAGTGGAGGCACCAGGTTATGAGAGGGGCATTAAGGAAATGGCCTCTAATACTTCCTCGATGCTCAACTCATAAACAGAGAATGGAATTGAAGATGAGGGACACCAGGCTCCTACAAAATCACTCACATGAAAAATACACACAACACTGCCAAAGCAGGGGTGGTCCATGCCGCTTTGTCACACAAATACAACGGCACTCTTAGGGTGGGGGTGATCCATGCTACCCTCTTACTACACTTAAACACAATCAATACAAAGGTACTCTTAAGGCAAGGGTTGTCCACACCACCCTCTTAGTACCAACACAGAAAATGCAAAAAACTCACAAGAAAGAGATTCTCAATGACAAGAGGAGCCAAGTGATACCACAATCTTTAATGGGTTTTGGGAATGATGGAGAAGAGGGAAGGAATATGGAAGGAGTAGGAAATGAGAGAAGACGAGAGGGTGTATTGAATGGAATAAGCAAGGGTTCAGGGTAATGGAAATGGAAGGAATTGGAGAAATGAACTTGATTGAAATAGAAAATATAACAAAGACATGGAGGACTTACAAATTAGGAGCTTGTATAGCTTTCTCAATACAATGACATAGGGTAGACTCCTCCTCCTAGGTTTAGAGTGTTCACTACACCCACAGCGTGTACCTGCATACAACTCTTCTTGTTTTGAGGGCACACAAGGGGGTCCTTTTATAGGACTTTTGGGAAGATATTTGGAGATGATATTATTTGGGAGAATCTTCTAGATGTGACACTTGTGTGGTAGAAAATACAATATTGACAAAATCCTAGAAGATTTTTGGTCATATGGTCATATCTTTGCTTTTTTCATGAAAAATCATAAAAATACTATAAATAGCACCTCCATTTCGTGGGAGTGAGCCTCAAATCCGATTTTGGGCGTTTGGAATATTTTATGCATGGGTTTGGGCCCAAAAAGTCAATCACATGTGTCCCATTTGTCAAGAATCTTTGTGTAGGACTCAAAAGTCTATGGTGGGGCTTGAGTCTTTGAAAAGTTTTTTGGACTCTTTCAAAAGGGAGAGTGGGTCAAGCTTAAGTATTTGAATTTATGAAACTACTTATCCCACTCCATATTTAACTTGGGATTTGATTCTACCATTCACTACAGGTAAGGGTAGCTACTTTACTAGGGTGGGACCCACCTTATTCTTGGATTTTTATTCCCTTCAAATACATATATTTATGGCTTCCATGAAGGTTTGAAAATTGCAAATACTATAGGGGTACATACCTATACGTAGTGTATCATTAAGGAGGGGTTTCAAAAAATATTTTCTCAACACATACACACATAATTTTGCATACACACACATACACATGGATACACACATACAGACACATATATACACATACATATATGCATACACACACATAGAGAGACATACACACACATACACATACATGCATACATAATGCATATGCATATGCATACATACATACTTACATGCATATATAATGCACATGCTTACATACACATACATAATGCATACGCACACATATGCATACATAATGAATGCACACACATACACACATATGCATACATACATACTTACATGCTTACATACACATACATAATGCATACACACACATATGCATACATAATGCATACACACAGATACACACATATGCATACATACATGCATACACATACACACATAGACACATACACACACATAGATACATACACACACATAAACACATACACACTCATAGATGCATAGCGATACATACACATACACACACACAAACATACACACATAATGATGCACACACACATACCCATGCATACACACATATGCATACATACATGCATACACATACACACATAGATACATACACACACATATATATACATACATACACATAAACACATACACACTCATAGACACACACACATACACATAGACATACACAGACACACATACACACACACATACACACATAATGATGCATACACACACACACACATGCATACACACACATATGCATACATACATGCCTACACATATACACATAGACACATACACACACATAGATACATACATACACATAAACACATACACACTCATAGACACACACACATACACATAGACACACACACACACATATACACACACACAAACAAACATAGACACATACACACATAATGATGCATACACACACATACACATACACATGCATACACACATACAAACACATATACACACACATACATACATACACACATATATGCATACACACACATATATGCATACACACACATAGAGAGACATACTCACACATACACATACATGCATATATATACATACATAATGCATATGTATATGCATACATACATACATGCATACATACACATACATAATGCATACACACACATATGCATACATAATGCATACACACACATACACACACATATGCATACATATATGCATACACATACACACATAGACACATACACACACATAGACACATACACACACATAAACATATACACACTCATAGATGCACACACATACACATAGACACACACACATACATACACACATATACACATACACATACACACATAGACACATACATACATAATGATGCATACCCACACATACACATGCATACACACATACACACACACACATACATGCACATACATACACACACACATGCATACATACACATACATATGTACATGTATATATATTGATTTCTAACCATTTTGTTTTATATGTTAGGTATTATGGATCCCAGTAGAGAGAGAAAGCCGAAACTCACTCTCATAAAAAGTCTTATGAGAGCAAGAGTTCCGTCTGATACTCTAGGGGCCATCATGCGTGATTACTCAGAGATGTCTACTGAGGAGCTGGACTGTACGATCCAGATGCTTACCCAGCGATCAGACGAGGGCTCTTTTGCGGCTCCGCATGCAAGAAGAGAGCTATCTGCTCATAGGTATGTTTTTTTTTCATAAAATTTTTTAATGATATTATAACACATATTTTTATTTATTTTTATCTATCTATTTTCAGGACACCTATACCACCTCCAAATCGTGATAGCAGAGCAGAGTTGCCTATGAGGACATGCATAGGCACCTTAGGACTAGAGTGCGATATAGAGCCAGAGGGGAACATTGTGTACATAGGGAATGGATTGGAGTTCAAGAGAAGAATGTGGGCACTATGCGACTCTTACCTGCGCTTTGTCTACTTACCGTGGAAGTAAGTAAAAATTTTACATATAAATTGAAATAAATATCTTATGTTTTATTTACATTATGTTTTTTATTTTTGTAGTGAGCATGATGAGAGGGATAAAAAATACGTACTTAGTTCACTTGAGACAGAGTTTGGAACAGGATGGTCGCTTAAGTGGTGTCTAAAAAAGATGCGGACACTTATGGCTCATCATCGCGATAATGCACGGTACGCACTGCTTTTATGTATATATATGTGGATATGAGTATGTGTGTTTATGCATGTATGTATGTATATGAGAGAGAGAGAGAGAAAAGAGTGAGACTAGAGCTATAAATACACGCATACACACACATACACACACATACACATGCATGCAGTTACACACATAGACACATACACATACTCACATACACGTACACATACTCACATACACATACACATGCATAATCATATGTACACACACATAGACTCATATAATCATATTTACATGCAACTATACATATACACATGCATATGTACACAAACACAACACATGCATATGCACATATAGATACACATACATACACAACACATGCATATGCATAAATAAATAAATCCTATTTCAAAAGTCATAAATTTAAAACACTAATTTCGATATTAGGGTTTCAAAACCCCTAATTTAAAAACTCTAATTCAACCTTTTAGCCATATGTTTGAAGTATATGTACACACTGCATCTATTCCTCCGACGTCCTACTAGAGAGATGTCTCTCCTCCCAACCTTATGCCTCTATATATAGCTACTCGAATCAACGAGGATCATAATATACATAAAGATATACACATCATTTAGATAGGATACATAAATATAAAATGGAGTAGATATATTATGCATCACACATAAATGCCTAAATGCACACATAAATATATATATACATGCATACATATTTAAATGTACACATTTACACATAGACATATATACATATATACATGTACACATCACATATACATGCCTACATGCACACATAAACATATATATACATGCATACATATTTACATGTACATATTTACACATAGACACATATACATATATACATGTACACAATTATAAACACTTGCATATATTACATGAATACATGAATATTTTACATAAATGCATATGTAGATATACACATATGCATATTTAACACATGTATACATATATCACACATATGCAAACACATACATATACATGAAATACATATATATGCATACTAACATATGTATACATATAATACACATGAATGCACACACATATGCATACATACATGATAAAAATTTGCTCCTCGAAGATAAAGGTATATATAAAATAATTAGGCATACCCCCGAGCTTCATGTTCTAACTTAGAAGAACATGATTTCATCTCTCTAGTAGGATTCATCGTTATTCAAGTTAATAAAAAAATCTATTATCTGATATCCATTCAGAAGCTTCAAGTTATTGATCGATAACTAGAGTAGAATTTACTATCTAATCTGCTCATATGTTTTCATTATTGCCATCATTTTGGTAAGATATCAATATAGTCTCATCTTGATTATCCTTATTGATTTCATTTACTTCTTCTATTGTTAAATCTTTTTCTCATGAATCACATCATCTATTGATGGATTAATATCTATTTGTGGTAATTCCTCTTCCTCATCAGTAGAATTAGCATGTAGAGAATTATCCTCTTCATCAAAAAGATTAGTATCATTATCACGTATAATGATCCTAATTTCTATTTCAGATGTTGATGTATCAGTATCTGATGTTGAATCATCAAGAGGACTTTCTTCGATCTCTCTAACAATAAATTGTTCAAACAATGAACTACCTCTAGGTTGCACATGAATGACTTGCCACCAAGGATGAGCATCTGGGTTTTATAAAAAAATGCTTGTTCAATATGTCTAGGAAGAATATATGGTTCTTTACTAGATCGCATTACCTTGGAAGAATCAATTGCCCAAAACCTAGGTAATTCCTTTCTTAATGTGGAATTACTACCTTTATACTTGGCTCAAAACCACTCAACCTTCAAAAGGACCTATCAAAATATATAACAACAAAAACCCATTATTAGTTGCTTAAAAAAATGACTAACTCTATCAAAAAAATATAAACTTTTTTCTACCTATTTGAATGTACGAAATGAAATTTCGTAGATACCAAAAATAGTTCCTACGTAACCAAGTTTGCTATCTATAAGGTTCGCGTCTTTTGAGCTAGCACGTGATAGTTGCTTGAAAGAAGCAACAATACTAGAATCCTCTGTTTTACGTAAAGAGTCAATGGCTTTGATTCTAATATGCTGTCCAAAAGCCCACATATTAGTGAACATTCGAGCCTGCAAAATAAATTCAATTAGTAAATAGAAACTAACATACATGTATAAAAAAAATAAAATATTATTTTAATAAAATTACCTTTCGTTCACAACCTATCATTAACTCTCTTTGCTCATATGAGATTTCTTCATTATTTGCGTTGGCGCGTTGCAAACCACTATATAGCCAATCCATGAAAGAAGATATATCTGTAATCTCATTATTATCAAGATTACATCTAAATCTTTTGTTTTTTTGTCTTTTACTTCGGAGATTTTGAAGTTCCTCTTACTTGCTAAGGAATGCTTGCATGCATTCGGTATTATATGCTACAAAAGTAGAAACATCATTTTTTTCTTGAAATGTAAATAAGAATGGAACTCCCTTACCTGATAATACCTCATCTATTATTTTTGAAGAAGACTCGTTGGTCCATGCACGTGGAGCTTCTTCATGAACTCTTTCAAGGTACTCACTAACGTAATACATGCACTCTTCAAGCATCCAACCCTTTGCCATGGATCCTTCTGGTTTCACTCTTTGTCGCATACAACCTTTTAATATTCCCATAAATCGCTCGACCCAAAACATTCATCAAGTGTTGACAACACCTGCAATCTCTATTTCATCTACAAGATGGCCTAATAAATGAACCTGAATATCAAAAAATGAAGTAGGAAGTTCTTTCTCCATCAAACATAGTAGCTCTTTGCATTCACGTTTTTTTTGTGGGATCGAGTTTTTCTCAATCTCTTTGGATGTAATCCACCTACACATATCATAAAAACAATTATAAAGAAGTTAATTAAAAAAATAAAAGATATCCAATATTCATACATATTAAATATAAAAGTATCATAATTATGTTATAAGTGATTCAAGACAATAGATCACATCTCGTACTCCTTTTTTTGTACATCCATCAGTAACCAAAGGTAAAATATGTTTCAAAAAGTTATGCCAGTCATGGATCTTTAACCCAGATAAGCTCTTATCATCCATAGTAAACATGTTTTGAAAAGATGATCCATATCTTGTAGGAGTCTTAATCAATTGAATTCTATTGTTGATAGTCTGTATCAACAATAGCCTCCATATCTGAAAAAGAGATCTTGGAAGTTATCGATTTGCTTCCAAACGGCAAGAGCCCGGGGCATGATGGGCTCACTAATGAGTTATTTAAATCATTCAAATATGTGGTGGCCACCCCCTTGCGTCTTGTTTGGATTGAGGCTCTCGATTTCGGCGCCCTTCCCACTTGTCTCAACAACGGCATCATCAAACTTATACATAAAAAAGGGGAGAGGAACAAAATTGAGAACTGGAGACCTATCACAATGCTTCAAACTAGATATAAGATTCTTGCTAAAGTCATTGCCAATAGGATATCTTGTCATTTAGACCAGTGGCTTAGCAAAGACAAAAAAGGCTTCATTAAGGGAAGGTCAATATTGGAAGCCATCATTGATATCTGGGAAGGTCTAGAATACGCTCAAGAAACTAGTCAAGACATTGTCTTTCTCAAGATTGAATTTGACAAAGCCTATGAGAGATTGGAATGGGACTATATTTTACAATCACTAAAAGACCTTGGGTGTAGTCAGAGATTCCTCAAGATGATATCCACTCTCCTAGGCAATGCTTTGGCCAAAGTCAATGTCAACGGACAACTTTCAAAGGTAATCAAACTGAAATGATCCATCAAGCAAGGTTGCCCTTTGGCCTCGCTGGTCTTTGCCATCGGCACTGAAGGACTGAGCTGACTTGTGGAACAACAGATGGATCTTGGTCACATAAGAGGCATCACTTTGCCACATAACTCTGGGCAAATGACCATGAGGCTTTTTGCGGATGACACAAATGCCTTTGTTCATAATGATGATACCAGCCTGGAAACCTTTTGGTGGTGCCTCGACATGTTTTGTGAAGCCTCTCGATCGAGAATTAACCATACCAAGAGTGCATTCAGGGCTATCAAAGGGAATCAACCCAATCTCGTCACTATGCAAGGATGCCAAAGCATGCAATCAGGTCAGATCGTTCGCATTCTTGGTATCCCCTTGGGATTCGGTGTTACTCTGGAACAAAGGTGGTCTTGGGTCCTCGCTAGACTTAATAATAAACTTAACTACTGGAGGGGTTTGCAAATCAATCTTGTTGGCCGGGCCATGGTGATCAACTCGTTCCTCATATCCTCAATCATATACTTTCTCTCTTGCTGGAGACCAAAGAATCAAGATTTAGCCAAATTAGAAAGTATTTGTAGGAACATTCTCTAGACTGGGGACCATAACAAGAGGAGTGTGCCTAAAACCAAATGGTCCATATGCACTAGTCGAAAGAAGAATGGAGGTCTAGGTATTATGGACATTGGCAACATGGCCAATAAACTTGCGGCTTAATGGATGATTAAGGCGTGGTGCAACAAAGACTCCTCTTGGGACACATTAATTTTTAGAAACACAAATGCAATTACTTTGGTAGGCTACCCTGGATGGAAAAACCTTGACATCCTCACCCTCCTATTCTCTTGGATTCCAGTCTCACCCAAAGGATCGATCCTGGTTAGATCCTTGTGCTTGAGCTGGAACACATTCAAGCCACACATCAGAATCAATGAAGATTGGAAGTGGGCTGCAGGTATAAGAAAAAACGCCTCTATTTGGTTCCCTATCCAAGGCATGAGAAACGTGGAGCCTTGGAATGTCTTGAGTGCCAAGAGATTCTGGAATAAGGGATTCAAACAATGGAAGCACCTTTGGAAACAGGACATGAATAGATGGGTGGACTTTGAGGACCTTGACCCTACGAGGAATGGAACGTTTTACTGAGCAAACGCCACGCTTGGGACCGATCTAAAATCCGACTACTTATGGGACAGGAATCTCCGAACCCAAGGGGCCTTAAATGGTATAATGGTAATCGCCTCTCCAAGCTCCCATATGTCGAAGCTTGCAATGACATTCACATCAGTCGCAACAAGAAATGGTGTCTCAACTGGACGCGACTTTGATGGGATATGAAATTTATGTCTATATGGCACCCTCTCATTGAAAACAAAAAGTCGGTTCTCCTATGGAAAATCCTACACCGTGGAATATGGACCAATGCAAAAGCGAACAAGATCTGTGGCGTTCCGCCCTGGTGCAAGCGATGTTGTCATAGCAAAGAAGATATCGGTCAATTGTTCTTTGCTTGCCCTAAATCCCTTGGGTTATGGAGGGTCCTTGGTTGTTCTTTGGGACTCCAAGAACAAATTAATTGGAAGCAAGCCCTCATTGGTGAAGTGATCGGTTGTGCTGCCGCATTGTGGAATGTGATTAGGGGAGAGATCCTTTGGAAGATTTGGTGAGAAAGATGTGCTCAAAACTTTGGCAACACTCCCAAGGAGTGGTCGATCGAGAAGTCACTTTTCCTTTTCGGCAGAAGAATTGCCAACTCTAAGAAAACCCCCCCTTCAGACATCACAAAGAGCTACAGTATGTCAACAATAAGCTAAAAACCAAGTGGGCTCCACATGATGGGGATGCGAGGTTTATCAACCTTCTCTATAACTCCATGTAAGCCTTGCAAGGCCTGTTGATATATTTAGGTAGGGATGTGTGTGAACACACTAGGACCTTCGGGGAACTTTTTCCCCTCTTTAGGAGGTTTTTTTCCCCCGGCTTGTATATACGCCTATTGCCCTAATGGGCTACTTATCTTTGTGCATTCTCTAGTAATACATTCAGTATTGTGTGTTTGTGCTCCAAGCTTCTTCTTCTTCCTTATGCTGTTCGCGTGCTTCCGCAGACGTCTATCTCCAACAATTGGTATCAGAGCAGGTCGTCGCTTCTTCTAGGGCGCCGTCGACACTCCTCCGTTTGCAGTCTCATATTCACACGAAATTTGGTGAGCATACTCAAGGTGTTTCCGAGATAAAAACGGCTTCGCTCTGTGGTGCCGAAATCACGATCTGAGCTCGTTTCGGCCTTCAAACGCACTATCATAGCGCTTGTGCAGGCTATTTCATCCTTTTGTGCCAAAGATATATACCAGTTTCTGTTCGCCAATTTAAGCGTCTCGAAGTCTGCTACAGGTCTAGCAACTCGTCTGGGCAGTTCCGTTCAAATTTTTGAGATACAGTCAATTTTCTGTATCAAGGTATTTTAGTCACTAGCCATGGCTGAAAGCAGTGATGTATTCCGTATGTTGGCTGTTGAGGATAAGTCGGATGGTACCAACTACCCATTATGGGCTTATATGATGCGACATGTACTGGTTGCAAAAGGACTGTGGAACATTGTGCAGGGTGTTGAAAGACGTCCTGTTACACCTGCAACTACAAGTACTACAAATACAGGTGTTGGAGGTGCTGGAGCTGATGAAGATGGTGTCAAAGATGATATTCCACAGATTCCTGTTCGTGCTGCTGTTTCTGTTGCACCTAGTGCAGAGCAGATTCGTTGGGATGGCAGAGATGCCCAAGCACATGCATTGATAGCTTTGTCTGTCAAACATGCCATTATTCCTCACATTTGCTCTTGCAGAACAGCAAAGGATGCTTGGGATACACTTACCACTTTGTACTAGGCTAGGAATGAGGCTCGTGTTGCTTACCTCCGAAAACAGTTGGAGAGTGAGCACATGAATGAAGGTGATCCTATTGACAATTTTCTTACAAAGATCAAAGACCTGAAGGAACAATTGATTTCTGCTGATGAGGTTATACCAGATAGCTCACTTGTGCAGACCGTTCTAAATGGTCTTCCTGATTCATATCAGAGTTTTGCCTCTACTCTTCAGTTGATGATGAAAGGCAATCCGAATGCCTTGTCATTTGAGGAATTAGTCTCTGTTCTGTTGCAGGAAGATCAGTCGAGGCAGAACAGGTCCATTATGTGTGTTGCAGATCAAGCTTCCCTGGCTAGTCAGAAGGGCAAAGGAAAATGGAGCTCTTCTACTAGTAAGCAGAAATCTGCAAATGCTGCACAATTGAAGAACCAGGATAAAGATGAGAAGAAATCAGAAAAGCAAAAATTGTTCTGCAAGTACTGTAAAGGAAATGATCATATTATAAAGAACTGTCCAAAACTGGCTACTAAAGAGGCAAAGAAGAAAGAGGCTGGAATGGTTGTTGCAGAGGCCTCTACACCAAAAACAGAGTCTGCAAATCTTGTGCAGGAAGAAGAATGGGCGTTTACTACTGTCTGCAGTTTTGAACCATCTTCTCATGATCAGTGCATGTCTGCAGTAGACTCAGATGTTTGGTACTTTGATAGTGGGGCGACCAAACATATTACCTCGCAGCGCAGTTTCTTCTTTTCACTCAAGCCTGCCCCTACAGGGAATACTGTCACATGCACCAATAAAACTTATCCTGTTATGGGAGTTGGTAAGATCATTATGACTACTGCTGATGGTAGTTCTTTCACTTTGTCAGATGCTTTATTTGTGCCAGGGATAAAAAAGAACCTGTTATCAGTTTCTGCATTAGCCAAGATTGGCTTGGTTGTGAAATTCGTTGATGACAGGTGTACAGTCCATGATCTCTCAAATGGTGATGTGATTATTGCTTCTGGCATCTTATGTCGTGGGCTGTATAAGCTCATAGACTATGAAAGATCTGTGAATGATTCGGCATGTGCAGTTCATGATTCTCAGGCTATGTCAGATGCAAAGCTTTGGCATGCACGCTTTGGTCATCTAAATTTTGCTAGTTTGCTACGCGTGCAGAAATCTGAAATGGTGTCCTCTTTACCCAAACTTGAGGCTCCTGGAAAACATGTTTGTGAAGGCTGTATTTTGGACAAAATGCAGCGTTCTTCCTTTCCAAAAGATGGTTCAGTTCGGGCTACGCAGAAATTGCAGCTTGTACATAGTGATGTCTGTGGTCCTATGCAGACACCCTCTTTTGGAAATTACCTTTACTTCGTGACTTTCATTGATGATTTTTCCAGGCACGCATGGGTATATCCACTCAAAGCAAAGTCCAAAGTGTTCATGTGCTTCAAACAGTTTTTGGTTTTGGCTGAAAATATGTCAGCATGTAAAATGGGCACCCTCCGTTCTGATCGAGGGGGGGAATATATGTCTTCATATTTTAATGCATTTCTGGCTGAACGTGGGATAAAACACCAATGTACAGTGCCGTATACACCTCAACAGAATGGAGTTACTGAACGAAAGAAAAGGTCACTCATGGAAATGGCGAGGTGCATGGTCAAAAGTCAGGCTTTACCACATAGTTTCTAGCTTGAGGCTGTCATGTGTGCAGCATATGTACTGAACAGGTGTCCCACTAAAGCGTTGCAGTCTACAACTCCATATGAGGCTTGGCATGACCACAAGCCATCTGTTGCTCATCTGCATGTTTTTGGTTGTTTGGCATATGCATTAGTGCCTGAACAATATCGCAGAAAATTGGATGATAAGGCAGTAAAATGTATTTTTGTTGGGTACAGTTCTGAAAGTAAAGGCTATCGTCTGTATCATCCACAGACTAAACGCATTCTGGTTAGCCGTGATGTTCTCTTTGTGGAAGATGCTATTGAGCCATTGCTTTCATGTACTAAGGAGATATCTGTTAGCTCCAAAGACATGTATGATACTTTGATGCCTCTTTTTACAGGTGGACAGGCTAGTGCTGGTCCTAATGAGGCAACTTCTCAGCCTTTGCAGGTTTCATATGATGATGCTGATCATTCCATTTTTGATGCAGATTTACATGATGCACTTGTTGATGAGAGAGCTCATATTGAGCAGGCAAAAACTATGCCAAAATGGCTGGTGCAGACTTTGCGTGACAACACATTAGATGCACCTTTGTCATATCGTACTCGTTCAGGCTCTCATAGTGCCTCCTTTGCATCAAATTGCTATGCTATGGCTGCATCTAGTCTCTGTGATGAGAATGAGCCTGTTTCTTTTGATGAAGCACAAAATTCAAAAAATTGGATGGCTGCTATGCAATCCGAATATGATGTTATAATGAAGAATGGTACATGGTCTTTATGTGACTTGCCTCCTGGCAAGAAGGCCATTGGCACTAAATGGGTATACAAGCTGAAGCGTAAACCTGATGGTACAGTTGACAGGTATGAGGCTAGGCTTGTTGCAAAGGGTTATGCATAGGAAAGAGGCATTGATTTTGATGAGACCTTTGCGCCTACATGCCGTATGACTACTGTTCGGAGCACTTGCAGCCCATCATGGTTGGAATGTACATGAGTTGGACATTAAAACAGCATTTCCGAATGGTGACTTGCATGAAGAAGTGTATGTTTTTCAGCCCCGTGGCTTTGTGCAGAAAGGGCATGAAAACCAGGTTTGCAGGTTAAAGAAGGCATTATATGGTTTAAAGCAAGCACCACGTGCTTGGTATGAGAAGATACATGCCTATCTGATTGCACATGGTTTTGAGAACAGTCCAACTGAAAGCACCTTATATGTTAAACGTGCTAATGATATGCTTCTGATCATTGTTGTCTATGTTGATGACATGCTGCTCACTGATCCTATTGAGACACATATTGCTGATTTTAAGGCTGATTTGCATGCGTCATTGGAGATGTCTGATTTGGGGCATTTGCATCACTATTTGGGCATTCAATTTATGCACGTTGATGGTGGAATGGCTTTGTGTCAAACGAAATATATTGACACATTATTGCAGCGTTTTGGCCTTGAAGAGTGTAAGCCTATTGCCACTCCTATGGAGACAGGTTTACGATTGAGTCTTCATGATGCTGGAGATGCATTTGATGCTGTTCTCTATCAGCAGGCTGTTGGTTGCTTGATTTACTTATGCATTACTCGGCCAGATATTCAGTTTGTTGTCTCACAGATGAGCAGGTTTATGCATTGCCCAGGAGTCACACATTAGAAGGCGGTTAAGCGCATCTTTTGCTACTTGAGTGGTACTCGACTACTTGGGTTGTTTTATCCCAAGGGGAGATCACTACCGCCAGATTTGCATGCTTTTTCTAACTCAGATTGGGCTGGTTGCTATGACACTCGTGTGTCCACCAGTGGTTTTTGCTTCATGCTTGGTAGCTCATGTATATCTTGGTTGAGCAAGAAGCAGCCTACTGTGGCCACTTCCAGTTGTGAGGCTGAGTATAGGGCAGCTTTCATAGCGACTGTTGAGTGTGTGTGGCTCAGACGCCTTATGGCTGATTTGGGTGTTGGCCAGTCTTCTACCACCACCATCTTCACTGACAGTCAGAGCGCATTGGCAGTTGCGAGGAACCCTGTGTTCCATGCTCGCACTAAGCACATTGAGGTGCATTATCACTATGTGAGGGAGAGGTTCTCTGCTGGGGAGATCAGCTTGGCATATGTGCCCACGCAGGAGAACATTGCAGACCTTTTCACAAAGGCTGTGCCTAGGGAGAAGTTTGAAGCTTTCCGCAAAGCTTTGGGCTTACTTCCTTTTGTGGAGTGATTTCCACATAGCTTGGCACTTCCTTATACATGAGTGCCAGCTCCTTGTTCACCGCATCACTCCCAGGGGGGCTTTGTTGATATATTTAGGTAGTGATGTCTGTGAACACACTAGGACCGCCGGGGCACTTTTTTCCCTCTTTAGGAGGGTTTTTTCCCCCGGCTTGTATATACGCCTATTGCCCTAATGGGCTACTTATCTTTGTACACTCTCTAGTAATACATTCAGTATTGTGTGTTTGTGCTCCAAGCTTCTTCTTCTTCCTTGTGCTGTTCGCGTGCTTTCGTAGACGTCTATCTCCAACAAGGCCTACCACAAAGGCTATGGCAGATCATCGGAATGAAAATTAGTCATCAGAAATATATTAGTTGGAAGCCAGCTCTGCACGGAGAAGCGAGTGGTCGGTGTGTGACTCTCCGGAACACTCGAAACTCTTGTCGATTGAGTACTCACTATTCCTCCTTGGCAAAAGGATCGCTAATTGTAAGAAACCCCCCCTTTTTTTTAGGATTCATCAAGTTTTCCTTTTGATCAAGAACACACTTTTCCCATGTGAGCCCCACATGTGGGTGATGAGTGGGCGATTAACCTTATTTTTGTAAAAGTCATCTTCACTCTGTAAAAGCTTCCCCCGCTTTGTGGGATTTGGTGGATCCTGTGGGCACTAGCCCCCTTCTTTTGTATTTTTCCTTGATTTAATTCAAGTCCAGGAGAGTAGGCTAAGGCTGAACTTCCTTTATATAAAAAAAAACAATAGTGGTTTACCCCAAAAGTAATAGTGCATTAGTAATAGTGGATGGAGCAATCATATAGCAATTACCCCAAAAGTTGAAAACCTCTCCATCTAAAGGAAGTGGTCCTCTATTCCATCCTCCATATCTTCTTCTATTATATGTTTGTACTAAAGAACGATCACGAGCTGGCAATGGATAATCTCCAGCCGTTTCATTCTCTAAACCAGGAGGTAGAGGATTTCTAGAAACCTTTGCTTGTAATTGATGAACAGCAAGTCCATGACGTGTACGAGGTATATTAACATTATGAGAAAAATTATCATTATCATCATCATCATCGAGCAACTATTCCTGTATATCAACAGTAATTTGATTTTATATATGGTTTTTAAATAAAATAATGACATTAATATATATAGAAAATACGTACCCAAACATTATCACATTGACCAGGTGATGGTGCACGCTCAAAAGTACCATACTCTGCCTCATGTTCAATACATTCCAATCGTGGTCTTCGATACATGCCATAACAAGAGTAACACCAACATATAATATGCTCTTCATAGTAAAATTCATCATAATTCCTATCGGAGGACACATGTGAAGTCGTTGCATGGGTAGGAGGTGGTGGAGTACCCTCTGATTGATCAAAATCTGCACATAATAAGAAACAAAAAAAATATAAGTTATGTATCCATCAAATATATTTAAAATTAAATGTTTGATATACTTACAGTATAAAGTCGTTGCATGATGAGGAGACAGTGGTGGAGTTCCATCTGATTGATCAGAATCTACAAATAATGGTATTTGATATTGATAATCTGATTATCTACATACATAAAAAATTCACATATACATATTTACACATACACACATATTCACATAAACACATTTACACATACACACATATTCACATATACACAACTACACATTATTGTGGGATAAATGCATGTATTTTGTATGAATGAGTGTATATGCATGCATGTGTGTATGTATATATGTGGATATGAATATGTGTGTTTATGTTATATGTATGTATATGTGTATATGTATACATATATGTATGCATATATGTTTGCATGTATATGTGTATGTGGGTATGTGTATGTGTATGTGTGTGTATATATGTGTATGTATTCTGATTTTTTTTTCTGTTTGAGATTAAAGTAACAAGAGATATTGTATGGTGGAAAAAAATAAGAGGCGAGCTAACATAACACCTGAGACGTGGCAGTTTTTTCGTAGACAGCTACGTCTTCAAGAGTCATTTCCTCAGCAAAAGGTACACAAATTAATAGTTTATATTTATAATTTTTATATATTTTAGTAATTTTTTACATTTAATTTATGTATTTTTTTTCTTGAATAAACAAGCTACTGCAAAGAAGAGAGTGGAGTCGGGCCACACATCGCACCTAGGCCAAATGGGCCATAATGGTTTTGTAGCTACATTTGTAAGTATATGTGTTATTGTGAGTATATTTTTTATTTTAGTTAAAATGCAAGCAACTAATCTTTTTTATTTGTTTCAATGTAGCGCAAGAATTATGGCCGATATCCTACGAAACACGAGATCGAGTATACTACACATTTTGGATATCGGCGTTTGAGCGAGTATATGCAAGATCATCCTGATGCCTTTGTGAGTATTTTTAAATTTTATATTATTATTTTATTTCTATGAATGGTTTAATTGTTTTATTTATTTAGGTTTGTTATATGTAATACAGGAGTATGGAGAGACAAATATGGATGAGGTGGAGAGACAGACACAGGATGGACGATCTCGATCGTCATAGGGTGATCATGAGGATGAGGATGAGGAAGATCAAGATGATCATGATATTGCTGATGACGATGATGATCATGATGATGTTGTACTTACAATGGTTAGCCATACTTTTTGCTTGGTTATCTTCTTGAATAACCCGCAGTAAAGAGAGAAAGAAGAGAGAGAGAGAGAGAGAGAGAGAGAGAGAGAGAGAGAGAGAGAGAGAGAGAGATAGAGAGAGAGAGAGAATTCAAAGAGAGAAAGATGTAGAGAGAGAGAATTCAAAGAGAGAAAGATGTAGAAAGAGAGAAACAGAGACATAGCGAGACAATAAGAAAGAGCTTAGGCAAAACAATAATTCTACATATACTTGCTTCAGCTCGTAAGCGCAACGCAATTGCAAACATTGGAGAGCTCTTCGATCATATGCACGAAAATGCTGATCGAAGAGCCTCCAACGTTTTAATTTTTTTCCATCAACAGACCGTCATGTAAGCGATGCTACGCATCGAGTTGGCGTCGCATAAGAGACATGTTTGTAGCGTCGCTTATATGATGGTAGAAAACGTTTCTTATGCGATGCAAAAAAGTGTCGCTTATGCGACGCTATTTAAAACCGTCGTGTTAGCGACACTGTATGGGAGCGTCGCAGCCCCGTCGTGCCACAAGTCGCAAAAATCATCGTTTGGTTTGTCATTTAATCGACGGTCCACGTGCAACGCTCATTACGATGCATGTTGTGTTGGAGTTAGACGTCTGCGGAAGCACGCGAACAGCACAAGGAAGAAGAAGAAGCTTGGAGCACAACACACAAGACTGAATGTATTACTAGAGAATGTACAAAGATAAGTAGCCCATTAGGGCAATAGGCGTATATACAAGCCGGGGGAAAAAAACCTCCTAAAGAGGGAAAAAAGTGCCCCGGCGGTCCTAGAGTGTTCACACACATCACTACCTAAATATATCAACAAATCCCCCCTGGGAGTGATGCGGTGAACAAGGAGCTGGCACTCATGTATAAGGAAGTGCCGAGCTATGTGGAAATCACTCCACAAAAGGAAGTAAGCCCAAAGCTTTGCGAAAAGCTTCAAACTTCTCCCTAGGCAGAGCCTTCGTGAAAAGGTCTGCAATGTTCTCCTGCGTGGGCACATATGCCAAGCTGATCTCCCCAGCAGAGAACCTCTCCCTGACATAGTGATAATGCACCTCAATGTGCTTAGTGCGAGCATGGAACACAGGGTTCCTCGCAACTGCCAATGCGCTCTGACTGTCAATGAAGATGGTGGTGGCAGAAGACTGGCCAACACCCAAATCAGCCATAAGGCGTCTGAGCCACACACACTCAACAGTCGCTGTGAAAGCTGCCCTATACTCAGCCTCACAACTGGAAGTGGCCACAGTAGGCTGCTTCTTGCTCAACCAAGATATACATGAGCTACCAAGCATGAAGCAAAAACCACTGGTGGACACACGAGTGTCATAGCAACCAGCCCAATCTGAGTCAGAAAAAGCATGCAAATCTGGCGGTGGTCATCCCCCCTTGGGATAAAACAACCCAAGTAGCCGAGTACCACTCAAGTAGCGAAAGATGCGCTTAACCGCTTTCCAATGCGTGACTCATGGGCAATGCATAAACCTGCTCATCTGTGAGACAGCAAACTGAATATCTGGCCGAGTAATGCATAAGTAAATCAAGCATCCAACAGCCTGCTGATAGAGAACAGCATCAAATGCATCTCCAGCATCATGAAGACTCAATCGTAAACCTGTCTCCATAGGAGTGGCAATAGGCTTACAGTCTTCAAGGCCAAAACGCTGCAATAATGTGTCAATATATTTCGTTTGACACAAAGCCATTCCACCATCAACTTGCATAAATTGAATGCCCAAATAGTGATGCAAATGCCCCAAATCAGACATCTCAAATGAGGCATGCAAATCAGCCTTGAAATCAGCAATATGCTTCTCAAGAGGACCAGTGAGCAGCATGTCGTCTACATAGACAACAATGATCAGAAGCACATCATTAGCACGCTTAACATATAAGGTGCTTTCAGTTGGACTGTTCTCAAAACCATGTGCAATCAGATAGGCATGTATCTTCTCATACCAAGCACGTGGTGCTTGCTTTAAACCATATAACGCCTTCTTTAACCTGCACACCTGGTTTTCATGCCCTTTCTGCACAAAGCCACGGGGCTGAAAAACATACACTTCTTCATGCAAGTCACCATTCAGAAATGCTGTTTTAATGTCCAACTGATGTACATTCCAACCATGATGGGCTGCAAGTGCACAAATGCTCCGAACAGTAGTCATACGACATGTAGGTGCAAAGGTCTCATCAAAATCAATGCCTCTTTCCTGCGCATAACCCTTTGCAACAAGCCTAGCCTTATACCTGTCAACTGTACCATCAGGTTTACGCTTCAGCTTGTATACCCACTTAGTGCCAATGGCCTTCTTGCCAGGAGGCAAGTCACATAAAGACCATGTACCATTCTTCATTATAGCATCATATTCAGATTGCATAGCAGCCATCCAATTTTCTGAATTTTGTGCTTCATCAAAAGAAACAGGCTCATTCCCATCACAGAGACTAGATGCAGCCATAGCATAGCAATCTGATGCAAAGGAGGTACTATGAGAGCCTGAACGAGTACGATATGACAAAGGTGCATCTAATTTGCTGTCACGCAAAGTCTGCACCAGCCATTTTGGCATAGTTTTTGCCTGTTCAATATCAGCTCTCTCATCAACAAGTGCATCATGTAAATCTGCATCAGAAATGGAATGATCTGCATCATCATATGAAACCTGCAAAGGCTGAGAAGTTGCCTCATTTGGACCAGCACTAGCCTGTCCACCTGTAAAAAGAGGCATCAAAGTATCATACATGTCTTTGGAGCTAACAGATGTCTCCTTAGTACATGAAAGCAATGGCTGAATAGCATCTTCCACAAAGACAACATCACGGCTAACCAGAATGCGTTTAGTCTGTGGATGATACAGACGATAGCCTTTACTTTCAGAACTGTACCCAACAAAAATACATTTTACTGCCTTATCATCCAATTTTCTGCGATGTTGTTCAGGCACTAATGCATATGCCAAACAACCAAAAACACGCAGATGAGCAACAGATGGCTTGCGGTCATGCCAAGCCTCATATGGAGTGATAGACTGCAACGCTTTGGTGGGACACCTGTTCAGTACATATGCTGCACACATGACAGCCTCAAGCCAGAAACTATGTGGTAAAGCCTGACTTTTGACCATGCACCTCGCCATCTCCATGAGTGACCTGTTCTTTCGTTCAACAACTCCATTCTGTTGAGGTGTATACGGCACTGTACACTGGTGTTTTATCCCACGTTCAGCCAGAAATGCATTAAAATCTGAAGACATATATTCCCCCCCTCGATCAGAACGGAGGGTGCCCATTTTACATGCTGACAGATTTTCAGCCAAAACCAAAAACTGTTTGAAGCACATGAACACTTCGGACTTTGCTTTGAGTGGGTATACCCATGCATGCCTGGAAAAATCATCAATGAAAGTCACGAAGTAAAGGTAATTTCCAAAAGAGGGTGTCTGCATAGGACCACAGACATCACTATGTACAAGCTGCAATTTCTGCATAGCCCGAACTGAACCATCTTTTGGAAAGGAAGAACGCTGCATTTTGCCCAAAATACAACCTTCACAAACATGTTTTCCAGGTGCCTCAAGTTTGGGCAAAGAAGACACCATTTCAGATTTCTGCAGGCGTAACAAACTAGCAAAATTCAGATGACCAAAGCGTGCATGCCAAAGCTTTGCATCTGACATAGCCTGAGAATCATGAACTGCACATGCCGAATCATTCACAGATCTTTCATAGTCTATGAGCTTATACAGCCCACGACATAAAATGCCAGAAGCAATAATCACATCGCCATTTGAGAGATCATGGACTGTACACCTGTCGTCAACGAATTTCACAACCAAGCCAATCTTGGCTAATGCAGAAACTGATAACAGGTTCTTTTTGATCCCTGGCACAAATAAAGCATCTGACAAAGTGAAAGAACTACCATCAGCAGTAGTCAAAATGATCTTACCAACTCCCATAATAGGATAAGAGGAGTTATTGGCGCATGTGACAGTATTCCCTGTAGGGGCAGGCTCGAGTGAAGAGAAGAAACTGCGCTGCGAGGTAATATGTTTGGTCGCCCCACTGTCAAAGTACCAAACATCTGAGTCTACTGCAGACATGCACTGATCATGAGAAGATGGGTCAAAACTGCAGACAGTAGTAAACGCCCATTCTTCTTCCTGCACAAGATTTGCAGACTCTGTTTTTGGTGTAGAGGCCTCTGCAACAACCATTCCAGCCTCTTTCTTCTTTGCCTCTTTAGCAGCCAGTTTTGGACAGTTCTTTATAATATGATCATTTCCTTTACAGTACTTGCAGAACAATTTCTGCTTTTCTGATTTCTTCTCATCTTTATCCTGGTTCTTCGATTGTGCAGCATTTGCAGATTTCTGCTTACTAGTAGAAGAGCTCCATTTTCCTTTGCCCTTCTGACTAGCCAGGAAAGCTTGATCTGCAACACGCATAATGGACCTGTTCTGCCTGGACTGATCTTCCTGCAACAGAACAGAGACTAATTCCTCAAATGACAAGGCATTCGGATTGCCTTTCATCATCAATCGAAGAGTAGAGGCAAAACTCTGATATGAATCAGGAAGGCCATTCAGAACGGTCTGCACAAGTGAGCTATCTGGTATAACCTCATCAGCAGAAATCAATTGTTCCTTCAGGTCTTTGATCTTTGTAAGAAAACTGTCCATAGAATCACCTTCATTCATGTGCTCACTCTCCAACTGTTTTCGGAGGTAAGCAACACGAGCCTCATTCCTAGCCTGGTACAAAGTGGTAAGTGTATCCCAAGCATCCTTTGCTGTTCTGCAAGAGCGAATGTGAGGGATAATGGCACGTTTGACAGACAAAGCTATCAATGCATGTGCCTGGGCATCTCTGCCATCCCAACGAATCTGCTCTGCAGTAGGTGCAACAGAAACAGCAGCACGAACAGGAATCTGTGGAATATCATCTTCGACACCATCTTCATCAGCTCCAACACCTGTATTTGCAGTACCTGTCGTTACAGGTGTAACAGGACGTCTTTCAACACCCTGCACAATGTTCCACAATCCTTTTGCAACCAGTACATGTCGCATCATATAAGCCCATAATGGGTAGTTGGTACCATCCAACTTATCCTCAACAGCCAACATACGGAATACATCACTGCTTTCAGCCATGGCCGGTGACTAAAATACCTTGATGCAGAAAATTGACTGTATCTCAAAAAGTTGAACGGAACTGCCCAGACGAGTTCTACTAGACCTGTAGCAGACTTCGAGACGCTTAAACTGGCGAACAGAAACTGGTATATACCTTTGGCACAAAAGGACGAAATAGCCTGCACAAGCGCTGCGATAGTGCGTTCGGAGGCCGAAACGAGCTCAGATCGCGATTTCGGCACCACAGAACGAAGCTGTTTTGATCTAGGAAACACCCTGAGTATGCTCACCAAATTTCATGCGAATCTGAGACTGCAAATGGAGGAGTGTCGACGGCGCCCTAGAAGAAGCAACGACCTGCTCTGATACCAATTGTTGGAGTTAGACGTCTGCGGAAGCACGCGAACAGCACAAGGAAGAAGAAGAAGCTTGGAGCACAACACACAAGACTGAATGTATTACTAGAGAATGTACAAAGATAAGTAGCCCATTAGGGCAATAGGCGTATATACAAGCCGGGGGAAAAAAACCTCCTAAAGAGGGAAAAAAGTGCCCCGGCGGTCCTAGAGTGTTCACACACATCACTACCTAAATATATCAACATGTTGCAATTTTATAGCAATGAAATTATGTCCCCTTAACCATCGCTATACGCCCATATTCCTTGTAGTGTCAAGTCTCCAGAATCTATGACATAAAGCTTCTCTACGTGCCCGCCAAACTGTCTCGAGCATCTTCCTAGTTTTCATCATGATCTGGTCCAACTTATCGACTGCACATCTGTAGCATTTGTCTGGGGATGAGCCGGAGGCGAACACCTCCTTCCACACTTTAGCAATTTCTTGATGGACGGAGGGGAGAGAGAAGGAGGTTGTGTAGGAATGGAACCAAGCAGCCTTACGGATTTTGGTGAAAGGTTGGAAAGCAAGAATGATCAGGTAGTGATCAGAGATGGCAAGGTCAGTACATTGCGAGAGGGAAGGGCGGCCCCACTTATGAATAATGTTCTGAGCAATGTAGCATCTATCGAATCGAGCTTTCCTCACGTTCTCGCCTGCTTGGAGATTTGAACACGAAAAGCCATTCAAATCTTTGAATTTGACCAAATTCAAGTGCAATTTGGTTTTTTCCCATGTTTCTTTCTCCCGATTGCTGATGACCTAGCCCTTCCTGTTCCATCTGTCCTCAGGGTCCTCCACCATATTGAAGTCGCCACAAATTAGCATGTTGTGGGGGAGCGAGTCCAAGGAGGCCCAAGTGTTTAGTCTCTCCATCTCCCCGTTAGGGCTCTCGTCTTCAATGGAGTTCTGAAACGTTTCAAACTAGAATTGATTAATATCGATTACCATCCCACCGGACCCTCGTGGGTCCCACGTCAAAATCCAAACATGGGTCGAGGAGACATGTCTCAGAAGTTTCTAGAGGTTTGCTCCATCAATTTTTGTCTGTTGAATAGAGATAAATTCTAGGTTTAGGCTAATGCCACAAAGCCATTGACCAATGATGGTCGCTCTTCAGGGGTCGGTTAGCCCTCTAGCATTTAACGAGATGATGATCATTGTCGTCAGTTACCCTCTTTGTGGGAGGGGGCTTTATCCTTTCTCTTCTTGGATTCATCTTTCTTTTTCGCCGAGAGGGATCCCGACATAGCAATTTGTTCTTGTGGGGGCTTTTCCAGGATAGCTCAATAGGTTGTTTCCCCTTGCGGGATGCCTCTTGTTTGAATGAACAGGAAATTGTTGCCAGAATAGTCAATCCAATCATGGAACTTTCACTATCCATGTTATCTTCGTTGCTAGTGGCATAGCCATCTTCTTTGCTTGTAGTGTAAGCCTCTAGGAAGGCTTCTTTATTGTCAGGGATCTCTAGGGCTTTCTTGCTAGTGTCCACGTCAAACTGGTTCCTACCTGGGTAATCAACCTCATTAATCTCCTTTTTTAGATTGCAATACAAGTTATTTGAGGGGGTATGTGGCATACGGTTTCGCTCAAATGTCACCCTAGGGCTTCTTTTCCTTCTTCTTCTGACTTTCGTGAACCCATCTGTGTTGGCTACTAGGTTATGGGGGCGCTTAACTTCCTCTTCATTTGCTGGGTAATTCAGTTTCCCTTTGTTGTCTTGAGCTAGGCTCCATTATTAGTTATTCGACAATTCGTTTATTCGTGAATGATTACAGAATTTTATGGGAACCCTCCATTATTCGATCAAATTATTCGATGCCACATCAGCTTATTCGGAGATGAGTGAATACTTTTCTACATGGTAATTTGTCAAATTTTGATTGAACACGCTTTCGATCGAAAAGGTTTTCGATTGAAAACTTTATTGGTTGAAAAGTCTTCGATTGATTTACGTTTTGATCAAAAAAAATTTGGCCGAATAGTTTTTAATAAAAGAACACAAGTAGACTCATTTTTCATAAGAGTTGCTTTGTTTTTTAGGAACTTACAATGTCGTAGATAGAACAAAGTATAAACTCTTGTTATACATATTTACTTTCGTACTTAAAGCATAAAGAAAAATATATTTTTTTGCGAATTAAAAACTATTGTGCTTGTTTGACTCAACATTGATTCTTACTTCACAATAGTATATGTATGTGTGTGTATGATTGTGAGTAAATATGTATTGTGATTGTTTGAATCAATATTGATTCTTACTTCACAATAGTATATGTATGTGTATTTGAGTGTATAATTGTGAATGAAATCTATTGTGATTGTTTGATTAAACATTGATTCTTAGTTCACAATAGTATATGTGCGTGTGTATGATTGTGAATAAAAATGTATTGCTATTGTTTGAATCAATATTGATTCTTACTTCACAATAGTATATGTATGTGTATTTAAGTGTATAATTGTGAATGAAATCTATTGTGATTGTTTGATTCAACATTGATTCTCACTTCACAATAGTATATGTGTGTGTATGATTGTGAATAAAAATGTATTGTGATTGTTTGAATCAATATTGATTCTTACTTCACAATACTATGTGTATGTGCATGTATGTTATATGATTATCCATGTATATGTGTGTATATGTGTGTATATGTGTGTTTTTTTATAATTCAAGGGTTCAAAAGTTATTAATAAGTGAAGATCAAAGGCATCCAAGGTTGCATATCAGCTAAGAGAAGGTTCTTGTTGTATCGATTCAATATAACTTCACAGATCTATAGACCTTCTTTAGAAATTTGTATTGTATTGATACAACAAGAACCTTCTCCTAGATGAGATATTGGGCCTTGGCATCAAGACAATAGCATCAAGAGGGATTTGTTGGGAGGAAAGAAATCAATTTGTTGAGATAATAGCATCGAGAGGGATGATAAAGTTTTGATAGAAGTCGACTTATGCACTTGATCCTTGGATACTTACGATGAAAAAGATGCAAACAAGTAAAAAAATATTTTACTTTTTGTGATATAGTTTAGTATTTTTTCTAGCATATAATAATGACTGTGCATATGCATGTGTGTATGTATGCATGTACATATGCATGTGAGTATGTATGCATGTACATATGCATGTGAGTATGTATGCATGTCAGTATATGTGTATGTGCGGTCGTGTGTGTATGTATATGTGCAAGTATCTATATGTATATGTATATGTGTATGTGTGCATGAAAGTATGTGTATGCATGTGTATGTATGTGCGCATGAAAGTACGTGTATGCAAGTGTATGTGTATGTGTGTGTATATTATATGATTGTAAGTGAAAATCAAATATGATTGTGTATGTGCATGTGTGTGTATGATTATGAATTAAAAACTATTGTAATTGTTAAAAAAGGTTTTATGTTCTTTTTGATAATTCAAGGGTTGAGAAGGTATCAATAAGTGAAGATCAATGGCATCTTGGACAATGTATATCAGCTAACAGAAGGTTTGTGTTGTATTAATACAATATAGATTCACATATCCATAGATCTTCTTCAACAAGTTGTATTGCATTGATACAACACAAACCTTCTGTTAGATGAGATATTGGCATCAAGACAATCACATCAAGAGGGACTTGTTATGGCCAAGTTTTGATAGAAATCGACTTATGCACCCAAACGTTCGATACTTATGACAAAAAAGATGTAAACACGTAATAAATTTTTTAACATTTTATGATAGTTTAATATTTCTTCAAGCACATAATAATTGATTTTTTCTTTTTTTATCTTTTTATAGGTTATTTTGAAGGTTGATTGATTTTGAGCTAAGTATAAAGGAAGAAATTTCCCATTAAAAAGGGATCATTATCAATCGTTAACTTGAATCATTTGAATCATTTGAATCATTAACTTTGCTTTTTCTTAAGCTCAAGTCAATTTATTGTGTGTATGTGCTTGTATTTATGTATATATATGCATATGTATGCATGTGTGTGTATGCATATGTATGCATGTGTGTGTATGAATGCATGTAAGTATGTATGCACATGTGTGTGTATGCATATGTATGCATGTGCATGTGTGTATATGCATGTGTGTATACATGTGTCTATGTATGTATGCATGTAAGTGTATGTGTGTTTATATGTGCAAGTATCTATATGTGTGTGTGTGTGTGTATATGTGCAAGTATTTATATGTGTGTGTGTATATGTGCAATGTGTGTGTATATATGTGCAAGTATCTATATGTGTGTATGATTTTGTGTCTATATGTGTGCATGTTTTTGTGTGTCTATATGTGTGCATCTTTTTGTGTGTATGCATATATGTGTATGACATGCAGATACATACACACATGTACTTTCAAATCTGTAAAACAAAAACACTAAGTTTACCTTTGAAGAAAAGTTTGGAGCTCTTTAGACTCTCAAACATGTGTTAAAATGAAAATATTCGGTTTTTTTTTTTATTATTGGATCGAATAAATGCAACCTAGGTCTTGAGCTTTTCTAGAGGCTTCTTGATTTTTCTTGGATTTTTGTCTCACTGGACAATCTTTAATCATGTGACCTTGTTGGCCACAACAAAAGCACGTGTTAGGTAGGTTTTTGTAATTAATGTCTGGTTCCCAAACATCCCTTCACCCAAGTCCACTTTGATCTTTGATCGAAGAGGCATGCTGAGGTCAGCCTCAACATAGATTTGGGGGTGCCATCGAGTGTTGAATGAATGTCTCGCACCTTCATAAATGAGACCACCAACATCCTCCCGTGAAGCCAATGGCTTGCAGATAGGAGAAACAATGTCCCACACGAAGTTGTACAAGAAGTAAGGCAGGTTAGTGACCTCGACCCAAAGAGAGTACCAGAGAGTCATGGAGCAGCCTATCGCTTCTCCCAACAGAGCTTGCTTCCAACTGATATGTTTCTGAAGTCTGATTTTCTTTTCAACAGTGTGCTAGAGCTTTTGGATTTGGAAAAAGTAAAGAAGATGTGAGAAACATCTTTGATGGACCGATAGCAGCGTTTGCACCAAGGAGACAACCCATAATTTTTGCTAGCCTTAAGGTTGGTCTAGATTCCATGATGAAGAATTTGCCATAGGAGGTTAGATTTTTTTGTTTTCTATGAGGGGGTGCTAGATAGTTGCGAACTTCATGTCCCATGGAATCACATCCATGACAGGCACCACTTCTTGTTGAGGTTAACCTGATAGTCAATGGTTTCTTTGATGTTCAGGATTTTTGCTAGGCAATTACCATTGTGCCATCTGAGACCAAGCGAGTTCAGCATGTCTTGCCCCATGAGAAGGCGAACTTTAGAACGGTCCCAGGCGAGATGTGTTCTTTGCAAAGTATTCCATTCTTCATAGGAAATGTTGACACGAGGGTCAATATCCTCAAAGTTGATCCACTAGTTGGTGTCTTGTTTCCACAGATGTTTCCATTTTTTAAAGCCTTTGTTACATAGCCTCTTGACATTTCGAATGTTCCAAGATTCCATGATTCAGATGCCATGGATTGGAAACTAGATGGAGTCATTTTGTCTGCCACTGGCTGCCCATTTCCAATCTTCACTAATTCTTTTGAAGCTTTTGAATATTCTCCAACTCTTCCATAGGGACCACACAAGATTCGACCCTTTCGAGAAGTCTAGGATCGAGGAAAACAAAAGCATCAAAATGTCAAGATTCTTCCAATTCGCGAGTCCCACGAAAGCCAATGCATTCTTGTTTCTGAAGATCAACTTGGTTCACGAGGCCTCCCCATTGCACCATGCCTTAATCATCCATTTTTCCGCAACTTTCTTAGCCATGCATCCAATGTCTAGAATGCCAAGGCCCCCACTATCTCTTTGGCTGGTGCATATGGACCACTTGATTTTAGGCACCCCCTCCTATTGTGGTCGCCCATCCAAAGGAAATTTCTGTAAATACTTTCCAGTTTGGACAACTCTTGCTCTTTAGGTCTCTAATAAGAGAGGAAGTAAATGGTCGACGAAATGAGGAATGTGTTGATAACCATTGCACGACCAGAGAGATTGATTTGCATACCTCTCCAATAGTTTACCTTGTTTTCGAGTCTCGCTAGCACCCAATTCCACCGCTGCTCCATCGAGATATGAAAACCCAAGGGAATCCCAAGAAGCCAGAAAATTTGGCCTTGTGGAATGTTTTGATAGCCATGATCAATGAGAAATTCACGCTGGATCCCGACAATAGCTATAGAACATATCCAGGCACCTCCAAAACGTCTCCAGGATAGTACTATCATTGTGGAATCACGTGTTCATATCATCGACAAAAAGTTTCATGGTGATCTGGCCGTGGTCATGAGGCAATCGGAGGCCTTTGATATTACCAGCTTCCACCTGTTGTTCCACTAGTCGGCTAAGCCTTTTTGTGGCAATGGAAAATCGAAGGGAAGCCAATGCGCACCCTTGTCTAATCGGTATTCTAAGTTCGATCTCCCTCGAAACTTGGCCATTAACATTAATTTGAGTCAACGTGTTTCCTAGAAGGGTCGAGATCATCTTGGTGAATTTCTGACTGCATCTGAGATCTTTGAGCGACTACAGAATATAGTCCTATTCCAGCTTGTCATAGGCTTTATCAAAGTCGATCTTCAGAAAGACCACATCTTGTCTTGACTCATTTTCAAAGTCGAGACCTTCCCAGATATCAATAATGGCTTGCAAAACTGGCCTGCCTTTGATGAAACCTTTTTGTTCTTCGCTTAACCATGCTCTCAGATGGCTAGAAGTTCTTTCGGCTATGACTTTGGCAATGATCTTATATCCCGTTTGGAGCATCATAATCAAACACCAGTTCTCAATTTTGTTCTTTTCCCCTTTTTTATGATTTAACTTGATAATGCCATTGTTGAGACAAGTCAGAAGCGCGCCAAACTTGAGTGCCTCCTACCAGACCAGACAAAGAGGGGTGGCAACCACCAAATTGAAGGACTTAAAGAAATCATTAGTGAATATGTCCGGCCCCAGGCTTTTAACACATGGGAGGGCATCAATGATTTCTTCTTCTTAGATAGGGGCATCAAGGAGGGAACGAAGGTTGTGTGGGATCCTATGAGAGGACACCCTAGATTTGGCTGTCATGCAGTCCCATCTATGGTGGGAGAGGGGGGGTCGAGATCCCAAGGAGTCTCTTAAAGTGCCCTTCAATGATCCTGAAATTTTCCTCTTCTATATTGCATACATCACCATTTGAGTCTAGCAATAGGGGGATCTATTCTCTGTTTTGTTTCCTTTTAAGGATGCGGCACATCTCTTTGGTGGGTCCTTAAAGAAAATTTGGAAATTTTCCCTTTATATTTCTTCCTTGTATCTCAACAGTGCTCTGATCTTTTGTAGACTTTTCTGGGATTGAGTTTTTCCTCTGTTCACTTTCTCCTGAAGTCTCTAGAGTCTATGACATAAAGCTTCTCGACGTGCCCACCAAACTGTCTTGAGCATCTTCCTGGTTTTGATCATGATCTGGTGCGATTTATCGACCACACATCTCCAGCACTTGGCTGGAGATGAGTCGGAGCTGAACACCTCCTTCCACACTTCAGCAATTTCTTGGTGGATGGAGGGGAGAGAGAAGGAGGTTGTGTAGGCATGGAACCAAGAAGCCTTACAGATTTTGGTGAAAGGTTGGAAAGCGAGAATGATCAGGTAGTGATTAGAGATGGCAAGGTCAGTGCATTGCAAGAGGGAAGGAGAGCCCCACTGATAAATAATGTTATGAGCAATGTAGAATCTATCCAGTCTAGCTTTCCTCAGGTTCTCGCCTACTTGGAGATTTCACCACGAAAAGCCATTTGAATCTTTGAATTCGACCAAATCCAAGTGGAGTTTGGTTTTGTCCTGCGTTTCTTTCTCCCAATTGTTGATGACCCAGCCCTTGCCGTTCTATCCGTCCTCAGGGTCTTCCACCATATTGAAGTCGACACAAATTATCACATTGTGGGGAAGCGATTCCAAGGAGGTCCAGGTGTTTAGTCTCTCCATCTCCCCATTAGCGGCATAAATAGAAACTAAAGTAAAACGAAAGGGGGAACCAAAGGAAACGGCAATCCATCGATGGCTCTCATGTTCAATGGAGTTCTCAAGCTTTTCAAACCAAAATTGATTAATACCGATTACCATCCCATGGGACCCTGTGGGTGCGACGTTGAAATCCAAGCATGGGTCGAGGAGACATGTCTAAGACATTTCTGGAGGTCTGCTCCATCAATTTTTGTCTCTTTAGTACAGATAAATTCTGGGTTTAGGCTAATGTCACAAAGCCATTGACCAATGATGGTCGCTCTTGAGGGGTTGGTTAGCCCTCTAGCATTTAACGAGATGATGATCATTGTCATAAGTTACCCTCTTTGCGGGAGGGTGCTTATCCTTTCTCTTCTTTGATTCATAGCAATTTGTTCTTGTGGGGGCTTTTCAAAGGTAGCTCAATAGGTTTTTTCCCTTGTGGGATGCCTCCTGTTTGAATGAACAGGAAACGTTTTCGGAATAGTCGATCCAATGATGGAACTTTCACTATCCATGTTATCTTTGTTACTAGTGGTAAAGCCGTGTTCTTTGCTTGTAGTGTAACCCTCCTGGAAGGTTTCTTTATTGTCAGAAAGGGGGTCCCGACATAGCAATTTGTTCTTGTAGGGGCTTTTCCAAGGTAGCTCAATAGATTTTTTCCCCCTGCGGGATGCCTCTTGTTGGAATGAACAAGAAACATTTCCGGAATATTCGATCCAATGATGGAACTTTCACTATCCATGTTATCTTCGTTACTAGTGGTAAAGTCATCTTCTTTGCTTGTAGTGTAACCCTCCTCGAAGGTTTCTTTATTGTGAGGGATCTCTAGGAATTTGTCGCTAGTGTCCACCTCAAATTGGTTCCTACCTGTGTAATCAACCTCATTAATCTCCTTTACTTGATTGCAATACAAGTTGTTTGAGGGAGTATCTGGCATATGGTTTCGCTCAAATGTCACCCTAGGGCTTCTTTTCCTTCTTCTTCTAAGTTCCGTGAACCTTTCTACATTGGCTATTGGGTTATGGGGGCCCTTAATTTCCTCTTCGTTTGCTGGGCAATTGAGTGTCCCTTTGTTGTCTTCAACATTTTTAGAGGCTTCTTCATTTTGCTTGCATTTTTGTCTCAGTGGACAATCTTTAATCATGTGACCTTGTTGGCCACAACGAAAGCGTGTGTTAGGTAGGTTTTCCTAATTAATTTCTTGTTCCTAAACATCCCCTTCGCCCAAGTCCACTTTGATCTTCGATGGAAGCAGTGTGCTGAGGTCAGCCTCGACACAAATTTGAGGGTGCCACCGAGCGTTGAGTGAATGTCTCACACCTTCATAAATGAGACCACCAACATCCTCTTGTGAAGCCAACCGCTTATCGATAGGAGAAACAATGTCCTACACAAAGACGTTGTACAAGAAGTAAGGCAGGTTAGTGAC
Organism: Ceratopteris richardii; assembly: GCA_020310875.1. Lineage (NCBI taxonomy): Eukaryota > Viridiplantae > Streptophyta > Polypodiopsida > Polypodiales > Pteridaceae > Ceratopteris > Ceratopteris richardii. The sequence goes on from CM035423.1 coordinate 10,638,280, forward strand.
CTCGACCTAGAGAGGGTACCGGAGAGCTTTCTCAAAATGCCATATCTTCATTCTCAAAGACTAGCAACATATGACTAGCCAGTAAGAACTGACACTTACAAACAATCAACCCTCGGGGGAATCACTCATTTCCAAGCCACTAGCGCATGGCTTCGAGTGGAGGCCTAGGGCCAAACACTTTTCCGACCAGACAAACTTTCTTGAGCTCTTCTTGCATTAACATAATTGCGGATCTACTGAGAGAGACCAAGGGAGGCTCAACACCCTCGAAGGCCCCAAGGGCGACACAAGATCCCCCCTCCAAAATAGGGGCCAGGGTATTGATCTCCCTCGGGGGTGGGGCCAGGTTGCTTCTCACAAGGGAGAGGGCTGCTAGAGCCATGACAACGACCCGGAATTGCGCACCGAAGAAATAATTCCGAGAAGACCACGGATCACACAAAAAAGCACTCCACCTTAAAAGATTTAACTAAAAAAAGATTCAGCCCTTTTTTCAAAAATGCTCAACGAATAACTTGAAGGACCCTCCTTTAAACAAATGATTGCCCCCTTGAGAAGCCCCCTTACCATCCACTTTAAGAGAAAGCTCTCCTTTAACTTCCTTTTTTTTTCATTTTTCTTTTCTCTTTTTTTCTTTTTTCTTTCTTACTCTCTCTTCTTTTTGTTTTTTTCTACCTCTAAATTTCCGCGAAGGAAAAAGACGCTTCCACAAGCCTTTGAATTGTTTAAGGAGGAAATTCAAAGGCTTGTGGAAAAAGACGCACTTTAGCTCGACGAGAAATGAATGTCCAAAATTGTGATGCCAAGGATTTTGTGATGTTGAGGCCTCCAAGATCGAGACGCTGTGCCTCCCAAAAACACGATGCCCTACACCCCGAAATCCTGATGCTCAGGCCTTATAGAATCGCGATGTTGTGCCTCACCAAAAACGATTCCGCGATGTTGAGGCCCTCAAAAAAAGGAGACGCTACACCTCCACAAACATGATGCCCTACACCCCAAAATCTGGAGAGAGAGAGAGAGATCCCATGTATGGCGTAAACTGTGACACAAACATTGTCTCGAGGAAGAACACTCGCAAAGTTCCACTTCGTATTCAACACACTTCCAATTCAAAGAGGGACAAGCACAGCTCATATACTAAGGAGACATTTGTTAGCTCCAAAGACATGTATGATACTTTGCTGCCTCTTTTTACAGGTGGACAGTCTAGTGCTGGTCCTAATGAGGCAACTTCTCAGCCTTTGCAGGTTTCATGTGATGATGCAGATCATTCCATTTTTAATGCAGATTTACATGACATACTTATTGATGGGAGATATGATATTGAGCAACACATTTTGGCAAACTTTCTACCTTCTCAATATTAGCTCTCTCATCAACAAGTGCATCATGTAAATCTCCATCAGAAATGGAATGATCTACATCATCACATGAAACCTGCAAAGGCTAAGAAGTTGCCTAATTAGGACCAGCACTAGACTGTCCACCTATAAAAAGAGGTAGCAAAGTATCATACATGTCTTTGGAGCTAATAGATGTCTCCTTCATACATGAAAGTAAGGGCTGAATAACATCTTCCACAAAAACAACATCACGGCTAACCAAAAAGTGTTTAGTCTCTAGATGATATAGACGATAGTGTTTGCTTTCAGAACTATACCCAACAAAAATACATTTCACTACTTTATCATCCAATTTTCTACAATGTTGTTCAGGCACTAATGCATATGCAAATGCTTTAGTGGGACACCTGTTAAGTACATATGTTGCACACATAACAGTCCCAAACCAAAAACTATGTGGTAAAGCCTGACTCTTGACAATACACCTCACCATCTCCATGAAAGACGTGTTCTTTCGTTCAGAAACTCCATGCTGTTGACGTGTATATGGTGTTCTACAGTAATGTTTTATCCCACGTTCATCAAGAAATGCATTAAAATTAGAAGACATATATTCCCCCCCTCGATCAGAATAAAGGGTGCCCATTTCACATGCTGATAAATTTTCAACCAAAACCAAAAACTATTTGAAGCACATGAACACTTTAGACTTTTCTTTCAATGGATATACCCATGCATTCTTGGAAAAATCATCAATCAAAGTCACAAGGTAAAGATAATTTGCAAAAGAGGATGTTTGCATAGGACCACAGACATTATTATGAACAAGTTGCAATTTCTGTGTAGCTCGAACACAACTATATTTTGGGAATTAGGAACACTGCATTTTGCCCAAAATACAGCCTTTAGATACATGTTTACCAAGTGCCTCAAGTTTGGGCAAAGAGGACACCATTTCAGATTTCTATAGGCATAGAAAACTAGCAAAATTATGATGACCAAAGTGTGCATGCCAAAGATTTGTATCTGACATAGCCTGGGATGATGGGGGATGATTAAAACACCCCAATGCAACAATGGAAGATAGTTGCCCTCCACTAGGTCCACAAGTAGTGATATATGCTCACTATTCTGATTTTTTCTCTACACTAGTACACAAACTTAGAATTAAATTTTGCAGACTTACAATAGACTATAAGAGCTACCCAAAAAGCTTTAAATGATCCAAAATGGATATTCCAGCTTGGAGAACACCATGTGAAAAATAGGCTACCTATTTGTAACTGTCTCTGCCTATGTGTAGAGATATACCTTCACAAAGTCGGCAATTTCTCACAACACACTCAACCAAATAACTTGAAACTTTGGCAAAGTTTAGGGCACTATATGAGAGACCAAAGGAACGTTGAAATCAATGAGACTGAGTAGAATGAGAGAGTAAAGAATGCTCTACAATCTGGTACAATCAGATTTGGAAAAGCCTAACTGTACCTCTAGATAAAGAGGAGCAAAATCATGAGAAAATGAGGTAAGCAAGCAAGGGGGCTGCTTGGTGGAGTTTATGACTTCACTAAATTAAGTGGGAAACTTGTTGAATGCATAGAACTCAAGAAATAAGGGTGGGATGATTCTTATATAGAGTTTTAGTTTTCCTACAATCTAGCTAGCCACCCAACAATCAATGTAGGTGAACGTTTTGGTGGCTGATTTGATGAGATTAGAATTTGATTGAGTTTGGTGGAGCTTATAACTTTATTCTACGACTTTGGGTCCTCCTTTTTTATTGATCCACCTGAAAAAATTGTGGTTGAGTCTTTTCGCATGATTGAGACTTGATTTTCAACACTCCCCCTCAAGTCTCAATGCCTAGGTCCTTCATTCCAATGCATGCTTTGAAGTGTTGTAGCTTTACTCCATCCAATGCTTTGGTAAAGATATCTTAATATTGGTACTTTGTATTGATATGCTCCACTAGAACAGAGGATTTTGAGCCAAGCATATGCTACTTATTTTGTCACAAAAAATGGGTACTTGCTTAACTTGCAAATCAAGATCAACAAACAACTTCTTGAGCCACATAAGCTCACATGAGACTTGTGCTAAACCTCGATACTCTTTGATTCATGAGAGAACCACTGTTGGCCATTTCTTTCACATCCATGAGATGGTCATCTTCCCTAGCATGATAACATAACCACTAGTGCCTGTCCTATCATCTTTAGAACCTGCCCAATCAGAATCACAATAACCTTGTAGATTTAATCCATCATCAAATGGATAATATAGACCTTCATTCACTGATCCTTTGAGGTATCTAAGTACCCTTTTGGTTGCAATAAGATGAGGTACTCTTGGTGCCTATAAAAATTGAGATAACACTCCAACTACATGTGCAATATCTGGTCTTGTCATAGTAGCATACAAGAGAGAACCAATTATTGACCTATACATGGTCACATCCTTCACTTCTTCAGCTTCATGAGCACTTAGTTTAACATTTACTTCTAATGGATCTGAAATGGGCTTGCAATCACACAAGCCAAACATCTTCAAAAGATCTAGAATGTATTTCCTTTGCATCGAGTATATACCTACCTCTTTATATGGTACTTTAATCCCAAGAAAGTTCCTAAAATCTCTAAATAAGAGATTTTAAACTCACATCCAAGCTTCCTCTTTATGTCCTTGATGTTGGCTTCATCATCCCCTGTAATGATCAATTATCAACATATATACGTATGAAAATAGTTTTGCTACCTTCCTTCTTCACAAAGAGTGATGTATCTGTATGACTCTGATTGTATCCCCCTTTTACCAAGTAGTCCACAAGTCCTTGGTTCCAAGCCCTTCGGGCTTGCTTGAGACCATAAAGAGCCTTCTTAAGCCTACATACATGATGTGGAAACCTCTCATCTTCAAAGCCTTAGGGCTGCTCCATGAAGACTACCTCTTCAAGCTCTCCATTTAGGAAAGCATTCTTCTCATCCAACTGGTACATCTTCCAACATTTTGACGTTGAAAATTGCAATCAAACTTCTGATGGTGGACATCTTAGCTACTGTACTGAATGTTTCCTCAATTTCAATGCCATAGGTTTGAGCAAAACCTTTGGCAACTAGCCTTGCTTTATACCTAGAGATGCTCCCATCTGCATGCCTCTTTACCTTGTACACCCATTTGTTGCCCATGAATTTCATGTCCTTTGTTCTTGGCACCAATGACCAAGTATCATTTTCTTCACATGCCTTGACTTCCTTCTCCATGGCTTCAATTCATTCCCTATGCTTATTTGCTTCTTCAAAAAAGTTAGGTTCTTCACAAGCTATAACTTGACTCATGTAGGCATAGTGTCTTGCAATGAATGAATCATAAGTTAACCTTTGAACAGGGTATTTAACCCTATTTGATGACCTTACCTAACCATTAGGTGGTAGGAATCTCCTCCTCCTTGGTTTAGATGCTTTAAATCCTAGACTTTCTAATTTTTCCATATCTTTGTCACTTGTAGATTCCATGTCTACCCATTGATGGTATTTGTGATTTGCCTTTTCCTTTCCTTTTCTACTTCCTTCACTTGAATGAGATTCATTCCTTTTCCTTCCATGCTAAGCTAATGTAGTACTCTCCTTTGATGGTGTGCTTGAAGTGGTTGGACCACTTATCTCCGTGCTTTGTTGTTGCTCTTTGAACTTCTTCTCGATGTTATATGCATCATCAACCTATAACACATCTTTACTACCATATTAAGGTATCAAATCATCAAATATTTCTTCCCTAGATACCTTAAGCTCTTTGCTGCAAGAGCATCAAAAAACTTGCTTTGAAGAATATCCAAGAGATATACACCTATCTGCCTTCGGGTCTAACTTGTGTCTCAATTCTTGAGGTACGTGAACATAACACACACAACCAAATGCTTTAAGATATGAAAGGTTGGGTTTCTTACCACACCAAGCTTCATAAGGTGTAACTCCATGTACTCCTCAAGTTGGAAACCTATTCATAATGTATATGTATGTATTTGTTGCATCATCCCAATACGAGTTAGGAACATTCATTTCATTTAACAAAGTTCTAGCCACTTTTGCAATGTATCTATTTTTACTCTCTACCACCCCATTTTGCTGAGGTGTATACCTGCAAGTGAATTGCCTTTTGATTCCATGTTCATGTAAAAAATTTGAAAACTCACTTGAAAAATACTCTCCATCTCCATCCGATCTGAGAGTCTTTATATACTTCCCTATTTCCTTCTCCACTAGGTTTTTGAGCCTCTTGAAGTGGTAAAACACCTCTGACTTTGACTTCATGCAATACATCTAAACAAACCTTGAATGATCGTCTATAAATGTGATAAAATGTCTGTTAACTCCAATGAATGGCTCCCTTGTAGGTCCCCATACATCTGTGTGTATGAGATTCAACACTTCATTACTCACATGTGCTCCCTTGTTGAATGGCAATCTTCTTTGTTTTCCTAATTGACAAGCATGGCACAAATGTTGCATATTCTAAGATGTAAGATCAAGTAGACCACTCAGCAAGTCCTTCCTTTGCATTTCCTTCATCCTTTGTAAGTTTATGTGCCCAATTCTTTTATGCCATAAGTCAATTCTGCAATCTACTTATTTCCAATTGACAAGTAGACAATGTGAGGGATTGATGTCTTTACCTCCATGGTGAAGAGTCTTCCTTGCTTCTTTCCTTTTGCTTTGAGCTTGCAGTACTGCATGGGGTCTTCAACAAAACATCCTTGATCATTGAACCTCACCTCATAACTTCTTTCAACCATTTGACCTACCGAAACCAAGTTCTTTATGATGGTTGGCACATGCAACACATCCTTCAACACCTTGGAGCTTTGAGATCCATTAAATGCAACAATGCAAATGTGTAATCTTGTGCTCAATTTCATCCCTTGTCTCTACATGTCCTTGAGTGATGGGTGAGTGTAAATTAAATAAAACACCTTTATTGCAACTCATATGGTTGCTACAACCACTATCAATGTACCATATAAAATCTGAATTCACTCTTTCACTTGAACCATACATCATAAGCAATTTATTATTTTCTAAATTTGTTGAACTATTAGCATAATTCCCTTGGTTCCTTTTGTATCTTTGATTTCCTTCTCCTTTGGACCAACAATCTCTTGCATAATGGCCCGGTTTTTCACAATTGTAGCCTTCTCCATTGGATGCTTCTTTTCCATGTGACCTTGCTCCTCTTCCTCTACTCCTTCCTCTCCTTCTTGATCCATAGCTTTGGTTGGAGCCCTCTTGGTTGCTTGAGCTTGAGTTTGACCTTCCTCTCCCTCTCCCTTGGGAGTTTTGTTCACCTCTTTTGCCCTTGCCTCTACTTGCATAGAAAGCTTGGTTTTAGCTACCCTTTGATTGTGAAATGCCTTGGTTCATCTCCTCGATCACCATCAATGTGACTAATTGACCAAATTCTGGTAGGGAATCGCTCACATAAACTGATATGGTGAATGCTTTTGACCTTTCATCCTCTCTCAAGCCATTGAGAGTGTGCACGACAAGATCGTCATCTTCGATTTGGCTCCTAATCGAGCCTAGAGCATCTACAAACTCCTTAACCTTCAAAATTTACTCATTTATGTTAGTACTTGGTGATTTCCTAAGATTATTTAGATCATTCTTCGGCTGAATCTCCCTTGCCTTGGTTGATGAAGAGTATAATCTCTCTAAGGTGTCCCAAACATTCTTGGATGTGTCCAAGTCTTGTATATGCCCTATCATGTTATTGCCTATCTATTGGGAAAGAATGAATATGACTCTCCTATCCCTTTCTATCTATTCATTAAGTGCCTTGACTTGTGCTTGAAGTGGTGGATCATGTACATGAGGCATTGGCTCCATGTCGCTCACTACTCCCCACAATCCTTTTCCCATGAGGTAGGTACTAACTCTAAATTTCCATGGTTGATAATTGGCTTTCTCTAACTTTTCTATTTGTGTATTATAATCAAACATACTGAGCTCTAAGATGCTCCTTGAGCTTCTTCTCAAGTTTTTGTATGATTTAGAAGGTGTGGATATTACCTTTCGATAGCTTTTCGCTTGAAAACCTTTGACTAAATGAGATCTCAATCGATGTAGCCCCCTTTTGATGTCGTCTTGCTTTGATAAGTTGTCCTTGGGCTTCCATGAGTTATCTTGATACCTTCAAGTATTCAATATGATGCCCACTAATTTCTCCAAGCCTTCAAAATGACTTTGATACCACTAATGGGGGATGATTCTAACACCCCAATGCAACAATGGAAGATAGTTGCCCTCCACTAGGTCCACAAGCAATGATATATGCTCACTGTTCTGACCTTTTCTCTGCACGCGTATAGAGACTAAATATGAAATTTTGCAAACTCATAGTAGACTATAAGAGCTACACAACAAGCTTTAAATAATCCAAAATGAATATTCTAGCTAGGAGAGCCACCCTCTGCAAAACAAAGCTACCTATTTGTAACACTCCTTGCCTATGTGCAGAGATATACCTTCACAAAGTTGGCAATTTCTCATAACTCACTCAGCCAAATAACTTGAAACTTTGAAAATGTTTAGGGCACTATATGAGAGACCAAATGAACCTTGAACTCAATGAAAATGAGAAAATAAGAGAGCAAAAAATGATCTGCAATCTAGTGCAATCAGATTTGGAAAAGCCTAAGTACACCTCTAGATAGAGAGGAGCAAAATCATGCAAAAATGCAGTAAGCAGGCAAGGAGGTTGCTTGCTAGAGTTTATGACTTCACTAAACTAAGTAAAAAACTCATCAAATTCATAAAACTCAAGAAACAAAGGTGGGATGATGATTATATAGAGTTTTATGTTTCCTACAATCTAGTTAATCACCCACCAATCAGTGTAGGTGAACTTTTTGGTGGCTGATCTGATGAGATTTGAATTTTATTGAGTTTTGTGGAGCTTATAACTTTATTCCAAAACTTTGGGTCCTCCTTTTTTATTGTTCCACTTGAAAAACTCCTGGTTGATCCTTTTTGCATGATTGAGACTTGATTTTCAAGATGCGAATCATGCACTACACATGATGAGTCATTCATAGATTTTTCATAATCTATGAGCTTATACAGCCCACAAGATCAAATGCGAGAATCAATAATCACGTTGCCATTTGATAGGTCATGAACTCTACATCTGTCATCAACAATTTTCACAACCAAGCCATTCTTGGCTAAAGCCAAAAATGATAATAGATTCTTCTTGATCCCTGGCACAAATAAAGCATCTAACAATGTAAAAGAACTACCATCAATAGTGGTGAGACTGATCTTACCAAGTCCCATAATAGAATAACAGGAATTGTTGGTGCATGTAACAATATTCCATGTAGCGGCAGGCTCGGGTGAAGAGAAGAAATTGCACTGCGAGGTAATATGTTTGGTCGCCCCACTTTTCAAGTACCGAATATCTAAGTCTACTACAGACATGCACTACTCATGAGAAGATGGTTCAAAACTACAAATGGTAGTAAACACTCATTCTTCATCGTGCACAAGATCGGCACAATCTATTTTCGGTGTAGAGGCCTCTACAACAACCATTCCGGCCTCTTTCTTCTTTGCCTCTTTAGCAGCCAATTTTTGATAGCTCTTAATGACATGATCATTTGCTTTACAGTATTTGCAAAACAATTTGTGCTTTTCTGATTTCTACTCGCCTTTTTTTTCCTTCTTCAATTGTGCAAAATTAACAGATTTTTGCTTACTAGTAGAAGATCTCCATCTTCCTTTGCCCTTTTGACTAGCCAGGAAAGCTTGATCTCCAATACACATAATAGACCTGTTCTGTCTAGACTGATCTTCCTGCAACAAAATAGAAACTAACTCTTCAAATGTTAAGGCATTTGGATTGCCTTTTATCATCAAACAAAGAGTAGAAGCAAAACTCTGATATGAGTCGGGAAGTCTATTCAGAACAATATGCACAAGTGAATTGCCAAGAAGGACTTCATCAGCAAAAATCAACTATTCCTTCAAATCCTTAATCTTTGTCACAAAACTGTCCATATAATCACCTTCATTCATGTGCTCACTCTCCAACTGTTTTCGGAGGTAAGCAACACGAGCCTCATTCCTAGCCTCGTACAATGTGCTAAGTGTATCCCAAGCATCTTTAGCTGTTCCACAAGAGCGAATCTGAGGAACAATGGCATGTTTGATAGACAAAGCTATCAATGCATATGCGTGAGCATCTCTGCAATCCCAAAAAATTTGCTCTATAGTAGGTGCAACAAAAATAGCAACACGAATAGGAATCTACAAAATATCACCATCTTCGCCACCATCTACATCATCTTTAGTACCTGTATTTGTAGTACTTGTGTTCGTAGGTGTAATAGGATGTTTTTCAACACCCTATACAATATTCCATAGTCCTTTTGTGACCAATATATGACGCATCATATAAGCCCACAATAGATAATTGGTACCATCCAACTTATCCTCAATAGCCAACATACAAAATACATCACTGCTTTCAGCCATAGCCACTAACTAAAATACCTTGATGCAAAAATGATTGTATCTAAAAAGGTTGAACAGAACTACCCAAATGAATTCAGCTAGACTTGTAGTAGATTTGGAGATGCTTATAATGGCGAACTAAAACCTATATATATCTTTGGCACAAAAAAAACAAAATAGCCTACATAAGCACTGTAATAGTGTGTTCGAAGGTCCAAACGAGCCTAGATCGTGATTTTGGCACCACATAGAAAAACTATTTTGATCTCCTAATCACCATGAGTATGCACACCAAATTTCATGCAATTTGGAGACTGTGGCGAGATGAGTATCGACGATGCCCTAGATAAAGCAACAACTTGCTCTGATACCAATTGTTGGAGTTAGATGTCTACGGAACCACACAAACAACACCACAAAGAATGAGAAGCTTGAAGCATGACACACAATAATGAATGTATTACCAATAGAATGTACAAAGATAAGTAAATCATTAGGGCAATAGGCGTATATGCAAGGGGGGGAAAAATCCTCCTAAGGAGGAGAAAAAGTGCCCCGACAGTCCTAGTGTGTTCACCCACATCACTACCTAAATATATCAACAAAAGGAAGGCTTCTCTATGGCTCTACTTGCAGGAAGAGATGTATCTGCCCATACGTATGTTTTCTTTTCATAAATTCATATTTCTAATGATATTATAACACATGTTTTTATTCATTTCTATCTATTTATTTTTAGGATACCTATACCACTTTGAGCTCGTGAGAGCACAATAGAGGTGCCTGTGAGGACATGCATAAGTAGCATAGGGTTGGAGTGCGACATAGAACCTGAGGGAAATATAGTATATATGAGGCATGGGTTGAATTTTAAAAGAAGAATGAGAGTTTTATGTGACTTCTACCAGCGTTTTGTTCACTTGAAATGGAAGTAAGTATAAGTTTACATATAAATTGAGATTAATATTTTATGTTTTACTTATATGATTTTTCTCTTTTGTAGTGAGTCTCATGAGAGAGATAAAAAGTATATGCTTAGTTCATTGGAGACAAAATTTGGCACTCTAGTGGTCGCATAAATAATGTTTGAAAGAGATGCGGATACTTATGGCACATCGTTGTGATAATGCATGGTATGCATTAATTTTCTTTGTTATATTTATCTATGTATCTATATAAATAACACATAGAACATAGTAAATTGACTTGAGAATTGAAAAAAAAAAGTGCAATGAAGAAACCTTATCTAACTTAGCAATCATGTACAAGTACTTTTTCTCATTTTTGTACCAATATGTGTTTGCCGTATGGTTGAAATATAGATAAATATTGGAACTAGTCCTCCCACCACCTACTAGAGAGCTGTCTCTCCTCCCAACCTTATGCCTCTATATATAGCCACTTGAATCAATGAGGACCATACTACATATAAAGATATATATAGGTTACATATACACACATACATATTTATAAAACACATATTTAGATACAACACATCATACATACATGGCTA